>CANSGD010000591.1:600000-960479 GCA_947645195.1 Patellifolia procumbens
TATAGTATCATGTATAGGGAACCCTTTTGTGGTTCATACGTGGCTATTAAATTGGAATTACGTGTTGTTGAGCATGTTAATTGCCTTTATGATTTATTACATGATTGAATGAATGTTTGATTCAAGCATGTTGTTTGGAAGAATTTATATTTTGTATGATATGGATCAATATTATTTTATTATTGGATTATGAATGTTGGTATTGTTTCCCTTAGTGGACATTTTATTACTCCCAAAGGCCATGGAATTTGTGAGTAAGTTAGATTTTTATTGGTTATGGTTATTTTACTACTTTGCAAAGACCGAGGGCTTTGTAGGGCATGTATATTTATGGTCATTGGACTTTCGATTGTTGATCTAAGTCAACAAATAAATTTGGAGGATTAATTCTTGGTCAATTGGAATTGTTTGATCACTTATTTAATCCCAAGATAAAAGAGGAATATTTGTTGTATCCATGTTATGTGTTGGTTGTCTGTTTAGAGTCCAACATCAAATAACTTACTAATACTTAAAGAGGAAGTGAATAGCAATAGCTTTAGACTAGTGCACGTATGAAGTTATGGACTAGTATGAGTTGGAGTACATGGTAGTAGCCCATGGCTTTTCTTGGGTTCGGATTAATCACCGTACCTATTTATTTTTCTAAAGGTTCCTCGATATCGTTGGTCAAGGGGTTACGGAGTCGAGCCCATAACTCGGTCTTTCATTTTGAAGACTGGTTTTTGGTTGGACAACTCGATCCATTGTCTATTCGATTTACTAAATATTTATCATGTTGTATGCCTTGTAGTCAAGTATTATTTTACGAGTTCAAGTCTGATAGTATTTTATTAATCATGTTTGGTTGTTCATTAGTATCATGATTAGGTTTCGTGTTTTACTTTATTTATGTATGTACTCAGCCTTGCTGATTAGGTGCTTTTCTGTGTGTCGATCATGACTGTGCCAATTGATCCTGAGATGACCCTTTATTGGCGAGCAATTTTCAATTGAGTATTCTCCTACAGGTTTGAAGGCATGATGCATCATCTGAATATTCATTTGGGACTTGGGAGCATTGTTGGGATATCGTTTCATTATTTTATTGTCTCATACCTTTACGTTATTTGAATTAAGTTGTTCTATGGATTATTTAATTTTAAATATTTTGATTGGTTTTGAATTACTTTCGACCTTTGAATATTAGTTTGCCAATTATACGCTTTAAGTATTTATTAAAGTATATTTAATGTTTTTCCGCGGAAATACTTTGAGTAAGCCGATATGTTTTCACACGGGCGATAATGCCTTGATGATTATCTATTTTAGTTGGGAAAATATATGTTTTATAAAGAGAGAATTGTCGGGGTGTTACAGAGTGGTATCTTGGAGCTTAAGGTTTTATTGGCCCTTCGTGCCAAAACTAGTTTTAGGCGCCTAACTAAAACTAAAACTAGCCTAGCTATTTTTAAAGTTATTTTATAAAGTAAGCTCCTACTTATTCATTTCTTAAATCTATTTTGAAGAATTCGAGGTTTGTTTTTGAAAAAGGTTCGAATCTTATTCTAGTGGAAATTTTTAAATTTCGAAGTTTAAATTTCGAACTTATTTATTTTTTCGATTATTTTTTTTATTTTTTTTTCGGTTCCTTTAGAATTTTCGGAAATTAGAATTAATCATTTCCTTTGATTACTTTGAAATTTTCGGATTTGGTCCGAAATTTTTATTTTTTTTATTTGTCCAAAAATTTTAATTATTTTCGGTGTTTATTGAACATTTTCGAAAATTGTTGAGTTTCGAAAAATATTTTTGTCTTGCTTATTTATCTTATTTGAGTGAGATGGATAGTTTAGGATGGGCATATAGGATAGAAATATTATATGTCTGCATTATCTTGTTGTGTTCAGTTTATTTCCTATCTGCTAATCTGTTCAGCTGCTTCATGCCTGCGAGTCTGTTCATTTAGTTCAATATTGGTAGTCTGTTCAGCTATTCTAGTCTGTTCAGTTGTTTTTGTGTGTTCAGCTATTTTTAGTATGTACACTTGTTCAGTCATCTTTGTCTGAGTGTCTGACTTATGATTGTTTGGAGTTTTGAATCATGTTTACGTGTTGAGTACATGTTTCTTATATGATTGGTTGGTTGTTGATTTATTTACTTTGTGGTTATTATTCATTTATTTATTTTTGTTACCTATTGTTGGGAATGTACGCTAAGAATAAACGTTGTTCATTGTAGATGTGTTGCGCAACAGTAGATGGACCTTTAGGCATGTATGATGGTGAAGTCGATCGTGTTGGATGTTTTTACAATCCTATTGTACTTAGTGATGACGAGTCCGACACTGAGTCTGTGCTTGAGAGCTATACTAGTTTAGAGGTTGAATTACGCCGTATTTTGAGAGTTGCTACTGAGAGTGAAGATGAGATGTTACAAGAGTTCGACCGAGCTAGAGGGAAAACCCGCAAGGATATTTATGCTGCTTTTCTGGCTGACATACTTAATGATGATACTGATAGTGAATATGAGATTGAGGACATTGATGAACCTTCACCTAAATGTATTAGGAGGACAACTAGAGCTGAAGAGCCAAACTATAAATGTGTGATTGAGGATATGGATGATTTCGAAGACAAAGTATTCACTCCTGAGAAGTACAAGGAAGATAAGGATAGGAATCATGATGTTAGTCCTTAGATTTATTTTGATGTCATTTCCTTTATTTATTTTAGCATTTCTTTTGAATAAGGTAGCTATGCTACACTAATTACTTATTTTAGTACTATTCATTTGAAGAATTATATATAATGAATTCTTGTTATGAATTGAGGAAATATTCATTGTTATTTTGGGAGAAATAAAATATTCTTTTGGTTATATGAGTTGAGCAATATTTATTTAGTACGCGAATGGGAATTATTTTTTATTTTATTTCTCATGGTTGGTTATTTAATTCTCGCATGATTGTGCAAGTAATGGAAATTGTTTGAGCTTGGATATATTCCAAATAAATTGTTTGATTGGATGTACTCCAAATAAATTCATTAGTGTTTGGATTTGTTCCAAATAATTGTCTGTACTTCGGATTTATTCCAAGTAAAACTTCGATGAACCTATTTTCTTTAGATGATCTTGTAGATCAATTTCTTTTCGATGCCTTGATAGAATCGCAATTAGTTATGAATCGGGACCTGGATTGGACGTATGTGTTTTTCATAGGTTACGTAGTAGGATGGCCAACAACGATGTCGCCCTAGCCTCTGCCATTCGTCTTTTGGCTGAGAGATTGACCCAAGAGAGAACTAAACTTCCTGATACTGCAAGCGATATGTTCGACAAGCTGGCTAAAGTTAAGCCGCCTTATTTTAAGGGACAGATTGACTCTACTTTATTGGAGAGTTGGATTAGAGAGTTCGACAAAATATTTGGATTTGTTAATTGCCCTGAGGCAATGAAGGTAGATCAGGTTGTGATGTATCTGAAAGATGAGGCTGATCTTTGGTGGAAGGAAAACGGGACTAGGATTAGTGCGAGCCTGATTTCAATTGGGATTCCTTTACCACTACTCTTAGAGGAAAACGGGACTAGGATTAGTCCCAAGAGTTCATTAACCTTAGAATGGGAAATATGACTATTTCTGAATACTACAGCAAGTTCATAGCGTTGTCTAGATTTGCACATGAGGTAGTCGCTACTAGGGAACTGAAAGCTCAGAGATTTGAGCAAGGTCTGACTGAGGAAATTCAATTGGGACTAGGAGGTGAAACCTTTACATCCCTAGATATTGTGTATGGGCGAGCCGCTCATATTTATGGATTGCAGACTAGGCGTGACAAGAAGAACGTTGCCTTAGGAGATAAGAGGAAAGATTTCCAAGCTAGGGGAAATCAAAGTAGTTACAAGAGGAACAGGAATAGAAATGGAAATTTCCAGAACAAGAATGGTCAAGGGTCTAGTGAAGGGGCCAAGCCTGAGAAGACTTATTATTGTAAGAGATGTAACAAGAACCACCTTGGTAGAGACTGTAAGGGATATCTGGTTACGTGCAATTACTGCCAAAAGAAGGGACATAGGGAGTTCGAGTGTTTTACGAAGCAGAAACGTGAACAGAATGCCCATTGAGGCAATGGTCAAGCGAGATATGGTTATAACCAAGCTAGCAACGAAGTGCCAAAACCTTCGGGGTCGCAGAATGGTCATGGAAGCTACACTAAGCTTGTGAATAGGAGCAACAACAACAACAACCATAGTAAAGCTCCGGGGAAGCTGTTTGTGATGAGTCGTACTGAAGCCGAAAAGTTCACTGATGTAGTTTCTGGGACTTTTTCTATTAACTCTACTTTAGTTAAAGCGTTATTTGATTCTGGAGCGACCTATTCTTTTGTTTCATCGTCTGTTGTTAAGAGTTTAGGTCTAGTAGACTTTGAAGTCGTTGAATTTCCCAATAGTATCCCTACTGGAGAAGTTGTGAAGTGTACTAAGATGTTTGGAAACTTACCTTTGAAGATAGGAGGTTGTACTTTTCCCTCTAATCTCATAGACTTCAATTTGGGTGACTATATGTTATTCTAGGAATGGATTGGCTTTGTTTTTATAAAGCCAAGATAGATTGTGAATCTCTAAGAGTAGTTTTAAAGAGTCCTTCGGGAAAGTCGATTTGATACTGACGTTTTGGGAAACCTAAGAGTTTTGGGATCATTTCTACTATGCAAGCTGAAAAGTTGATAAGGAAAGGTTGTGAAGTATTCTTATGTAATGTGCGAGATGTAAGCAAGGAAGTTGAGTCGAGAATTGAGGATGTACCTATTGTGAATGAATTCTTAGATGTGTTTCCCAAGTGAGATTTATGGAATGCCGCCTAAGAGAGGCGTTGAGTTTACCATAGAGTTAGTTCCTGGTACTGCACCTATTTCGAAAGCACCTTACAGGATGGCACGTCCTGAGATGAGTGAATTGAAGACTCAATTGCAAGAATTGTTGGAGAAAGGTTACATCAGACCTAGTGCGTCACCTTGGGGAGCACCAGTGTTATTTGTGAAGAAGAAGGATGGTAGTATGAGGTTGTGTATTGATTATCGTGAGTTGAACAATGTGACTATTAAGAACAAGTATCCTTTACCTAGGATAGAGTATCTTTTCGATAAGTTGAATGGACCTAGTGTTTTCTCGAAGATTGATTTGCGTTCAGGGTATCACCTTCATAAATCTAAACTTTTGAATTTTTATCTGCTTTTGCTAGGGAATTAAAATTTAGTGCTCATGTAAACGCAATTTGATAAATTTTTCTTACCAATGATTCGAGAAGGGCAATTTGTGTCATTGTCAATTTTTTAATACTAAAAAATGGCGGTCTATTGAAAGTTACTCAACATCCATATTAAATTTCAATTAATTATGATTCTAGCATTGAAAATTTGTCATTCATTGATATTCATCGCTATGGTTTTCACTTTATACTGTTTGAAGATATATTGACAAATCAAAATGAGATACTATATTATATAGGTATTTTTAAATTAAAGGAAACATGGAAGATAATAATCCCACCTTTGGACGGACTTCTCAAAATGGGTCTTTTTGACAAATGAAGGTCCATTTTGAGCAGATGTATAACATAGGTGTGATTATTTTGAGAAGACATATGCCGAAGGTGGGATTATTCTGAAATTAAGTGAATGTGAGATTGTTTTGAGAAGACCGCCCAAAGGTGGGATTATTATTTTTCATTTTTCATAAATTAAATTGTAACTCTATTAAAACTATGAAATTGCATAAACTTAAGGTTAAACTTTATTTTATTTTGCAAAGATGTCATTGGTAAAATTATCGGATATGAGTTGCTGGACGTCATTACACAGTCAAAAAATATGGTTATATAATTGATTGATTTATGGTAAGTCACATCTCAATATGTAATGATATTTTAATTAGAGATTAATCTAACATGTTACCTAATTTGTAAAATTGACAATTTTGATTTACAATGGCCAAGTCATATTATGTTTCCTATTCGACAAGTTTGTTGACGAAGCACTAAATTTGTCTTGGAAGCAAACCTCATGAACCCAAATTTCATGATACTACAATTTGGAAAAGTATATAAGTGGCAAGGTATTACATTTTGATACTTAAACTAACGTGTTATAGATTACGTATAAGTTTTTACTAATTTACGAATATGTATTATTGTTTATGATAGGGAAAAGCTGTGTTACGGATACTAGCTACGCTACAGGGTTGCTTTTCAATGATGATGTTAATGAGATAACTTTGTTCGCAAAGAGGTTTGTGTATATCATGTTTAAAAATTATGTAAAAGTTTAGCAAAAAAGACCATTTTATGACAAGTTATTTTTGATTCTTTTCAAGCATGAAATTAACAGATAAAATATTTATCCCGTAACTTATTTTTATATATTTGTTTGTAGGTTTCAAGAGAACAAACCTTTGAATCATATATGATCACGACGTTGCCGACTCCTCAAGTTCAAGATCTTTATCAACATTGTTGATCTACGTATCATTTACTAAAATTAAAAAATATCTATTGTCCATCTTTTAAGGTAGTTCGTTGACCTTAAATAGGGAAACATTTATGCACTTTCTAATGTTTTGTGAAATGAGGGCTTATTTTTGAGACAGAAAGATTGAATTAGGGAAAGATGTGTGGCGTTATTTATGGATAATATCAAAAAATAAACGGTGCATATCATATTCAGTAAAGTGCAATATTACAAATATATCGTAGGGATAGTGTTATGGAAATTCTTATTATTATTATATATATAAATTAAGATAGAGATTTTATTGTAATTTTTAAGTATTGTTACCATTTCATATTAATGGCGGGTATTAAGGGATGACTAGTAACTTCAGCGGGTAGGCCAATTTTCCCACGCAAATAGAGTGTCATAGTCTCATTTCGATTGATAAATCTGTTAGTCCTAATTCCAATGGTTCAACTCCATTTAAACTTTGGCAAACAATATAACAATGGACTCCAACTTATCAAAGTTATCAAGGGAAAAAGGAAAACAAGGCTGATTGCAAAGCGGACTGGATTTCATCGCTCTACTCAAGGTATTCTTCGCTACATATCTTATTTATACATGGTACATTAATAGATAAATAAGGCATTAATCTTGAAGTAAACCAATTAGCAAAATAGGAGTGACCTCTTCTAAAGGTCTGTAGAAGAAAGGCTTATTGGGGAAAATAAATGCAACATATATGAGACATGCATGATTTTAAGCCATTTAAGGAGTGTCTACGGCACATAGCTTCTTATTCTTTTTCTGAATCATCTAGCACTAGATAATCTGGCATAAGTACATTGCTTTAGAATAATTCTGAACCACTAAGACACTAACACACATTTAGACGATTTTGGTCGATCGAACATTGAAGGACTCTCCACAAACTTGAAAGTTAACTTCAAAAATTCTAAGTCCCTTCCAGTTTACGTGTGGGTTTAAAAATTTGGAGTAAATGAGTGCCAAAAAGGCACTAAATGAGTGACTCAGTCCTCGATCTTGAGATTATGACCAACAAAATAAATTACACGATGCAGTAAAGTGAGTGTATTTCTTTGGAGACTTGTTAAAAGAAGAGAAGCCATATTACTCATTTTTGGCAAAAATCCTAACATAACCCACCTGTTTTATCTCATCCTCTTGGTTGTTATGCATTAATCATCAATTGAGCAATCTTTTCTGAATTTAATGCAGCTGGATGAAATAATAGGGGATGTTCCTGTAAGTTATTTATACGAAAAATTAGTATAAGAATGTGTTAAACTCTAAGGCATCGAACCCACAAACTAATTCCTATTATAGAGAATGAAATCTTAGCACATTAGGATCACTGCCGAATAAAAAGAAATTTCATAGACTCCTAAGTTTAAAGGCCTCAACACTTGAAGAACCAAACAAAGTAGCAGATCAAACTTCAACCGAAATAGATAAAACAAGGGAAACATAAGTGTCACCAGTTTTTTTTGTCATATTTGACAGCTGGTAAGTACATGAGAGAGTACATTTAGATAGTAACTATTATTATTGATCACAGTCAAGAGGCCAGACCATCAAGGTGATATGTACAGGGATCTTACAGGTTACAACCATGTTCCAAAGTAACCAATGTAAGAAGGAAAAAAGAATGACAAATTTAAGAAAGATAATCAGCCAGCGAAAGATATTGACCAAGCAGCCAGCACAAAGTTAAGGCTGAGCTCATTTAATGAGAGAGCAATAAAAAGGAGCATTTACTTGAAGTGTAAAAAAGGTTCTGCCAGCATGAGGAGAAGGCAGGGTTGAGGATGAGCAGTCATGCGCCAAGGGCTATCAAGATTTTTCTACCTCAGAAGTTGGACATGAGAAAATCATTACACTATTAAGACTCGTATGCCCAAATGTAAGGAGTGAAAAGGTACATACTTACTTAGTAAACCATGTTTGACAGCCATAGCACACTCAACATTTTAAACCTTGCAATTTTAATTGTACATACTTAGAGAAAATTTGTCCACATAAGAAAACACATTGCCAACATTATCAAGAAGAACAGATTTGTAATGAATTGTACAGGTTGCCTCAAACAGTCATGTATATTTAATGTTGTTGTTTTCGGAAATAGGTTTTATGAAAGCATTATTACCAATAGTTTTCATATGATCGTTTTATATTATGTGAATGTTCAACAAGAAAAGATGTCATCATTAAGGAAGTGGACGACTAAACACCGCCCTAAATACTTTGGGTAACGCCCTAATACGTATTTAATTAAAAATATTTATACACTATTTATACACTCTCTCTTACCCTCAACCTCACCCTCACAACTACCCACTCGTCGGAAACCGGTGGTAGGAAGTCGCCGGAAAAGGTTTGGCCAGAGGCGCCGGAAACTTCTAGACGGAAGTCGTCGCTGGAAGTCGTCGCCAGAGATAGTCGCTGGAAGTCGTCGCCGAAAATAGTCATCGGAAACCTAAATTCGTCGGAAATTTTTCTTGCTTCGCCGGAAACTAAGGTAATTCAATTTTTTTAAAAAAATAATCGGCCTTGTGCTGTACAAGGCCCCCCATGAGGTGAGCCTTGTGTAGCACAAGGCTCGCCTCATGGGGGGCCTTGTGTAGCACAAGGCTCACCTCATGGGGGGCCTTGTGCTACAAAAGGCTCACCACGTGGTCAGCCTTGTGCTATACAAGGCCCGCCATGAGGTAAGCCTTGTGTAGCACAAGGCCGATAACTTATGGGCGTTTTTTTTGTTTTTCGCCATTAAATAATTATATGTTAATTTTTTATGTTTAATTAAATTAAATATTAATTTATTGATAATATTAGAAATATTATGATATTATTTTAATTATAGTGTGATACATATATATAATTAAATAAAAAAATCGACAAAAAAAAACCAAAAATGACTGAGCCTTTTGCTACACAAGGCTCACCACGTGGTAAGCCTTGTGTAGCACAAGGCTGACCATGTGGTGAGCCTTGTAAGGCTAGGCCATTTTTCAGGTTTTTTTTCTAACCTCCATAAGGAGTGTCGCCAAAATGGTGGTGCCGGAAATGATGTCGCTGGAAAGAGTGTCGCCGGCGGTGGTGGGCGCCGGTGGTGGAGATTGTCGCCGATAGAGAGGTCGCCGGCAGTGAGGACGACCGCAGATGGTGGCGCCGGCAAAGTGGTGGAAGGGTGGTTGTTGTGGGTGTGAAGATTGAGAGTGGTGGTAGGATAAGTGTATAGTATGTGGAAGATGTGGAGTAAAAAGAAAAATTATTTGGTATTCAAAACTTATTCAATACAGGGCGTTACCTAGAAAATACAGGGCGGCAAATAGCAGCACCCTTAAGGAACCACCATTTGGTTGAAAGAAATCCTTTGCGCGAAATTTCTAGCGATATGTTCCTTTTTATTTGAAGGTATAAGATTTTACCTTTTTTTTATGAATATCTTTCATACTTTGACTTATCTTATCTCAACAATGAAACATTCAAGTGCATGTAGATCGAGGTCCAGAAGCTTTTGGTGGAAATACTAGAAATAATGACTACACTGATGAGAACTCTTTTTATAGCAAGACACTCATATCGGCAATATACGTTTGCCTAACACCCCTTTGATTTGTATTACAAATAGTATTGTACATATGTCTTTAGTCAAAAATTGTAATTTAAAGTATTCACTCAATTCTTACATATACATTCACAAAAATACTTTATACCGATTTTTTGTCAATTATGAGGTAGCTACAGGGTCATTTACTCAGTTTCTGAGTAGGGAAGATTCGTTTAAGTGTGCTAGGCAAGTTAGGAAGTATATTATGTCTCACAAGGGTGAGGGAAATTCTCAAATTACACAATCTCCTCAAGCAATTACAAGTTATTTTTCGGTATACGGAAACATGATATGTTCACTGGCATCAAATGGTAAACCAAAACTATGGTATTTTAAGTAGAAGCTGGTTTTTTAAGATTAAAATATTAGACATACTATTTGTATCCATTTGAAAATTATGTTATTTTCAGGTTTGGGACCTTCAATTGTTTCTACACGGATCAATGAGATATCCAATCTTCAAACTACGCCAGATATTCAATCTATAAGTGAGAAATAATAAATTATAATTTTAAAGATAATTCCAAGTTAATTACTATCATTTTATCATATATATATATATATATATATATATATATTTGGTATAGATACTATCATTGTTGTTAAAATCGCGATTTCAATCGTAAAATCGTGCGTTGTGAGATTCTAATTTGGCACACAATTTAAATCGTTGTTAGAATCGTAATTAAAATCGTAAAAAAATCGTAAAATCGTAAAAAAAATCATAAAAAATCGCGATTTATTCACGATTCTAACGATTCTGTTAAAAGCTTTGAAAGTGATTTTGAAAAATGTGGCCAGGTCTATTCTTGTAATCCTATTGATGTTTCTAACCCTAGATTTACCTACTGACTTCCCACAAGCATTCAAGTAACTCAAAAACACTGAAAAATAAACATTTTTTAGCTCGAGTGCTCGTTTTCAAACGCCATTAAAGCTTCTAATGACTTAACGTAATTTCCCAATTTTCGTAATAAGCTACTACTACATAATTTCCTAATTTATACATGAAATTTATTTCTCAATTCGTGTGCCTTATTGTTGAATTCGTCCTTTTTTACCAAATTTGTGTGAATTAAATATGAACTAGATTTTAATCCCGTGCGATGCACGTATTGTTTGAATAGCGGTAGAGTTAAGATTATAGTATCACTGTATCACTCAAACACACTCTCATTTTAATTGCTCGTGCGCCAATTAATAAATTTTTTGGCTACTGTGATCATGTGTTTAACCAACATGGTAAATGTTTCCACTACCAATGTTTATAATTATCCATTTAATTTTTAATTTTAGCGTTTGACCAGTAGAACTCTCACATCATTGGTCAAGCTTAACTAACAAAACATAGCAAATATGTTGTAGCTGACTTATAAAAAAAGATATTCATTCCTTAATGTTGGTATGTCCCTACTTGTCTTTTCAAAAGCAAAACTGATTGGTTTTACGATTGATTTTTTACTATTAATTAGTCTTTAATGAATCTCATAACTCAAATAATCAAGTAAACCAAGCAACCCCGAATTCCACTATACCAAGATTTTTTCCAATAAATCTAGCAAGTATGTTGTAGTTATTTTTTAAAAAGATATTCATTCATTAATGGTATGTCCCTACTTGTCTTTTCAAAGCAAAATATACGATTGATTTGTTACTATTTATTAGTGTGTAATGAATCTCATAACTCAAATAATCAAGTAAATTATCCAAGCAACCCCGAATTCCACTATATACCATAGTAAATATGAGTTTCTTTCTATTATATTTAATTAACATAGCAAGTCAAAAGTATCATGTATAAAACATAGGATTTTTTGTTGGGAACTACCTACATTTAGGGGTCATTTGTGAATAACTAACCTGTTTCAAAAAAATGCCAAATAACTACCTACTTATGTCAAAAACGTTTAGTATCGCTACCTTATACAGATTTCCGTCGAAAAACTTAACGGAGAACGTTAGTGGGGCTCATATTTCAACCTTTCCATCCCAATTTCAACTGAAATTAGTGAACTAACTTCTTGTTATACACTCAATTCACTTTCTCTCCTTATTCATTTCACCTTAGCTAACCTCATCCCTTTTCTTCCATTTTCATTGCAACTTTCTATCTCTTTCTTCCAAATTTGACCATTTGGGATGGATTGTTCATGGAAAATGAAATCTGGAAAATTGAAATGTGGGTTGCGAAAATGAAATATGGGTTGGGAAAATGAAATCTGGGCTGTGGAATATGGATACTAAACTGAATTGAGTGTAACAAGAGGTAATTGAAATTGGGAGGGAAAGGTTGAAGTGTGGGCCCCACTAACTTTTTCTGTTAAGTTTTTTGACGGAATTATGTATCAGGTAGTGATACCATACTTTTTTGACAAAAATAGGTAGTTATTTGACATTTTTTGAAACAGGGTAGTTATTCACAAATGACCCCTTAATGTAGGTAGTTCCCAACAAAAAATCCTAAAACATATTAGAAAACTCAATAAATCACTATTATTTTTGAGGAACAAAACACAAAAAATTAAGGAAACATTTGCAAGCATTTACAGGACAAATACATTCGAGGTTATCTGAATAAGCGACCTTTTTTGCTATTTTTGAATTCTGATGGTACATGGTTTAAAGAATACTCCTTGTAGTAGCACATGGTATGTTTTCATTATTGTTTTAAATTTTTTTGGGAGATAACTTTGTACTATATTTTTTTTCATTTCCTTATGTGATAGATATCTTTCTTTAAATTTCTAGGTAAAAAAAAAATTCCTTAAAAAAATTTCTCCTTGTTTTATCGAAATTAATATTTTAGATATTTTCTTCAGTATCTATATAGGGTATTCTTTCTTAATTATTTTTTTAATATTTCAGAAAATTATATTATTCTTTATCCTTATCTCGGGTTTTCTTCTTTTATTTCTACATCTACATTTTTTTCTTCCTAATTTTTATTTTTTAATAGTAATTCTATCTCTATTTATAAATTTCAAATGAAATCTATCTCAATTTTATTCATTGCCTTTAATGAATTAAAAGAAAAAATAGAAAATGTTAATTATTATTGATCTTATTGGTTAAAATGGTTTTTCTTTTCTTACTGGCGCCAAGATGCCTCCTGTATATATTAACTTCAGTCATGCTTATCTTCAACTATCTGCCAAATAGTGTTTCCAGTAATGAGTATCTCTAGGAAATAATAAGATAAGTATATTATAATGGGTCTTATTATAGAGTATATTTCAGTCTGAGTCCAAAGGTATATAACTAAAGGTATAATTAATTTATACATTATAATAATCGTTACCATTTATTCACACTCAGGTTCCATCTTTTTTATCTATGCAAAACTTTATTTATCTTATGAAAAAATTATTTTTTATTCATAAACTCTAATTATCTTTCTAAAATTTATAAGAATATTATAAAATTCAATAATATATCTTGTGACAAGGAAATCCTATGAGGTGCGCCCAATGCACATATTAATATTTAAAAAATTATCATCTATTAAATAATAATTTTCCCATTGGCATTGAGTATGTTAAATTTTAGGCATAAGTTTATTATTTATATAAAGAGGTAAATAAGATGGGATATAATGTGATATAATAATCGAGGAAGAGAGAGTATGAAACCCTAATTGTTAGAATGGGAAGAGATTAATAGTATACTAATGATAAAATTAAATGTATTACTTGACTTGTAAATATATGTAATAAAAGTACGCAAACTCTTTTATAATAGAGGAAATATGTGTATAATCTTTTTTATAAAAATACCTATAATAACATTATTGACATTGAGATATGCCTTGAATTATGTGGCAGTAAGATTAACCAAGCACAGGAGTTTTCCAAAGTTTTCAATGTACGCGGTTTAGTAAACCATTTATGTTCGGGGTTCGTTAATTGGTTCATTTGGGTCTAGGTTAATTAGAAGGGTAATAGATACACCCTATATTAACCTTTTCCCCCATATTAACCATTGCCCCCATAATTTATAATATTGTACTCTCTCCTCAAGATACTATAAATTGTTTTCCTTTTACTCGTGGACATAGTTCACACATTAGTAAACTACGTTAAATCTTTGTGTTTTTCTTCTCCAATTTGACATACCAATTAATGAAAAAGATTGTGATATATCTTATTTTCGTATTTACAAAATCACATAACCTTTATTAATCTTTATCTTTTTGGATACTTATTACATGCCAAATAGATTATCTAGTAGTGGGTACCCTTACGTAATGATAAGACAAGTATGTCAAAATGGATCTTATTTTAAAATATATTTAGCTCCGAGTCCAAAGGTATAAAAATTATAATTTTTGAGCTGTATAACTAAAGTTTTGATTAATTCATATATTATAATGATTTTTGTAGTTTATATTGACTCAAACTTTATCTTTCACTATTCATCCAAAAGTCTGATTATCTTTTTAAAACTCAAACTTTATCTTTTAACTATCCAAAAGTCTCATTATCTTTTTAAAAATATAATATTCAAAATACTTTGTGTTGTGGTACGTGGCTCGCCGAATGCTCCCGAAAAAAGCTTCTTTATATATATATATATATATATATATATATATATATATATTGATTTAGATTTTCGAATGTTGTATAATTTAGTGTAATATGTGATGCTAGTTTTTAATATATGATGACGATCGGACCTTTTACTTAATTTTTGATATTTATTTAGATATATGAAAGGTCTTTCCTCGTAGAAAATACTAAAACGGTTAGTCAACACAAGTATTTAATTATTTATCGAGCATTTATGGGTTAAATAATCAAAATAATTGAAGTTATAGTGTTGTATAGTGGCGAAAATGGTTGAACAATATACACATTTTATCATACATCCTTCTTGTGGCAAAAAAGTAGAATCTTAAGATTTGACGATTCGAATTTACGATTCGATTTTAACAGGTCCGTGTGATTTCAGTTAGAATCCCGATTTTAACAACCTTGGATACTATATCTCCCGAGGTCGAAGTGGATTCAACAATTCATAACGATAACATGCATAGTTGCCGAGTCAATGATATTTCTAATAGTGATAGGCTATTTATAGTTATCTTCGAAATGAATATATATTTCAATAGTAGATAAAGGTAAATCAAAGGGAAAATTGTTGACATTGTAGGTTTTTTTTTAAACTTTTAGTTGAGTTTGATGTGGCTAGAATTGCTAGGCAAAAAAGACGGTATTTAAATGCATGAGAGAAAAATTAGAGGTACATATTTTTTTATAATTTATTTACACGATATATCATCATAAGAGCCTTTGATTGGTCCAAATACAAAGAGATAATAAGATTTATTATTGTTGTTGTTAGGTACATCGAGTGATCAAACAAATGCACAAAAACCAGGAAATACGATAAGCAAGTTTTTCAAATGAAAGAAGTTGTTAATTCAGTTGCAAGGAATTTAGATATTGGTATGTACTCTCAATATTATTAGATGGAAAATAAGCTTTAAAACAATTAATTTATAAATATTTAGTAAGGAAAATCCAAATTAAAATCGAGTTTATTTGTTATTTTGAAATCACTGAACAAAGGAGCGAATTGGATAAGGACAATATTTCTAATGATAGAATTACGGACACAATAGCATATGATGAGAGTATCATCGACATGGTTGATTATGTGGATGTAGTTTTAGGTGAGGCAATCAGATGTTTATAGACCTATTTAAACAAAAGGTACTATTTACGACCAAAATTAACAGCCGTACACTTTTCTCGTTGTAAATGTCAAGGTATTACGACGAGTTTTACTTCTCGTCGTAGATAATGGTACTTTTTCCCAAGGAGCTGGTTTTCTCGTTGTAAATGCACTAAACCTCGTCGTAAATTTCTTTTACTCACCCAAAACAATTTCGCGGCCCTCAAGTAGTTTTGGGAGGGCTTCAATACCGTGAAATTTTTTGAACCTCAAATTTCCAAAATATTTTCGCGGCCCTCAAACCTCATCAAAAACTTCTTCAAGCTTTCAACTGCTTCAATTTCGTGCTAAGTGAGAGAGAGTTAGGGTTTGCTGTGATCCAATTCTTCTCCTTTTTACTTCTCTGCTTCAATTGATTTACACTGCTCTTTTCATAGTCTAGGGTTCATCGTTTCATGAACCATGGTGAGTTGAAAACTATAATCTAGATACTAATTTGTAAAATCTCTCCATATACATATTCCCAAAATCGAATCTCTAATCACAAGGTTTTGTTTTTACAGATAAAATCAGATCTCGAAATTCGTTAGCAGGTAAGATCTCCAAGCATAAATATTTCTTCCCTTAAATTATTCTCTAATGTTGTAATGATTTCGTATATTGCCTTCGACAAGAATCTCTCACTTGTTCTCCAATTGCAATTTACTTTTTTACTTACGTTTTCTCATCTATATCTTGTCTTTTTAATTATAGTCCTAGTTCAATTTTAGTTTGTTCTCTTTGTACTTGTAATTCAATTCAACGTCTGTTAATGATTCCTTCTTTTAATCATCATGGTATCATGTTCATTTACCATCCACTCAAAACTTTACATAATTAATTTGTATACTTCCACTGTTATAGAATATACATAGTTTCACTTAGGTAATCTGTTGTCCCATAGCTTTACATCTTACCCATATATTAGGTTTGGTCTATTGTGGGTATTTAAAAAAGTCTGATGGTGCATCCATCATACTTAGCATGTTGAAATTCTCATTCATTTCTTAGAAAGACTAATTTATGTTATAATACGACTTATATGATGGTCAATCGGACAAAAATGCCTATATAAGAGTGAAGAGATTACCCTTGTCTCTTTTGATAACATTATGACTCATTCTACTCTATGTTATAAGTGAATAGAAGTTAAACTTGAAATTAAAATATGGAGTATTAGCATGCATTCATTTCAAAATTTGTTATTTTTTCACAGTAATGTTGCTAGCGAAGGATGTGATTATACTTTGACACCCCTATATCCATATTGCTAACCGGTTCTCATGACTCACTACGTGAGTCACGCAATATTTGATAAACTCTTGGCCCTTAGTTATAAGTTATTGCCTTTTTTCTTGAAAGCTTATGTGTTTTGAATATGTGTTTTGTTGCCCAATTAAAATCTATATTGATCGCATGACAGATCAAATCTCTTAGTTGAAATAATTCTTATTAGGTATATGCTAAGGTACAACTAAAGCTTTTATAGTAGTTCCTATCTACATAATGGTTTATGTTCCAAACTATGATAAGGGTTGCTTCCCTGATTAGATTTTGTACTTGAAAAT
This sequence comes from Patellifolia procumbens, assembly GCA_947645195.1. Taxonomy (NCBI): domain Eukaryota; kingdom Viridiplantae; phylum Streptophyta; class Magnoliopsida; order Caryophyllales; family Amaranthaceae; genus Patellifolia; species Patellifolia procumbens. The sequence goes on from CANSGD010000591.1 coordinate 617,382, forward strand.
GCTACTAAGAAATCTTTGTGAATAGCAGTATAGGTGCATAAGGCTTTGTTGTTTGTGATATCAATGGTGAGTTGTCTATGATTTGTTTCAACACTTTTACCCATAGCTTAATGTTTTTCGTTTTTTAATATTTGACATGCATATGTACTATTCTGTTTCAGGTATAAAGGTAGTTGATATAAAGCCAATATTTCACGCACTTTTGAAGCTAGAAAATTAAGCCTAGTTTTCTCTACTTTGCATCAAACAACTGAAACTTTAAACAGGTACAAAATCAAATGTGATGTCATGTCATATTGTTAATATATGAGAACCAAATTACTTTAAATAAAAGATAGCTTGTTTGCTTTCATTTGCTATTTCATGTAGAAAACTTTAAACACGAATTTGTAATACATCTTCTAACATCCAACCCTACTTGAGTAAAACTTTACTTAAAAGTTAAAACATCAAACCCTTTATTAGAAATTGATTCCTTCATAGCTGGTTGTAACAATTAGATTTAATTATACTGGTATTGGGACAAGCTAGAACATGTGACAATTTTATCACTTGTTGGGTAAAATGATGAGCCTAGCATATATGGATTTTCAAGGGAGAGGTATGTGATAGGCAGCAAAGTTGTTGGCTATGCTTGTAAGTCTTGGGCTGATGGAAAGAAGGTTGGCGAGGGCTGCCTTGTAGTTCTGGAGGAGTTGTCTGTAAAGTGTATGCTTTGCTATGATGATTCTTTTAAGTGGGTGCTTTGAGCTTACCAAAGTTCTAATTTTCTGTACAGTTAATGTTCGTGCTGCTGGTGCTTCCATGCTTGTATGTATCTCATCGGGTTTTTCTTGAGCTTGAGAGCCATATACATCATAATATTACAAGTTGAATTTGTGAGCTTTTGATTTTGTATGATGCTTAGTAATCATTGCCTGCTATTGTATTAGGTTAGGGTCATGTTTGTTTGGGGTTTAGTGTTGATGTTGCTGCTGACGCCCAACAGCAGTAGCAAGATAGAATTAGGTCCATTTTTGAAGAACATATGGGATAAGTAAATTAGGAGAAGGGAGGGTGAAGGTTGGGGTTACTTGATTTGGGGGTAAGAACGGGATTTGCATAAAACAATTGGAGGAAAATGAAAAGGCGGGCCCCACTTCATGCAATTAACGGAGCTGGATCAAGTTTTGGAATGAATCCATTAGTTGGTAATTGTATCAACGAAAATTAAGACTTACTAGGTAGTTATATATAATCATTTGAACTAGCTACTTATCTCAAAAAATGACCCTAGTCTAGATACTTATTAACAAATTTTTCTTTGTTAAATCTATTACATGGAGGATGATATAGTCAGAGATCTTCCTGTTTCCCCGTTAATGAACGGACCTTTGGCTTCATCTATTACTTGGCAAAAGTTGCATCTATCAGCCATAGTGTTTTCTAAGTTGAATTGTCGTGGCAGACTGATTTTTGAACTGACCTTTGGCTGCATCTATTATGGTTTCGGTTTTTGGCTACATCTATTATGATGTCAACCTTTGGCTGCATCTATGAAGTTCTTCATGACCTTTGGTTGCACTCATTATGTTTCTGTGTAGTCATCTTTTTTATTTACGTGATTTTTAAATACTTGATCTCATTGCTTTTCTCTTATGCGATTCCACTATTTATTTCCCTCTATACTCTTGCCAAAAAACTATAAAGTATTTGAACATCAGTTTCCTTGTGTGTTGGTAAATGAACTTATGTGTCACCTGATGCTGAGATAATTCTATAACAATAGTATGTTGATATTTAGGTGCTATCAAAAATTACATTCTAATTGCTCTTTTACATTTCTAGGTACGAGCTATGAAGCTAGTGGCGGGCAAGTGATACTTCGCAAAATTAATAATAGCAAGGGCAATGCCAAGAAGACTATTATGTGAAGTATGAGAGTTGGTGTAAGACGCGCATTAACAATTTGGGTTATGATATTCTTTGGGGATCAATAAAGTTGTTTTGACTTTCTTTTATCAATTTGGGTTCTCAACTAAGATTACATATGTGTTTATATTATTAGTAGTTATTGTAGCGTACTCAAAATTTGGATATAAGAATTTTATTTTAAGTATTGTTTTTATGATGCTTGGTGTGATTTTATGGTGTACACAGGGTGCAAGAGGTTGTTGTAATTCATGTGTTCATGTCTACCACATTGAATAACACAAATCCATGAAAATATCATATATATGAAGGAAAAAATTGTGATTGCAAATGTTCTATGTAATGATTTTAATAGAACAATTGCGACAAGAAATGTGGTCGTAAATAGTGTGCCCAATACTTACAGTAGAATTACGACGAGAAATTAAGTCGTTTTTAGGACTATAAATAGTTTATAAAAAAATCGCGACGGGAATTTCTGGTCGCAAAAATTAGTATTTAAGTTTTCAGCTAATGATTTACGACCGTAAATCTCGTCGTAGAAATGTAACATTTGCGACGAGATTTAAGACTCGTCGTAAAAACGTTTTTACGACGAGAGAGACAATACAGTCGTTAAATACTCAAAGACCTTTTGCGACAAAGCCTATAGCAACGACCGACGACCGTACGCATTTCTCGTCGTAAAAGGTCTTTTGCGACGAGAAATGGCTCATTTACGACCGGAAAACCCGTCGTAAATGAGACTTTTTCTGGTAATCAAAACTTTAATTATTAATTGTTCTTTTCTTAATATATCAGGTGATGATAATCACGGGACAAACATTGGGGAAGCAGGTTTTAACTCTACGCCAACTATATATCAATTATTTAATGCTTTTAGTTTGTTATGCAACATTTAAGTTTTCCTTATAAGCTTCCTTGATTATCACGCTCGTAAAGGAGAATATTGGAGTATTGGTGATCCAACTTCAGAATGCGAATTTTATGGGGCGCAAATGTGGTTTGAAGAAAGGGAAAACAAGCGTAGTAAGAGCAATACCAAATTCTCCTTATGTTGTATGCAAGGGAAGGTTCAACTACCGTTACTTCAAAAACCGCCGCAACTTCTATGTGATTGTACATAAGCGTCATCATAAAATCAAACATTTTCTATAAAATATTAGGGCATACAACATGATGTACTCATTTACATCTGTGGGAGGAAGGGTTGTAACATTAAGTAATCAAGGACGTGGGGCATACAATTTCAAAATCGGTGGTTAGAATCACCACTTGATAAGGAGTTGGTTGCCTGTCGAAGGGGCTAGGCCAAAATTTTCGCAAATCTATATATAAGACATTGAAGATGAAATCATTAATAAGAAACATGCTGCTAGGTACTAGACTATATTTTCTTCACATTTTTAAAATTTTAGAATATGAACAATTTGCATAGCATTATTGCTAATGTTCTTAAAATATTTATCAGTTTCACTAATCCGGATAAGTTTGAAGACCCTATAATAACTTAATTACAAGATATGTTGCAAAAAACTTCCGTAGGGCAAGGGATCGTTTTACTTCAAATCAAAGTCCAAGTACAAAGCTACGATATTGGACAAAGGAATCTGATGGAAGGACGTACAATCTACCAACTACATCTAAACTAGTTGTTCTTATTGTTGGAGATATCGACAGCGCCGATAAGAGAGATATAGTTATTGAGACGTAAAATGGGAAATTAAAGTGTATATATGAACTACAACCTTCTTACCTTGCTATGCAGTATCCTTTGTTGTTCCATTTGGTGAAGATGTTTTTCGAATAGGCATTATGCATAGAGACAAAGTTCATTAAGACAATGACTCATAGCATATGGTGAAACTTACTACAAGAGAGTATTTTGCCTTTAGTATACAAGATCGAGAACTTGAAGCCACAACAGTTTTACTTGCTCGAAGATTGTTTCAACAATTTTTGGTGGACATATATACCATGATTGAAGCTGAATGATTCTTCTTTATTAGAAATAACCAACAATCATTGCGAGCAGAGAATGTCAAGAATCTTAAAGGAGCTGCTGCTAGAGGAGATATAGAAGGGACTGCTACTGGTAGTCGGGTAGTCATTCCAGCATCTTTCACCAGAGGACATAGTTACATGAGGGAAAACTACAAGGATGCTATGACTATTTGTAGATGGTATGGATATCCTAATTTGTTCATAACATTTACATGTAATCCTACATGGCCATAGATCACAAGGTTTGTGAACAAGCGTGGGATAAGGCCCGAAGACAGGCCAAACATCATATGCCGTGTGTTTAAGATCAAACTTGACTAGCTAGTGAAGGACTTGAAAGAGCGCAAAATTTTTGGTTGTGTTAGATCCGGTAATAAACTAATTTGCCCCTTATTTCCACAATTCTATAATATTTTTTATTTATTAAAAAAAGGGATTTATTTAGGTTCTTGTGATAAATTTCAATAATTTATAACCATGACTAATTATATGTCTACATGTTATTTTTGTATTTGTTTATACGGTAGAGTTCCAAAAGAGAGGCTTGCCCCACGCCTACATATTAATATTTTTGCACCATGATGATAAGTTTCCGGATCTGAAGCTATTGACAAGATTATAAGTGTTGCGATCCCTAATCCACATGAGAACCCTATTTTGTACGAGGCTAATAAGGAGTTCATGATTCATGGTCCATGTGGTGTGGCTAACCCGAAATCACCACGTATGAGGGACAAAAAGTGCATGAAGCATTTTCTAAAAAGATTTAATGATAAAACAACGGTAGATGAAGAAGGGTATCCAGTCTACAAAAGGAGAGACAATGGAGGAAAAGTGGATAAAAATGGAGTACAGCTTGACAACAGATTTGTTGTTCCTTACAATGCACAATTGCTACTGAAGTATCGTGCATATATCAATGTAGAATGGTGCAACCAATCGAGATCAGTCAAATATTTGTTCAAGTACATCAATAAAGGATATGATAGGGTTACAATTGCTGCCTATCAAAACCAGCAAAACGAAGATGGTCATGAACAAATTGATGACGTCAAGACCTAATATGACCATAGGTACATCTCAGCTTGCGAGGCTGTTTGACGCATTTTTAGGTTCAACATTCATTATAGAACTTCTCTTGTGGAAAGACTTAGTTTTCACCTTCCCGATGAGCAAACTGTAGTTTACAATGATCACACGGATGTTGAGGCTGTTCTGGAGAGGGCGAATATTGAGAAGACCAAATTCCTATCTTGGATGGATTTGTAATAAGAAATATATGGAAGCCATGGACTTATGGTACATAGAGTTCCCAACCAAATTTGTATGGAAACAAGATAGGCGAGAGTGGACACCAAGGAATAAAGGTTTCTCAATAGGAAGGATTTATCATGTAACCCCTGGTTCAGGAGAAAAGTATTATTTAAGAACTTTGCCGAATTTTGTGAAGGGTGCAAAGTCTTATGAAAATATAAGAAAAGTTTAGGGCATTTTATATCCTACTTTCAAAGAAGTTTTCTACGCAAGGGGGCTACTTAACGACAATAAAGAGTATATTGATGCAACCATAGATGAGAGCTTTTGGGAAATTGGTCGCTACTTGCATAATCTATTTTGTATGTTACTCTTATCTGGTAGTCTAGCAAAACCCGAGAATGTGTGGGATAAGACTTGGCAATTGCTTTCAGATGACATCCTATATAAGTAATAGCAATCTTCAAGATGAAAGTTTATTTCTTCTTATAAGCTTCTAGATATACTACTGCCGTTTTAGTTTAGATGTTACACTTTTTTTTTTCACGGACACCTAGCCAATTTTTGGGTAAGAGAGAAGTAAAGAGAAAGAGTAAATGGGGACCATGTGATTCGAGAGAGATAGAGAGAAACTTTTTGCAAAAAAGGAAAGTGTAACATCTAATTAAAAACTTCATAAATTGGAAAGTGTGTCATCTAAAAGAAAATGGAGGAAGTATATAGTTTTTTTATACATATTTGGTTATTTTTGGAATATCTAACATTTCTTTAACGGTTTTATTTAAACTAATTATTACAATTTTGTCAAAACATGACAGATTTGCACTTCACTAATGAGCAATTAAAAACTTATGCATTACGTGAGATTGAAGCAAGACTCCAAGGTAATGGAAGCACTTTGCGTAGATTTAGTGCCTTTTCCCGATGAAATTGTTATCTCACACTACCAAAATAGGCTCATATAAGATGAGTTATCTTGTGATAAAGATTCATTGAAGGAGGAGCACGATAGACTATTCACGTGCTTAACTGAGGAGCAAGCTAAGATTTACCATAAAGTTATAGAGGTTATATCTAGGGATCAAGGTGGTGTCTTTTTTGTATACGGATATTGAGGTACATGTAAGACATACATTTGGAGAACTTTATGTGCTGCTCTTAGGAGTAAAGGTGAAATAGTATTACCGCAGGCTTCAAGTGGTATTGCTTCACCACTTCTTCTGCGGGGAAGAACCGCTCACTCAAAGTTTGGATTACCTTTGAATGTAACTGAGAACTCAACATGTGTTGGTATTAGACCAGGCACTGATTTGGCTGAAATCCTTATCAAAACAAAGCTTATAATTTGTGATGAAGCGCCAATGATGCATAAATATTGTTTTGAAGCCTTGGAAAGAAGTTTGAAAGATATCATGAGGAATGTAAACTCTTCAAATATGCACAAACCCTTTGTCGAAAAGGTTGTATTATTTGGTGGTGATTATCGACAGATATTACCTGTTATACCCAAGGGCAAAAGACATGATATATTTGTTTCCTCCTCGAATTCTTCTTAATTATGGGATTCATGCAAGGTCTTACAAAAAACATGAGACTACAGTGTGGATGTTCAAAGTCAGAAATTTAATAAACAATTGCTTTCTCAAAATGGATATTGAGTGTCGAAGATGGCAATGCGGGATCACCAAATGATGGAAAGGTTGATATTGAGATTCCTAAAGAATTCATCATTGATGGTGGAATTGACCTTATTTCAGCTATTGTTGAAAGCACATATCCTTTCCTAGAAGATCACATATGGGAAGCGAAGTATTTTCAAGAGAGAGCTATTCTAGCCCCCACTCATGAGATAGTAGAAACGGTATACGATCACATTTTAGCTCAACTACCTGGGGAATAAACAGTATACTTGAGTTCTGACGCGTTTAGTAAAGAAGAAGGCAATTTTAGGAGTGCATGATATCTACTCCACTGAGTTTCTAAATACAATAAAATGTTCTGGTCAGGGTCCTCCACATTACCTTCCCCCCAAAAAAAATGATCTGGCTTACCGAACCATAGTATAAGATTGAAGGTTGGTGCACCAGTCATGCTGCTTAGGAATATTGATCAGAGTGCAGGGTTGTGTAATGGCACGAGGTTGGTGATGAAGCATCATGGAAATGGTGTAACTGAAGCTTCTGTGATTTCCGAAAGCAGTGTTGGCGATAAGTTATTTATTCCTCGCATGACACCAACCCCGTCAAATGGAACTAAATTTCCTATCAAATTCCAAAGAAGGCAATTTCCCTTGGTTGTATGCTTTGCAATGACGATAAATAAAAGTCATGGACAGTCTATATTGCAAGTGGGTCTGTATCTATCCAGACTTATTTTCAGCCATGGGCAACTATACGTGGATATTTCTAGGGTGACAAGTAAAAAGGGTATGAAAGTTCTTATCCATTATCTAATGTTGTATACAAAGAAGTCTTTCAAAACTTGTGACATTCAGGTTGACATTCAACAAAATTTAATTTATTATTCTATTTTTTTATTTGTGCATATTTATGATTGAGCTATTTTCTATTTCGTAGGTTATTTTCCAAGTTATTTATCTACAAGTTAGTCAATTATGAATGGTTTCCGAAATCAAGGTATAGTTGAATTGAAGGATTGTCTTACTTTGAGATTCTCCAGATTTCGTGTTAATTAACACTAATTAAGAATTGATATTTACTTACTACTTTTGCAGTGGTTTATTCATTTCAACTCAAATATCCAAGATCAACACGAGATTTGTATGCATATGTGCTCATCGACGCTAGCGTGATTCTCATGTCTCCACAAAAAAAAAAGGAGTATTAGTATACAAGCTATTGGATGGTTAAAATAATAGCAAAGTGGAGTTTTCATTAAAGTTTGACATACTATAGGTTTTGTTCATTAAGGTTTATAAATTGCAATGTTATCATCAGTAAAACTCAAGTATGTAAAGATTGGTTACCATTATCTTATCTCAATTGCCATATACATTATCTTCATTATCTCATTTTAAGGCATACAACACTACTTTAAAACAGGTAAAACAGTATGCAAAAATTTAATTTTCAAAGTTTAAAATACTATAGGATCCTATAAAATTCCTAATAACCAACCAATAATACTTTGATCACCTATGGAATCAGGTAAAACAGTATGCATACAACACAACTACACTTTGAAAAATAAATTTCTGCTCAAACCAAAACATGAATGTCTTACCTCTTTAAAAGCACAAATAATGTAGATATTGATGCATGCAAGGCTTATAGTGGACTTTGGCCATCTTAATCAACAATTTTCGGTTGAATCATTGTAGATAAACCATCTACAAAAAATTAAATCCAAAAGAACAATTAATCGTTTAAATCTCTATTCTATAAGTGAAGAGGAGAGGGACACCAAAAATCAATATTTATCTTTTTTTTAATTCCTAATTAAATGGAACAACTATCCCATATCTCTCCATAACTAACTGTTTTCACATTTTCAAAATTTTGAATGAAGAAATGCCAAACACCCTCAATAAATTAAATGTTATATTTTATGCAAAAGGAAAAATGGAATAGAATAATACCATCTTTTGCAAGCCTTCTCTTAATAATCCCTCATTAACTTAATTTCAAAATAATCCTACAATTACACCTAATCTTATTTAAACGGGTTAAATGATTGTTAACCTGGTTAACAGGTAAACTAAACACAAATTCGCGGTGTACCATTTCTTCTCCGTCAAACGTTCCGTCTTCCCTTCTCTCAAACCACTGAAACACGAAAAAACTCAATTGATGGATGATTGAGTTCTTCAATTTTGTTGCATAAAGTTTCAAATTTTAGGGTTTCACGCACCGGAATTCAACTTGTATTTTGAAATTTGGAATTCAGGTAAGTCCTTAGTTGCTTGAAATTGGTTGGCAAAAAACCCCTCTATTACAGCTATAGCGCTTCATAAGAATTTGTTCTTAGTTGAAATTGTGTTCTAATTTATGCCTTTTCATTGTTTGTTGTGATTGTTGTTTGTTTTAGTGATGGATGGTGTGACATTGAAATTTAGTCATGGTAGTGTGGTTAAAAATTTGAAAAATGGTTATGCATATGTGGGTCGGCAGATTAGGACATTTATGGTGGACACTGATGAACTTTGATTTTGGGATTTAAGAGATCTGGGCAAGAAATGTGGCAATTATGAGGATATTCAAGCATTGTATTATTTGATGCATGGGAAGAGCTTAGAAACTAGTTTGAAGAAGGTAGTTGATGATGTTCAGGTTAGGAAAATGGGAGAAATTGTGTTGAAGGCAAGGTGCATTGACTTGTATGTAGTTCATAGTGATGTAGACCTTGATTTCATTAGGGAAGAGTGTTTCTCACAAGTCTGTGATAACTTAGCAGCTCAACAACACTCTTGTACAATAGCTAAGCAACAACATAAAACAACAAGACCTAAAAAACTAACTCCCAAGAGGGCTGCTAATCATCCTATTAGGGTAGTCCTAGAAGGATTAACCTTACACAAGAGTCTGTTAATGTTCCTGTTGTGGTAAATGATGCAAGTGTTGTTATTATGACCCAGTCAGAATACTTTGAAGAGATTTCCCAATCAGCATCACATGGTCCCACCTTAGAAAACACCTTTCCACATAAGACAACAATAATGTCACATAACAAACAACCTACACCAGTCACACATCCCTTCTCACCTCCTAAATTTGCAATACCTAGATCTGAAACACAGCCAGAAGACCCAAAAAACACACAGCCTTCACTAGGTCAGAAGTTCCTGAGGATTATGAATGGGAGGATCCACTTAGTCCCATAAACTATGATTATGAAGCTGATTTAGAGGATTATGATGAGCATGACCCTGAATATGCACCTAGTTGTGAGGCTAAAGGTTTAGCAGATGAAAGTGAGGATGAGTTTGAGTATGAAGATGAGCAAGATAACCTAGGGATTGAAGGTGAAGGTGAAGATGATTTGGATCAATTGAAGGAGCCTGAGCTAAATGATGAGTTGGAGTATAGTGATGATGAATTGAAGACAACAAGGGAAACGGTTAAGGGATTCAACCAAAAGCTTATTGAAGTAGCTCAAAAGCTATAAACTGATGCAGAAAAGGAAAGCTTGGTTCTCAAACAAGAGAAATAGTCCCTGGAAATAATAGGGTGACACACACAATAGAAGAACAGGTGTTTGAGTATGAAGAGTCAGAAGAAGAAATCCACACTCCTCCACCTAGTGATGAAGAGGAGACAGTTGAACAGAAGAGAGAAATAAGAAGCCTTGTAACATCCCGTCCGATACAAGAACAAAAGAGACAATATTAATAGGTAAAACCTATGCAAATTTATAAAATAAAAATACTATGAGCATCGTAAAATAATTAGGCGTCCACCGACTATACACATTTTGAAATTAAGGTACGTATGCACAATACATTGTCCACCGAAATATTTTCCGGTGTCAAATACGACCATTTATTTAATAGAATATAGTTTTCATAAACGAAATTATATTTAGATTTATATATAAAAATTTAAACCATATAAATTAACACGCGAAATTTCTAGTGAAATTACGGGGTGTTACAATCACTCCCCCTTAAAAGAGTTTCGTCCTCGAAACTTAAAAAGAAATAGTAGAACAAAAGAAGATACTCTTGATAAATAACATTAAGAGAACATAAATCAAATAGATTATAGTTAAGAGGTAAACAACTCTGCGTAATAAGTTTGATAACTCAAACTATATACATTTTACTTTGAAAGACAAAAGTATTAGAAAATAAAGTGGTATATTACCAACATTTACAAAATTCGAAAGAACGGAAGTCACTAATTGCAAAATATTAGAGGTCAAAACAATTATACAACAACTATAAATAATTTTGCAGATAAAGTTGGAACACAATAATTAATAAAATTATAAAAGAATTGAATCAACAATCCATCATAAATATTTTTAGTAAGAGGGAAATGGAGAAACCATCATTTGAAATCCGACAACCAAACCAATTCAAATAGAGATAACCACACAGGCATATACTCCACTTTAAGAGATAGGAATACTTTAGTGAGAAGTAGTTGACGGTTTTATAGAAATATCACTTACAAACTCAACTATCGATATATGATATAAGAGCGTCCTCCTAAACATATATGCAATTTAAAGTTCACAAAAAGGAATTGACAATGTAAAATGAATTTCACTACAAAACTCTACTAGCAAATATAGGCAATAAAATAATAATTTATAAACACAAATGTAACAATTCGTTTTTATAGTCGACACAAACTGCATGGAATCACCCATTACAACTTGATATCAGTATAAACAGGTTTAAACTTTAAACTGAGTATATAAATTTCCTTTTTTTAAGAAAATAAACCAAATGAACAAAATCAGATAATTAAATAAGAAGTAACGAAAATACAACAAAGCCCTAATATGAAATTAGCAAGCACTAAAAGTTTAGACAAGAAACAACAAAAGGTAATTGAAATTCTTTTACGCAATGAGTTGGAAAATAAAATTTATAATAAAAGTAAATTAGCAAGTAAAATAAAAAATATATATATATAAAAAGTGGTCGAAGGAGTTACCCTTGTAACAAAATAGTTTGAATCCATACTTTAATCAATAACACAAAAAATAATTCCTTAGGGTACTTTTATTTTCAAACTCCTTGAAACCTTATTACTATATCTAAAGGTTAAAATAAGAATTAACATGAAAATAAAATATTAAAGAGATAAATATATATTTAAACATGGATGGTCAAAGATGAAAAGAGTAGTTTGTAGAATCTCTTGAAAGACAATTCCACAACCTTTTTCCTTTTCCCAAAACATAGTAAAACAATTGGAATTAAATATTTTTCAAAAGAGTGTTTCAAAATATTAACAATAGAAAAATATTAAACTCGGAAAATAACTCTAATATAAGTATCAAAATTTATTAAATTCAGAGGTCTAAAATATAAAATTTTGAATATAAACTCAAACCCGAAAGTTTGTAAATAACAAATAAATAAGTAGTACTCAAAATAATGCTTAAATGGAAAATAAATGAAATTATATATGCACAACAATATATACTAACAAGCAACAAACAAATAAAATAAACACAATGCAATACACTCGACTATATTAAAAAAAAAAAAAAACGAAACAAGTTAAACGCGTAATACGACCTAGAATTAGAGGCTCTAAATCACCTCGCTTTCACTGCGCACTCTGATAACTTCGTGTACGAAACTCTGCAAATAAGATTATCAAACTTGGTAGACTAGCTTCCACCAATAATTCACGTAAGTACACACATAATATGCTTCATAAGCATGAGAGCATACCACAAAGTAATTCCCATGACTTTCTTCCTACCCAAGTAACTCTCACTAAGCAATTTACTTAAAGCCTAAGACACTAGTAATCCTAGTTACAAGACTACACATTTCTCGTGGAATATGTAGCAACTCAATGAGAGTTTTTGGAACGTTTGGCTCTGATACCAACTGTAACATCCCGTCCGATACAAGAACAAAAGAGACAATATTAAATAAAATAAAGCAACTAGTGGTAGCGGAAATACCACTAAGACGGAGATGCTACTCTAAGGAGTAGAATTAAACTATAAATAAACATAAATCCTCCAAATAAGATAATCAACTTCCGATAATCATATATAAAGGGAAATGAGGTCCCATACCCTCATTCCAACCAAAGTTCCAAAATATCCAAGAAAACTGCAAAAGAAACCTCAAGGTAACGTGATCCAAAATCCAAAGAAACGAACCAAATCCGTAGTTGAAAACGTAAGACAAAACATAAAGGAAAACTACTTAAGACCCTCTAAGTAGTAAGTCCTAATCCCTGACTCAAAATGCTCATCCACTATGAGAAGCACCACCTTCTTGCTCACAAGGCCAAAACGCACATTCCCGGTCCAAACCGTAACAATCCTAAACAGCATCGTCATCTGCATAATAAATCAACAACTTCCACAATCAGTGGGGAGTAACTAGCAGTTCTCCCAGCACAAATAGGAACAAATATTAAACTTAAAGAAATTAGAAGCACGCCAAAGACATACATCACAAAGAAACATAATCACAACATGAAATACATGTAACTACGAGTCATAATCATCAAACACACATAGAGAGAAAACTAAATACCAATGATCGAATAACACACACAACCAAGCACACATCAATTCAAAGACAACAGACCATACTGCCTGTGAGTAGACTCATTGGACCATACCGCCCAAGGCCTACTATGCATATTCGAGGACCATACCGCCCTGCCGAATAGCAATGCACATTCGAGGACCATACCGCCCTGCCGAATGGCATACTCAACGAACCATACCGCTCGTGAGTGAACCAATGGACCATACCGCCCATGGTTAAGTAACCAAATCCTAGGACCATACCGCCCTCAAGATACCAACAAATTCCTAGGACCATACCGCCCTCAGGAAACAAACAAATTCCTAGGACCATGCCGCCCATAGGATCAATCAAACACAAATTCGTAGGACCATACCGTCCATAGGATCAATCAAACACAAAGAGCAATGTATACACGACAAGGCATACAAAGGAATCCAATCAACATCCATACATGAGTATACACGACAAGGTATACAAAGCAACGCAAACATTCAACATACGTATACACGCCAAGGTATACATAGGAATCCAAACAACAACAAACATGGGTATACACTACAAGGTATACCAAGCAACTCAAACAACCAACCTACGTATACACGCCAAGGTATACACCAAATCCATTCCATAAGACATCAAAACATACATGTTGAGGCATATAACACAAAAAGTTATCTGAGTTTGGGTACGAAGTCAATTATGACTAAGTCATAATATTCCCCGTACATAACTCTTGGCGAAGAGATGCTAAGGGCAGTGTTATCCTCCCCTAAGCATTTCAACGTCGACAACTCAAAGTATAGGCCCACAACACTCGACAAACCGAGCAACAACCAAAACTACCCAACCAACTAGGGTACATTCCCTTAATGAAACAACTCAAACCAACTCAAACATACTCTAACATGCTTAACATACATGCATAAATCCAACACCCAACATATAAACATGCTGTAAGCTCAAAGGAAAATTAATCAACAAAACGCAACCAAGGAGGGCAAACCCTCATCGCGAGGTGTGACCGTGGTCGCGGGTCGCGAGCTGCCACTGCTCGTGGCTTGCGGGCTGTGCTCGTACGCACTCGCTTCGTCCATCAAACATACATCAAGTCTCAAGCACCCAAACCAACACCAAATCACATCCAACTCAACCAAACAAACACCCTAGCATGATACTAAGCATCACCAACAACCAAAACTCAAACTCCAACAATTAACCAAGTTACTCTAATCAACATAACAACAAAACATCAAACTTGACAAACCGACTAACAAGAACTAACAACATGAACATAACCACACGTTCACACATGGAAATACCACAACACAACCTTCCTAATCATGATACTACACTAAACCATAATCATACAATCATCCAAGTTCCACCTAACATGAATCTAGGTTCCCTAACGCGATTCTAACAACTTAAGTTCAAAATCTATACCCTATCGAACTAGAAAAACGCTAGTTACCTCGATCTTCGAAAGGAGTGCCGCAAAACATAATACCATAGCCTAGAAAACGTGCGGATCATCAAAACCTTCTTCTCCCTTGAAGACTTCTCCTCCATTGAACAAAGTATATCCATCTTAAACAACTTTAGGGTACTCTAAAACAGTCAGTGGCGTTTCGACCCTGATTTCCGGTGCTCTAAAGCTCGGATTAAAAATTCCTCCGGTAAAAGTGAAGGTCTGGATGTTAAGAACATGCTGTCCAAATTTAAAGACGATCCAACGGTTAGATCTCCGGCAATGGCCATTTTCGTGAGGGTGTGCAGGGGAAAAAACGGGAAGACTTTCTCTCTTCCTTTCTTTCTTGAGGTGATGCGTGTGGGAAGGCAAAAAGGGAAGAGAATGGCTCTCTTAATCTGATTATATGGACAGCAACAGGGAGGGGTTTAATAGGGGGTTTAATAGGTGTTAATGAGGGTACATTATGGCCATGATTATGGTAGTTTATGAGGGTAAATGAAGGGGTGTAACCCTTGGATTGCATTAGTGTTACAAAGCAAAGGATTGACAGCTTTATTGGAGTCTTCTAGGAGCCTCTAGATGGACAAGATTTTTGGCCCTATTGGAAAAAAGTGGTGTAATAAAGTTCGTTACATGGTTGGTCGGCAAAAAGGATGATTAAGCTAAATCAACACATTAGCCTAACTAAGACTAACTCAAATATTACACTCAATAATAATAATAAAAATAATAAAATGTATGATCACATTTTCATATATCAAAATAAGCTCAACTTAAAATAAATAACATTAAGATATAGCTTAATTTACAGATCAACTCGTCGGAGCAATTTTATAGATAGTTACTCCGTATAAAATGTAAGTTTAAAGAAATATGATATAACTAAATAAATTAATAAAAACATAAAATGAAATCAAAGAACACAAGTTAAATTAAGAAGCAAGGGTCTAAATCAAAATTAGTAGTCTTAAAGATAATTTAGCTTAATAGGTAAAACCTATGCAAATTTATAAAATAAAAATACTATGAGCATCGTAAAATAATTAGGCGTCCACCGACTATACACATTTTGAAATTAATGTACGTATGCACAATACATTGTCCACCGAAATATTTTTCGGTTTCAAATACGACCATTTATTTAATAGAATATAGTTTTCATAAACGAAATTATATTTAGATTTATAAATAAAAATGTAAACCATATAAATTAACACGCGAAATTTCTAGTGAAATTACGGGGTGTTACAAGCCTTCTAGTTGGAAAGGACACTGACTTTACAGTGTTTCAGTGGAAGGTTAGTTAGAGATTTGGAACAAGGGAAGGTTTCAAAGAAGCTGTGGCCAAGTATGGTGTTTTTCAGGGAAGGAACTTACAAATTGTTGTAAGAATAACAAAACAAGGTAGCAAAGGGTAGGTGTTAGATGCATTGAAGGTTGTCCATTCAAGCTATATGCATCTTGGCACTCTAGGAAAGGGTCATTTGTTGTGAAGACAGGGGTTAGTGAACATACTTGCACAAGAAACATGAACAAGAACAAGCAATTGAAAGGCACCTGGCTTGGAGATTACTTGTAGTGTTTGCAAGAACAAAGGACATATAATAAAGACACAACTACACCAGTAGCACCACAGCCAAAGAGGCCAAGAGGCAGACCTAGAGGCCAAAGAGACCAACAGACAGCTCCTCCCCAAACAAGCCACCACATAGCAACAGCTGAACCATCCAGAATTGGAAGAGGTGGAAGAGTTGTGGGCAAAGGTAGGGGAAGAGGTGAAGAGGCTAGTGGCAGCAGAGGAGGAAGAAGAGGTAGAGGTAGGGCAAGAGGAGGAGTGCCACAAGGAGTTGGTGTTCTTGTGCAAAGAGATGGCTCTGTAGTTCCAAATGTAAGTGAGACTCAAAACCATAATACCTTAGGGGTCATAACAAGTCGAGTCTTCCCCGAGTCCTCGAGACGAGTCTTCCATGAGTCCTCGAGACGAGTCTTCCCCGAGTCCTCGAGACGAGTCTTCCCCGAGTCTTCCTCGAGATGAGTCTTCCCCGAGTCTTCCCCGAGTCCTCAACCGAGTCTTCTCCGAGTCCTCGAGACGAGTCTTCCCCGAGTCCTCGAGATGAATCTTCCCCGAGTCCTCGAGATGAGTCTTCCCCGAGTCCTCGAGACGAGTCTTCCCCCGAGTCCTCGAGACGAGTCTTACCCGAGTCCACGAGACGAGTCTTCCCCGAGTCCTCGAGACGAGTCTTCCCCGAGTATATAAATGTTATGACATAACTAACCTTCTTTTGTCCATTTCAGGTTGATGGTAGAGGGCCTGTTCCTATTGGTGCTAACAGAATCACAAGAAGTTAGTTCAATTTCAGTTGAGGATCATCAGCGAGTAATCCTCAGAATTAGGGTTCATGGGCTAAGATGAATATTATTGGATCATAAGCATGGAACAATATTATTGTATTAGTTTGAGATGTATTTTGGTGTCCTTTGTGTAACAGCCTTCCATCATGGCTTGTTTTTTGAGTCATATGTGTTATGAACTCTTTTCATGTCATTCTAATGAATTCACCTTCAGTTTATGTTAATGAAGCTTGTTTTCCCTTGTTTTATTTGTTTATAATTTCATTTTTGTCATTAGTAAACTAGCAAAAAAGGTAAAGTGACAAAGAAGATCATCAAAAGCTCATATATATAAAGTGCAACAGCAGATTACACAAAATTGAGCCATTTCAGCACCCCAATTGTACCACAAATTGTGGATCATAACCATCAAACAACAAAACATCACAATGCCCATCTCCTCAACCTCATCCACAAGCTTGTCCTTATGCATTTTTAACTTCCTCAATTTGTTTCTCATCACATAAATTTGTCCTTCAAGCTCACATATTATGTTATCCCTTAAAAAGACCATTTTCTGAAGTTCACAAACATCATCTTCCACATCTGCCCACTTAAAGAACCCACAAGTCCTCTGCAAAATTGAAAACAAATTGGGATTAACCCTAATAATCACAAAGAAAAATCTAAAAATCAACCATTCACACTTACAGGCCAGTACGAACAACCATAAAAGCGTCTCCCTTTGGTTAGTCCATCCACCCTAACAGTCCTCAGAGGTGCAATTTCTTCAATGAAAGCACAACGGTTGAACATTAGTGCTTACAGATTTTGAGGATCGAGACTTGAAGAAGACCTTGCATTTTGGGACACCATTGAAGCAGCAAATAGAAGGAAATACAAGGAACAAGAACGAAAATGAAGGGAGAAGAACGAAAATGCCAAAAGAAGAATGAGAATAGAAGAGAAGAATTAATGGAGTTAAATAGATGATGTAGGTGGGGGTTTATAACGGTTACAATATTCAATGTGAGGGAAATATTTTTTTCCTTTTTAAAACTAATTAAATAGGATTAAGTTATGGTAACCTGTTAAATGAGGGTTCAACCTAGGTTAACAGGTAAACAATTTCATCTAACCCATTTAAAGAAGATTAGATGTAATTGTAGGATTATTTTGAAATTAAGTTAATGAGGGATTATTAAGAGAAGACTTGGAAAAGGTGGGATTATTCTATTCCATTTTTCCTATGAAAAATTTAACATGATTCCGTACTCAACGCGTGCATATAAGGCTAGTATAAGAGTATTCTAAAGAGAGAGAAGAGATAGAGTTGAAGAGGCTTTCCCTGGTAGATTTTTTTGAATGGCATTTGAATGACCGACGATTCTCGCTTATCTTTGTTTTGAATGCGTTTTGATTCTCGCTCAACTGAGTCCATTTAAAAAATGATCTCGCTCATCTGAATCGCATTTGAATGCAACACTGATCTTTGATTTAAAAACTGATCTTCAATTGATCTCGCTCAATGTGTCTATTGAAAAACTGATCTCACTCATCTGGGTCAATTAATTCATTTTCTATTTGAATTGTGACCCGATCAATATCTTTAATTGGAAACATCAATTAACTTCAAACATACATTTAGTAATTAAGCAGTTCGTAAGATTGCTCATATAAATCACCAACTAACTAACCGTGAATTGAATCCATTGTGACTCAAATTGGATTACTGGTCTTTGCTTTGAATCTATTAGGGGATAACAAAACAATATCTACAATCTGATACAATATGGTTGATGAAGAATAATTGGGTATGAGAATTAAAGTTAGATTTCTAATGTTTGAAGAAGAATTTGAGTGGAAAATTGAAGGAAACAAGTAAGAAAATGGGAAGTTTGTTGGGTTTTGTAGATGGAGAAAACTAGGGGTGTTCATATAAATCTGATCCGATTGATCTGATCCGGTCGACCCGATTCGAAATGTAGTGTTTCGAATATTTCGGATATCCAAATAATTTCGGATTACCCTTTTGACTTTTTCGGATATCCTCAGAAAAATCCGAAATATATTAAAAATCAGATATTTTTCGGATATCCGGTTAAAAATCCTAAAATCCGATCTGAAATAGCCGTTGTTTTTTTATTAAATAATATTGATTTTAAACTATTTTTTTCCCAAAAAACGGATCAAATTCGGATCACACTTCTCCCCAATCCGAAAATTTCGGATTGGATCGGATAATCAGAAATGAATATCCCTAAAGAAAACGCAGAGAATGGAGAGAGAGAGCAAATGAAATAAACTATGGAAAAGGATGAAAAGAGGGATAAAACTAAGGATATGTGTAGATAGGAAAGGGATAGTTGATAATTTCGGAGTATAACTTTATTTTTTGTCTTGAAAATTAGGTGTCATTATGTGTTTATAAAAATGTATGTATACTAAGTTGTCATTTCTTACCAAACAAGAATTGGTCTAGTGGAAAGGAGTAAGTGTTCCAACCTTGATGTTGGGGGTTCAATCCCCATTAGGGGCGCTTTGAGAGTTGAATTTCGCTTATCATTCCCCCTCTCTCAAAGTAGTTGGCCCAATATGACCCGAGCAGGATCCAGACCACTTCTTCTAACCAACCTAAAAAAAAGTTGGCATTTCTTAGTCACTTCATTAAGGGGTACTCCATTAAGAGGTAGTATTTCATTGAGGGGTAGAACATTAATTATATGTAGGAAAAATTGTTAATTACCACCTTTTATAAACAACTTTTGTAAATTACCACCTTAAAGATTATTTTTTTAAAATTACCACCTTTTATATGCAAATCTTTTAAAACTCCCACCTCTTAACGTTTTCCGTAAAAAAAAAACGTTATGTGGGTCCCACATAACTTTATTTCCCTCCATTTCTGTTTTCTCTTCCCATTTCTCACTCCTCTTCCTCTTCCTCTGTTTTCCTCCCCCAATTATCACCAATACTAGGTATTTTTTTTACCCCAATCTTTCTCTCTCCTCCAAATAACCCACTCTTTGTGTCTCCTTCCTCATTGTTGAGCAAAACATTTGACCCCAAAAAAACTATTTGATCCTTTCCGGGTTTAAAAGTTCAAATGAAGGAAAAATCTTTACTTTTTTGTTTTACATATCTGATTTTTCGATTAACATTAATGGGTCTTTGTTAATTCTTGTGCCAAATGAGGATTTTCCATTCCCTAATTCTTCATATTTTCTAAAAATGGGGATTATCAAAATCTTCATCTTTCATTCATTGTTTTTGCATTTCTCGTACTAGTTCCAACATTTGTAACATTCTAGGTCATCACATTTATTATATGCCTTTACTTCAATTCTCATTTTCTTCCTAACTTGTTATATCTTTTTCCAAAAAAGAGGTCTTTTTGTAACACATTCACCTTTGCTCACATCTTTTTCATTAATTCACAAAAAAATGTATTATTTTCTGAGTGATATATATTTTTCTTGGTCTCCAAGCATTTAACCCTGTTATTTGCTCAGTTTTTTCTTACTACCCTCAACTAATATTGTTGACTTGTACTATAAACCTTCATTGACTAACATTTGCTCAACAATGAGGAAGGAGAAATAGAGAGTGATTGGAGGAGAGAGAAAGATTGGGGTAAAAAATCCCTAGTAATAGTGGTAAACTGGTAAGTGGAGAGAAAAACAGAGGAAGAGGAGCGAGAAATAGGAAGAGAAAACAGAAATGGAGGGAAATTAAGCTATGTGGGACCCACATAGCGTTTTTTTGACGGAAAACGTTAAGAGGTGGGAGTTTTAAAAGATTTGCATGTAGAAGGTGGTAATTTAAAAAAAAAAATCTTTAAAGTGGTAATTTACAAAAAGCTGTTTATAAAAGGTGGTAATTAACAATTTTTCCTTATATGTAGATACCACATCTTCACTCTTTGAACTTATATAATAGATACTAATTGGTAGTTTCACTCATTATAAAAACATAAGTAATATCTAATGTACTATAATGTATACTTTAGATTAAAATGCCAACTTACTACATGATAATATCACTATTGCAAATTTTTGATGGCATATGGTAGCAGTATCGGAGTTTCCATACATTCAAATCTGATAAGCAAACCATGATGAACTTTGCTCAGACACTAATGACAATGAGTTCAAACCTGCAACAGTGCCCATCAAATAAGGTGTGAAATAGTACTCTGGTTCTTTTCAGCAGAATAACATCACTGATTTTTATGAATTTTAACAGGGTTACTGGAGAAACCATGATCAGTCATCACGGTGAAAGTTTCAACTCTAAGACACAGTGAAAATAAATTCAAAACAAAATATGATATAAATAATGTACCCCAAACTATAGAATAGTTGAACCAGAAAAGCTTCAGAGAAAGAAAAGAAACCTAGGAAGAAGCAATTCAAGGCCCCTCAGCATCGGTAACACTTCCATTGCAGCTATTCTGGATATGAGCAGACCCTGAGGTAAGACTAGGACCTAAGAGCAAAGGAGCCTCTTTGTTTTCAGACTCAGAAGGCTTATCAGCTTCGCGTTTTGCAGCCCAAGCTCTAAGAGGAGGCTCAAAGTGTTTGCTGGCAACATCTGGTGGCGGTAATTCTTGGTCTTCACCTGGAAGTACAAGAAGACCTCTCTCCCTAAGGGGAGATGGCCGACTGTAGTAAGCATTCCACAAGGAGTCAACAAGCTGCCTCTCTTCCCTAGCAGCACCAAGCTCTTCCGGTGACATCAAGCTGATGCCTTCGATACGTTCTTCAAGGAGCTGCTTCATTCTATCATCTTCATCCCTCAACTGACCAGTGGTCTTATCGGCTTTTCCACGTGCAAGCTCGAAGAGACCCTGTAGAGCAGCTTCTCTCACGGATGCATCCTCACTAGAAGCAAGGTGCATCATAATGCGGGGAAAACCAAGTTCAGTTACTACGCTATGATCAGATTGGCTTTCCTGTAGAAGATAATGTAGCATATTCAATGCTTTCCTGCACAACGTTTACTTATATCAGGTACAAGCAGCTTGCAGAAGGCTCATTAAAAAAAAAACATATGGAGCACGTTCCTTCACATGATTTGCATCTTAGAGCACTATCGGTGTAGGGAAAACCCGCCATATGAAAGGTAAATACCTTTGAAATCTGACACTATCACAGCCTAAAGCGTCTCTTAATGCCGCATAACCATTTGCAAGACGAAATGCTGCAATTCCCGGCTTATTGTGGCGAATTAAAGCTGCAATCACCTCCAGGAATACACATCAATAATTTCAAGCCCGACACACATTACCAAAACAAGGACAAGCATTTTCAACAATTTAAATCAGTGCAACACACGCGAATTTTACAAAAATAGCAAGATGATTAATATGGATTCAGGTCCTTTCATCTTACTTACCATCATTCCTTCACTAGGAAAGTTTGCATCATTTTTAGATTGCTTTAAAAGCAAGGCTTTATGTTCAACTTGAACGATTTTAGTCTATCTTACTCGGAATCTTGATTTTACTTCAAGTACCCATGATCCTCGACAACTCGAAGATGGGTATGGATACTTTGACACTTCATTTTGGGCCAAAATCAAGGAAATTTTTTGTGAAATGGACGAGTCGGACGCTTGGACACATACCCATGCCCGACATGGGTACTCGAGTCTAAGTAACATAGATTTTAGTTATAATGGGACCATCTTGGGCGTCCACATATTAGGTTATGGAACTTCTTTTTAGTCTTAGTGGGATGATGTAGCTACTATATCAGCTAAGGTAGGCGTTTTCTAAAGAGTTTAATCGGTTAGTGTAGCTTTCTTGGCAGTAACCAAGTATTCATATTGCCACCCAGACCGATACTTAAATAAGTTTGCTTTGTTTCTTTATTCAAGTAGACTTGAAGGAAGGTAGTTAACAGTAAGTCCAACTTCATTTGATACATCATGCAAGGCTTATAAGGGACAGTTTATAGCTTGTACATAGGGATACATATACTCTTTTGGACGGTTGTTGAAGAATAATATTGAACTTGTACTTATTTAGAAGGCAGAAAAACAGCATAAAAAAGTTGGGATTCAAGAAATTTCCCCCTACATAATCACTTATAATTCGCTTTTTCTTCACCTTAGGATTAGTTCCTCAATTCAAACGTTACAGCAAATAAAACTTCGCTAAAATGTTTGAACTTAAAGATTGCGGGAACTCCTATAAACTTCACTAGAAAAGGGATTAAATTCTTATCCATACTCACATGATATTGCACCCAGTGCCTGTGTACGTACTTTCACATCAAGGTCCGAAGCGAAGTTTGAAAGAAGTGGCTCAAAACCATTCGCTTCCATTACAAGTTGTTGACTCCTTGGATTATTCTGTACAATGGTCATGACAACATCTGCGGCTTTTGCCCGAATATTAGCATGCTGATTCTTAAGATAACTAATCAGGGGAAGCAGCCCACCAATCGAATGAAGATCTGTCAGGCAAAAGGGGGAATAATATTAATTAGGCAAGAAAGAAAAATATGCTGCTTCGTTATAATGGCCGTGTACAAAAGCTATGACGCAATGAAGAATTCTCAAAGAGAGGTGTCTCTTACGCCATTAATTTTGTCCAGAGAAAGATTGGAAGTCAATCCTTTCAATAATAATTGCACTACTTGAACTAATGCTTGCTAACCACCAGTTTAAAGCTTTCAGTTTTAAACCACTTAAGACTATTATAACATGTTAGCCTAGGTAACCAGAAGAATTTATATTATCAAACTAGATTATGATTTATCATTCAGGGCTTTAATATTCTACTTCATCCCTTCTGTTTTAGTCGCAACTATTTGACTTTCTAGTTTATTAAGGCAAAAAATTGACAATTAACATATTAAGAGTAAATAAAAATTATACATTCCATAAATGGATTGGTGTGAATCAAGACCCCTTCTTATAACTATCTTTATTGCTTTCTTAGAAACCACAAGTTTTACCCTGACTCTTAAACCATGTGGGCTTTACGTGTTGGGATTCATTTAGTTTATATTATTAACCGTCGGCTTTAGGCTTCCAAAGTTGTAATCATTAGTTCGTGATCTCTTTGTTCATTAATTACTTTCTAGGTTTATTGTTGTTTAGTCGGTTATTTAGTTTTCTAATTAGTTTTGCTTTCCTTTTTTGAGTGGAAGTAAGGAAACAAGCCTTTTATTCCTATAAATATAGAATTAGGGCTATATTTTCTAATTTTATGATGAGCTTTTGTGCTTTAACATTGAGAGTGAGAATTCTCGTTGAGGTTCAACACTGCATTTTAGTGTCGTTGCCATTAAAATCAAACTTAGAAGTAACGCTCTAGGAGATCTTTCCATCACGTCCACCAACCATCAAGATCCATATCAAATAGTATCACATCTTATGATTGTGGGTCCTTCCGGTATACACTCGGTGCAAATTCCATGCACTAATCTCCGGAATTACGACTAAGGTATTGTTGAAATCAGGGTGTAAAATAACGGCCGGTTCGGAACGGTTCGGCCGTTTTGGAACAGTTTTGAAGTTTACCGAACCGTTTTTTACCAGTACGTTGAGTTTATAACCCCGTAGTTTTGGCCGTTTTTTGAAATATCGTAAGTATCCTTATAACTTCGGAATTCACACTATTAGATATCTAAGTTTAACTTTGCATTTTTGAAATATTGTAAGTATACTTATAACTTAATTTGACCAAAACTATCATATGATTAGGTTATAAATATGGTTAATAAACAATTATTTCGATTCATATCCTATTATATATATATATAAATTGTTACTAACTCATGTTATCCAACTAGAAAAGTCTACGACAAGTTTTTCTCCTTACGTTGGTGTTCTTCTTTCGTTGGTGTGTGCCTATTGTTTTTATTGTGCTATGTGCATTTCCCCCTTCTCTTTTTCTTTTACCAATTCTGATAAAATAACGACGTAACGGGTTAGAAAAAGTGCTAACGCGGCGAGTGACTGTTACGTAATGGACAACGCGTCGAGATGAACGTGGATTTTATCGTGCCGTTACATAACAAAATTTCATCGCGATGTTACGTAATGAAATTTCACGTAACAGCAAGTTCAAATCCGTTACATAACAGCCATTACGTAACGATCGACCGAATGTCATTTCCATGGATGGGCCGAAACCTTTCTATTCCAAGCACAACTTTTAGAACTTTCATGAACTTTTTAAGCAAAAGACGACGTTGCCATAAGAAAGCATATTGTTGTAACTAATATGGAACTTCCATGAGCTTTTAACTAATCTGGAAACTCTCAAACACGGAGTCACAACAATTAAAGGCTGCCCTCTCACCCGCTAATGAGCCACCTCTGGCTAGTTTCGGCATGTGTAATTAAGTGAGTTATCTTTGTGTCTCTCTTTGATCACTTTTTTCCTTTTGTCTTTTATCTCTCTAATCGTGTTTCCTTCTGTGTAAGCCTCCCCCTTTTTCTCCTTTCTCTTTTGTACAGTCTGGACAATCGTGACTTTACAAACTGTACCTAAAAGTAATTACGCGAATCTATTATTTGTTTTAAGGTATTAATTAAATGTATCAATTTTTTAATTATGGTGTTGTGTAAATACCATATAAAAGGCTCAAAAATAAATATAAAAATTTATTAAAAGAGTGTCGGCCTTACGCCTACCTAGGTTCCCTTTGCGCCTCACGCCTTTTAAAACTAAAATGGTAGGTAACCCCCTCCATCGCTCCCACTTTTGGATAGGGATGCAATATGAGCTTAAATTTAATATGTTGACAACTCAAAATAATATGAAGATAAAATTAGGAGGGACATCCCTTCGGTAGTAAGGACGAGGTGTATCTCAAGCCCTAACCCTATAGGCAACGGCTGGCTCCTAGGTCTTATGGACCATTTAGTGGCCTTAAGTGGGTGGGAGGTCGGTTAGTGCCCCTCAAAAGTCCAAACTCCACCAAGTGTACAACCGTTTTCTCCCACCATTCCTCCTCAATTGCAACAACCGGAACTCACTGTAGCTACGGAAACACACGCAAAGCTTCAGTTCCATCCCTTTATTCAACGGAAAGACCCTCTATTTCCAAACTTCCACCTTTAGGCCAAGGTGGTTGTTTGGAAGGGGGGTAATGCTAAGACCCAAGCTATTCCTATCATCTACACTTATGCTATAAGGGGAATGAAGCGTCCAACATCTACGTAGTGAGGGCAATTCTATCAACAAAGGGTAGTTTTGTCAATGCCAAAGAGAGTTAGTTAGTGACACAAAGAATATTTGCTTGGTCATAACATAATATGATGACTAGGATTAGAGAGAGAAAATAGAAAGAAAATTTTGACTTTGTAATAATAGCAAGATGACGTAAGATTGTAATCATCCATGGCATAATGTAAATGCTAGTATTGCTACTTAGGGAGAGTCCTTAACCTCTCAAAAGTTAAGGGTTGTACTTCAAAAGTTATTAAGGCCTCCTTCAATACAAGGACTACCCTTGAGTTTAGGCTATTTCTATTTTATACTTATTTGTTTGTTTCACCAAGAATAGTGACGATTCTTAGCACAATCTTAACGTATCGACCACATTGTTAAGGTTTCCAAATCTAGCGAACTACCCTATCGTAAAGGTGGAAAGAGATGGCATTTATTTTAAAACGATTAAGGCGATATCTTGTGGTCTTGGACGATATAGCGGTACGAAACTTGCATCATCTTCGTTACCGCAACGCCGTGGTCGAGACGGAAATGAATTTTTGAATCATGAATGAAACAGGGGAAGTTGAGAAAATCATATTCAAATTCAAATAAATATGCTAGCACTTTCCAAAACTTCCTTCAATGAGGAGCCTTGTTATTCACGACTCTAC
This sequence comes from Patellifolia procumbens, assembly GCA_947645195.1. Lineage (NCBI taxonomy): Eukaryota > Viridiplantae > Streptophyta > Magnoliopsida > Caryophyllales > Amaranthaceae > Patellifolia > Patellifolia procumbens. The sequence goes on from CANSGD010000591.1 coordinate 644,396, forward strand.
TAGTCTACTACTGGCTTTCGTGCGCAAGACATCTTAAACAAGAAGTGGAAGAGGGAACTCAACCAAGTAAATGTTTCACTATTGAGCAAGACCTTCGCAGGTTCGAGGGTAAAATTGTCATACTAGAAAAAACCCACCTTTAGGCTTTAGTACAAGGCTCCAAGCCCTTTTTGAAGAGTACCATGATTGAGGACACACTTCAAAACCTTCAAACCTACAAGAGGCTTGTTAAGGAGTGGTATTGGCCTAGCATGTGAAGTATGTCAACAACAAAAATTTCGACACTCAAGCGACTTTTGACTTTTGCAGCCTTACCCCTTCGTTCCTAGGTTTAGGAAGATTTATCCATGAATCAGAGAGGGGATGCATAGATCTAAGGTAGTAGACATTGTCCTAGTAGTAGTGGATAGGCTTTCCAAATACAACCATTTCATTCCCCTTAAACACCCTTTTAGAAGGTGTTCGTAAAGGAGGTAGCAAGAATACATGGTTTTCCCTCCACCATTAAGGTCACATTGTCTTGGGAAGAACTAGTCAAATTGCAAGGGTCCCACTTGCTTAGAAGCACTCCAAACGGCCAACCCGACTGCCCATCTATGGTACAATACCTTCTACTCAAACCTCCCCTAAAAATTCTCCTTTGAAGGTTGTATGGAAGAGATCACCCCAAATCATCAGTTTGATATCATTTCTTTATATGGAGGAAGAAATCTTAAAGAAAGATGTGATCTTGTATGATCTCAAATTTAACCTCCTCAAGGCTAAAAAAAACATGAAGCCCCAAGAAGACGAGAAAAGATGAGATGTCGGTTACAAGAACGAGATTGGGTCTACTATGCGCTCAGACCTTACATGCAAAACTCCTTAGCAGAAAAAGCCATTTTGAGATATTGGTTGCTAAATTTTCTAGCGCTTATGAGATCATTCAAAAGGTGAGCATGGTGGCTTAAAAAATGGATCTTCCTCCTTTTGCCAAAATTTAAAGGAAACCAATATGTGGCTACCACTTTCCCCTCTTATATTGTCAATAGAAGTGCAACCAACCTTTGAAGTGCTCATTCAATGGCAATTACTAGCGCCTCAAGAAGATACATTGGAAGAAGGCTGTGAAGTCCATTTCAGATTTCTTCCTTTCACCTTGAGGACAAGGTGGAAATCTAGCTTGATGCTAATGCAATGAACCCCGGCCCATCACTTATTAGCCCACCCAGCAAATAAAAATATACAAGAAGGCAAAGCGAGGGACATGAGAAGAATGTTTCTATTTACCTTAAGGACAAGGTGGAAATCTAGCTCGAGGATAATTAGTTCGGCATCAAGTGATCAAACTATACATATACAAGGAGGCAAATGAAAGGGAACAACGGCTAGTTAGTTAGTTGGTAGTAGGAAGGGTAGAATGTTGTAATAAACAGAAGGCCAAAGGGAAAAATATTGTGTAGTAAGCAAGAGAAAAATGAGGATTGTCATTCCCTTTGACCGTGATTTTAGGTTCTGAGCAAATCCCCCACAATAGTTGTCTACTCTTTTATTCTGTTTGTGGCATTTTATTTTTTCCTAAAACAACCACATTCTATTATACTACTTCCACTATAGTAATAAATATATATTCTATATTACAATATTAAAACACAATATTTCCCATACCCACATGTTACATGGTCTACCCAAGGATACGAGGAATGCGGAATGCAGGCACGACCATTGATCTGAGTCGTTCGCCTCGGATCGGGGAACGAACGCGACCCGCAACGTTGTTGGTCGCTAATCAAATCGTCGTGGGTAGCTTATTGCGAAAAGTATTCATAGAGTTTGTAGAGTTTGTAGCATGTTGGAGTAGGACTACGGAGAGGGTTTCATCGATTTTGGCGGGGTCAACTTTATGTCTTTAAGTTTTTACATTACAACTGTCAAATATGCATATCCCTCTCCCTTATTGTTTATAGTTAATTAATTAAATGAATACAACTCATCTACTCCTCCGACTTCTCTCTGTTATTGCTGACTCTGTCTATATGGGTGCTTTAATGACACTCCCACCCACATGATGGCGGTAGAAGTACAATCTTTTACAAAATAATAAAAAATTTAAAATATTTGGAATACTTATTTTTAATTATTTTATTTGTCACACCACAATTATACTATAATATAGGATTACTGAATTTTAAGATTTTTTTTTTGCTTTTAGTTATGAATTTACCGTAAACTTTTATTTAAATGAATGACCCAACACCCAACGTTCCCGTTTCACCTAAGGTAGCGTTACCCATATCTGTTTTCGTACCACGTTTTCAAATCGAATCTCGTTTCTTGTATCATTGGTACTACCCCCACTCTTCTCCAAATCGCTATCGTATTGTATCATAAACTTAACGTAAGATGTCAGCAAATTCTAATCCTTGAACCACATTTTAGATCCATCACATTCAGTACCACGTCCGTCCCACCAACAATTGTCCCACCAATGGGCAGGACCTTCACTCCAAATCCATCAATTCCAAGTAGCTATAGTATTCTGTAGCGCGTAGCGCCATTATAATGAGAAGGATGAAAATGGTAAGATTAAAATCCTGGACTACATCAAAGATATCTTTCGATCATCAATGTGATCATAAAAAGATTTTTTTACATATCGTTTCTCATTTTAAAATGGTAACGTAACCTATAGAGTTCGAAAACTTGAAGAAATAAGCATTAAAAACTGTCAGAGTTAAAATAAAAATTGTTAACCCAATAACTGAAACACCAATTCTGACTCAGGAAAAAGCAAAAATAGAACATTAAAGTATTACCAATTTTTTTTATTAATAGGGAAGAACTTCTATAACCTATAAATTACTCAAATATTGGTGCGACATTAAGCATAACCCCATCTATACATAGTTAACCCATTTGTGCTTGTCAATAAGCCCGTGGGCTAGCAGAAACCCATTAAAACCTTAGTATCTCTTATCACTAACCCCACATATACATTATACCACATTCTGCTACTCTAAACTAATGGTTGGTCCCATTAATAGAGAGTTACAAGTCTAAAGATGATCCATACGACATTTTGTTAACAACATTAGATTGCAGATCAAATTTCTATTACTCATAAACCATAGTGACCATAAAAGGGAAACATATCTTCAAAGTTTGTTCCTTTTCTTAAATGGCACTATGAAACGCTTTCAATTTTTCTTCTCATTTCAGTTTTTCCCCATAATTATGAATACTTATCTTGAATTTTCAAAAGCACGTCTAAACATTAGGCAAGGTAAGACGCAAACCAAAACGCCTCCGCCACATGAGGCATTTTACATCAGGCGAGAGAGGCACACCACACCACGTGCACGCTTATTGTGGAGTTAGAGCACATTTTGCTACATCTCAGTTGAAATTCAAAATAAGGAAGCGTTTCTTCAAATTAAACCTTACCTAGGCTTTAAAATTCAAAATCGAGTAAAACTCCTCATGTAAGCTATGACACCACAGGAGAGTTTTTTTGAATTAATTTTGCAAAGACCCTAATGACATTATTTATACCAAGCAAGCATAGAATACCTGAAACCATGGCATTAACACCTAAATAAAGAAGAAATGAGAACAAGTAAAGTGTAATAAGCTCACCATTAGCCATATCAATGGACTCCACATGCTCTTGCAACTCCTCCAACATATCTGGAAATAGTTAGAAGTTAATTAGGGTCGAGAATCAAGAGGTATACATTTACGCATATGCGAAACCAGTAAGGGTTGGTGGAACATGAAATAACCTTCAATATCGGTGGGAGTAACACCTTGAGATTGTAAGAGTTGTTCAGGAGTTTGCATAACAAGAGTAATCTCTTTCATTCGCTTCACAACATCAAAGGTTTGAGATTGCATAGCTTCCATAAACCACTTTCGGTCCTCATCACTTGTCATCACATATTCAAGATAGAAATTAATAGTTACATGAATTGAATGGGACGAAATAGGGTTCCAAAATCGAAAAATAGAGGAAAATACCTGAGGTGGCGTTGAGGTTGAGTACCATCAGAGTGAGAAAGACTCCATTTTAGAAGTCCATCCCAATTGGGTTCGCCTTTACTCATTTCTTCTGTCTGATTATTCTGAGTTTGGGTTCACAGGGAGGGGTTTTCAAAAACCCTGATGTGTTGTTAAGCTATCCTGCTTCCTCCGTCCAAAAACCAAAAACCAAAAACCAAAAACCAAAATCCGACCTTGCTACTTCCTACTACTTGCTACTGTCGTTTCGTTTCAAAAGCAGCAAGTCTTAATAACGGAAAGACGGTTCTGGGGTGTCTATTCGCCGTATCTCTTGGAATCGTCCCGACCCTCTAGAGTTTACTTGTAGAGTTGGGCAAATCTTGGCCATTGGTTTGTATCAACGCCATAAATGCAATTTAGTCCCACTAAATCTACAAAAATATAAAACACAAAAAAGATAATCAATATAAATATAATGGAAAATGATAAATACAACCTTAGGGCTGTATATAAGAATCTAAATAAGAAAATCTAAGTAACTTTCAAACATTAATAATACCGATTCACATGTGATTGTGGCATAAATTTCCAACTTAATACTATTATAGGTAATGTATTTAATGTTTATATACAACCCTTAAAATTGTACATATCATTACCCAAATATATTAAACAAAATCTCCCACTATGCGTAAGATTAAAGGAATATAAAAACTAATTGATTTTTTGGTTCTAAACCTAAAAATTAACCTTTCTCGCTTAAGGTTGTTAATGGGAGAATTAGTTGGTGTAACTGAATTCTATTAAACTCCTAATTTTTAGCAATTCGGTTATATTCCGGCAAATGTAAGAAGGTACACATAGTAATACCTTTCTTGTAATCAGAATCATTGAAGAAAATAAAAAAAAATCTTTCTCTCTTTCTTCTAATCTCTCTCTTTCTTATTTCTGAAAATTCTCTTATATCCCCTTCAATCTTTGAAATTCAGTTGTAGAAGTGAAATATCCTGCAGCTGGTTCTACCTTGCAACATTGGTATTAGAGCCAATTTGTTGCCCACTCATCAGACACCATTGTTGAGTTCTTGAGCTCGAGGAGTTTGTTAAAATGTCTTAAAACCCAGACGACTCTGCTTCTTGAAACTGAAATTGAAATTCTGGCACCTCTTCTAGCGTTGTTACCAAGAAATTCTCAGACGTGGAAGAACAAGTTAAATCGTTAGAAAAACGACTGGAAGAACAAGCCAACAACATGCTAGTTTTGGTGCAAATGGTTAAAGAGTTGAAAGATCGTAGCACCACTTCTTGAAATCATGGAAATAATCATTACAAGAAGGTCAATTCTACTAGAACTCAAGGTATGTTACCCAAATTACAGTTTCATGTGTTTGATGGTTCAAATCCTAGAATTTGGATAAAGAAATGAATTAGGTAATTTGTCTTGTGTAAAATTAAATGTAAAGTGGATTTAGCATCTTTATGCATGACGGATAAAGTAGAAATATGGGTATCTAATTATCTTGCAGTTAGGAAGAATGTGGATTGAGATGACTTTATCATTGACTTGACTGCAAGGTTCAAGGATGGTAAGGGAATTAATGTTGTAGAGCAGTTTAATAAACTTGAGCAGGGTGAATCTTTGAAAGATTACATTGATAAAATTTGAGGTCAGTTTTGCTTCAAAATGAGCATAAGTTACGTGAGGAGTTTATAGTGGACAGTTTTGTTGGAGGTCTTAAACTTACAGTAAAACCTTTTGTGAGAGCTTTTAACCCCACAAATATCACTGAAGCAGTAAAGTTTGCAAGATTATAGGAAGAACAGTTGAATCTAATGCTATGAAAACCCAACCTAAAGTTTCTTCTACTTTCCCATCCATACCTTCATAAAAATCATCTCAAACTTCTTATAGCCAAAATCTTAAACCTCTTCTTTTGCCAACTCCTCAAAATTAAACAATCACAAAATTTAACCAAATTTCATCCTAAAACTTTTAAACATATTTCGGCAGATGTGAGGGCTCAAAAGGTAGCAAAAGGGTTATGTTTATCATTGTGATCAGAAGTATGAGAAAATGGCACACATGTCAGTTTAAAGAGCCAGTATTATTCACATTTGATCCACCACAGGAACCACCACCACCTCCCACCGCCACCTTCATCCACGAAACCGTCACAAAAACCACCGCCACCACCACCCACTGTCACCTCCATCCAAGAAACCACCGATTTCACACCCACCGCCACCTCCACCCACAAAATTCACCGATTTCACCACCCATCGCCACCTCCATCCACAGAAACCACCGCCATGCACACATCCACCCACGAACACCGATCTTCTATTCCCTTCTTCGATCTCTCTTCTCCCAACCATCGAATAGCTCGCACCTCTGCTTCCTTGTTGTGCCACCACCATACGGACAGCGCCAGCCATATATCTAGCCACCACCGCTTCTCGATCTTCTCTTCTCGATCCTCTCTTTCTCTTCTTCCCTCTTCTCAATCTCTCTTCTCCCCTCTTCTCGACCTTCAACCTTTGTCGGAGCCCTAGATCTGGGTGGTGGTGGTTAGGGTCTGGTTCTTCGGTCGTAGTGGTGGAAGTGGCCGTCGAAATGTGTGCAGATGGTTGGGGGCTTGGTTGGGTGGTGGTGGTGGCTGGAGAAGGTAGGGTGTAGGTGGTGATGGTGGATGGGTATGGTGGTGGTGGTATAGTGGTGAGAGAGAAGGGTGGATGGGTAAAATTAGGAGAGATAAGGGTGGGTGGGTAAAAGTAAATTAACATTAAGTAAGTTAATTAGGATACTTAAATATGCTTTAATGTGAAAAGTAAGGGTAAAATTGACAATTCATACACTAAAACTTACTAAATAAGGAAACAATAAGAATGTTGCATCTATTTAAACACCCCCAAAATAGACAATGTTGCATCTATTTTGAAATGCAGTAAGTAATATTAACCAAATTTCATTTCTAGAAGTGTCTATACAGAGTTTATGGATGTGTTTGCCAATGAGAGGTTTGGGGTGTTTTGAGAGTTTGGACTCCAAATAGACTTTTTAACTAGTCAAAACTCTACTTAGGGTGTTTGGTAAAATAGCTTATTTGATAGAGTTTTTGGGGTTAAAACTCTAAACTCTAAAATGATGGGAAACCCAAAGTTTTGTAGAGAGTATTGAAATCTTCATTGTAATATGACATCCCTACCCATAAAAACCTCACTTCTTTTATCACCCTTAACCCTAAAAATACCCACTCGCCACTGCCTCATTTTCCCTTACCTTTCCTAACATCCTTTTGTCAGATCTGAAAGTGCTTGTTGAATTCTTGAGGTATCTACAAAGAGGTTAGTGAATTTTAGCTAATTATTTGTTATTATTGTATTAATTTTCGGATTTTCTCTATTTACTCATATTCAAAATCGTCAGTTTTGAATCTGATTGATGTCTAATTTAATTCGCACTTTGGATTATGAGTTTTCTTAATGGGAGAATAATTATCAAGGAATTTGGTGGATATGAGTTTTTTTGTGGGTTAATTTTTAAAATAATATGCATTTGGAATAAGAACATTTGAGTTCTTGTCGTTGATGTTTGGCAATAATGATATACTAAACTTCTTTATATTGGAATAATACCCACATAATTTTTCTCTGTTTCATTGGGTTTCATTACAAAGTTTACTGCTTTAATGGTTGTTTCTATTAGTTTCTTACCCTTATTCATTGCCTTTGTCCCAAAAGTTCCCTATACTATGTAAAGACCTTTGGTCAGAGTCCTTGTGGGTAGTTCTAAGAATTTTCTAGGGCCTTGGTATTGTTTGATGACAGAAGCTCCATGATCGTGCGTGACAAGCTTATATACAATGATATGTAAACATTACATGCCTATATTTCATGTTTAAATATAGGCAATCACTAGTTTAAATAATCAAAGTATATGGCTGAACAGTTGTGAGCTTAGCAATCAAAGTAAATCAACCTTAACACCCAACTACACAGCAAGATCAGTCTCAATTTGCCTATTCAATCTAAATTTATTGATTGCTTAATTAAAATACCATTCGTTCTTAATTTTGATGACTGTGGTTGTTTGAATTTGTTGTCTATAAAAAATGGAAGACAATTTAATTATTTTAAATATTTTTTTTTTGTTAATGATAGAAGATGACCTCAAACAACATGAGGGACAATGAGGAAGGTGAGGCTTCGGTAAGAGATGTGGGTCGGGCTAGTTGGAGTAAGGAAACTTTACTCATATTCTATGATCTGTGTATCCAATATGCCGAAAGGAGTAAGCGAAAACGAGGTGCAACAATTTCACAAAGAATGCCATGGAAAGTGTTTGAGGTGGAGTTTAGTAAAAAAAAACTAATTTGGCGTATGACAAGAACCAACTGACGTTGGAGCCTTTGGAAAGCACTTAAAGGGAAAGAAACTGGGCTAGGTTGGGATCATGGAAAAGGGTACAATAAGTGCTAGTGAAGAGTGGTGGAAGAAAAAAATTGAGGTCATCTTATACATACCCACTTTATCACTTACATTATCCAAACAAATTAAAATAACGACCTAGATTGATTATTATCTAATTTCATTCATCTCTTTTATAGGAAAACGTGCATTTTAGAGCTTTTCAATATGAAGGTATTGAGCCCGAACTTAAGCACAAGGTGGAATAACTCTTTGCAGGTTCGGTCGCTCAAGGTGGAATAACAAATATAAGAAGACACTAGGGATAGGGGAATCACTAGTTAACCAATTGCTAACCTATTCGTCAAGCTAAGGGGATTCATTAGGTTCAACTAAGGGACTAAGGTCGCTCATATGTTTCCTAATTACTCTCTCGAGCTAATTAGGAGGACTTAATCAACCAATTTTACCTATTCTCATGGTAAAATCAATTGCTCAAGTATTTCCACAACTCGTAGCGATTCGATTAAGGTCCTAGGTAGCCTAAAACCTATTCTCATGGTGAAGTCAACCTATTGACTAACCTAAGGTCTATCAAAAGCTTCATCTCTCAATCCTTCACTTTTGATCCCCTAATCTAGTTCAATTGATGATCAAACAATTAAACAAGCAATTAAATAGGTTAGTCAACCCAACTTCACCTAAATCTACCCCCTAGCTTGACTTTTGAGGTCAACTCATGATCTACCTAGTTCATCCCCTTCCCCTAGCCTAGAAACTACTCTAAAGCCATTAAAGAGGCAAAATGAAAAGCTTGAAGTATTAAATGGAGATCAACAATGGTAGAAATCAACATAATGAGCTAAACTTCAACTAATCAATACTAACCAAAAGCTTAAACAAGATAAACAAGTAAATAGGCAAAACAAAGCAAAGATACAACAAATACTCTAAAATAATGAACAATAAATGGAAAACTCCATAGAAATACCTTCAAAAGCTTCAAAAAGGGTTTCAAGATCTACTTTATCTCTGTAAAATTACTTCTCTCTCTAAAGTTTTTCTCTCTCATTAAGCTAATAATAAATCTGGAATTCAAAAAGATCCTCTAAGATTATTACAAAATTAGATTTATACCCTGTAGAAATAAGGGCAAAAACGAAAAAGACGAAATAAAAACTACGGAGCCTGGGCAAATGGAGCGCCCGCTCCTCACAACATGGAGCGCCCGCTCCATGCTTGGAGCGACCGCTCCACAAACGCTCCTGGGTCGCTCCAGCTCACTGATTCTCTGTCTTTAATTTTTGACCCCTAGAGCGCCCGCTCCCTATCCTTAGGAGCGCCCGCTCCTCTGTTATATACCTCTTCTTTGCTTGATAACCTTCAAAATTCTCGAGGCAAATGTTAGATGGGGAGGGGGGTATGCACATGCATATGCAACAAACTATATATACATCCTAACTATATGCAAATGAGCTGATCTAGATGCTAAACACAAGATAATAAGAAATGATGAAAAAGGGAAGGAAAAGGAAGTTAAATGACCTAAAATGCATCTAAATGCCCTAAAACTACATGCAAATAAGTGAACATAAAGTCCACTTATCAAATTCCCCCAAGCTTGCCAACTGCTTGTCCTCAAGCAATTAACAATCTCAAGGAAACCTATGCAATAAAAACTAAGAAAGGCATCACGAAATCAAGGTCCTCGTCCTAATAGAGGTGTCAAGGCACTGGGAGAACTCGACCAACTTTCAAAGCTCATAGCCGTCTTTCCTTATCCACAAGTTAGGGGTCAAAGGAGTGGTCTAAGCTAGTGTGCAAAGAAAATGATCGTCCTAGAGGTCCCTCAACTATCACACAAGCCCTCATTGATCCTAAGTGAAACCTTTCCCTACAAAATGGAAAAACTCTCTTAACCTAGTACCAATCATGCCCCACAAGCTCACAAGATCCCCCAAGCTAGCATATTTATTCACTAGTTAACTTCTTTTTTTGAATGCAAGGGCCCTAGACTACCTCCTCACGCGGTCTACCTCTCACTCAATAGTCATGTTTCTGAGGCACAGTACCGAGCACTCGGTATGAGACGCGATAAGAGGGTAAGGTAGCTCATACCTAAGGCATTGGAGCATCTCTAGGGGCCGAAGCATGAATTTTTATAACTATAGGCTACTAGCCTTGAAGGCTCTTATACCCCACTTATTCAATCCAATGGACCAAAAAAAGGGCTCTTTTTCTTTTCATTTTTTTTTTGATTTTTATGTGTTTTTGTTTTGTTTTGTTTTCTCTCTTTTTTTTAAAGGCTACTAGCCTTACACTTTATTGGGCTAGAAGGGTTCCCAAGGTCGTTAAAGGGCTTATCCAAGGTCAAGGGAGAGAGTAAAGGCTTTTTATAGGGAAATAGAGACGCTAATTCACGCTAAAGGCGAGTCTCGGACAATCGAGGGGTCTATTCGTACCAAGACCTAGGCATCCAAGCTTAAAGCACCCCTAATACTCCTAACGAGCACATAAGACACTCAAGCTAATTCACCCCTACTCGAAAGTCAAGTTGTCAACCTTTAACCTCTAAAGTCGAAACATAGAGTCATTCCTTAATTAGGTGATGCAAAAAACTTACATGCAAACTACCAAAGACAAGTCCTATATGCAATTTAAAAGCTACATGCAAAAACTAACATGATATGCAACTACACTACATGCAAGTCTAAGACCTAAAGGAGAAAAGAAGCAAATAAAAAGAAAAGCAAAGCAAAAAGGGTAGAAAAAGGAGAAAGTCATATACAAGTCATATACAAGAAAAATTGTTCAACCATGGTTCTTTTCATTTGAATCCTCAAGGCAATGATCAATAAAGCACACTCTCCTATCATGCCCCGTAAACCCGACCTATCAATGTGTCCTCTCTAACACGCGTACCCAAAAAGACACCCCAAACCCTCAAAATGAGCCATAACCCGCTAGCATAAGCAAATAAAAACACCCCCCAAACAATCAAGGCACCGTCCTCGGTGTAATCATGCAAAACAAGTAAAGGGGGAGCGGGGTAAGAGGATCTAGTCCTCGTCCATGCGAGATGATGGACCTTCTCCCGAAGGGGGAGGTGGTGGCATGTCTCCATAAGGGGGAGGGCCATGAGGCTCCCAACCGCCCGTGTAGCCGGGCGGCCAAGCTCCATAGGGGGGATAGGCGGGATCACCCATGGGGTTAGAACCCCCGGGTGCCCGCCAATCATAGGGTGGGGCGCGGTGGGGCCAATAGGGGTACGTGGGTTGGAGTTCATTCCACCCCGGTACCGGCCCATGTTGAGGAGGCCAATTTGGGAAGTTGACATAGGGGTCAACGTTCCCACTCTCCACGTGGTGATGATACATTGCATTTGTTTGTATCATCATACCACTCAAGTCTTCTCTCAAGCTTTGGATCGTATTCATCATACGATCTTGGTTGAGAGCAAGAGTGTAGTAGGCCCCCTCATAGTCAAAGGAGCAGGAGGACACTGAGGCACGTCGGCCGGAACTCGGCTCCTCGCGATGGAGAGGAGGAGCTAAGTTGCCGCGTGCAGCCTGGGCATCCCCGACGGGGGGCTCATAAGGGATGAGAAAAATCTCGGCATCCTACCCGTCGCGGTCAAATGTGGTCACCTCTGGGTGGGGGAGGTAACAATGATGACGACCCCTTACCTTCCAAACGAATCGCGCGGGATCGGGGGTAAAATCAATCCACCCGGCGGCTCTAATGTACTTCAAATCGAGGTAGGGGTTATCATCAACCGGAGTTAACAAATTAAGTTGCTCCCCAAACCCTAGAACGGAAGCAATGATAGTAATCATCCCCCCACAGTGAATATCGGATTTAAATAGTTCTCCACGGCGTATGGCAATACACCGTTGGAGAAATAGAAATCCGATATTCAACATTCCTCCTCCATCCCTTGGATGATGGGAAGCAATGTATAGCGCACTCACCTCCTCTGAGGCTACCTTACTTGGTTCTTTCTTTGAAAATATAGCGGTAACCAAGAGGCGGTGAATGTAGCGCAAGATGGGGGAATGCATATGAGACGAATATCCCGTTTTGGGATCAAAGGGGGCTTATCCGGCAATATCATGCCAAAATACGTCCCTTTGATAGTGGACGGGGTATTGCCATGTCTCGGGATTTCGTATGACATTAGAGGAATCACAGTTGAAGATCTCATTGAGCCTCCCCAAAGAGATACATTGGGGTTGATTGAACAATTAGAAGGAGATTTCATACTCCCCCTCTTGTCCATCAACCTCGTTTCTCTCAATGGAGGCTAAGAATTCCAACGTGAGCCGCTCGTATGTCAAAGGGCTAAAGGTGTAAAAGCGTTCTAAGCCTAAAGCATATAAACAACGCCTTACATCTAGCACTATCCCTAGACTATTTAGAGTTTCACCATGGAAGAACTTAGAGGCCTTGATCTTCCGGTGCTTAAGTTCGTCATAGCGACGTTTATGGTCGGGGTTGACGAACTTAAGGGCCGGAAGGGTGCCCTTTGGGTTCTTTTGGGAGGTAGAACCTTGGTCTTTTTTGCTTTTTTTTTCGTTTACCAAACATACTTGGAGTTTAAAGAGAATAACTCAACCAAGATGATTTTAAGAAATTTAAAAGACCACGGTCTCAACCCGACAACTAAGCACAAAAATAAGAACACCAACCAAGGCAAAAATTCAAGCAAAAAATGAAGGAAAACAAAAAGAAATAATGAAAAGAAGTTAGAAAAATTAAAAATAAAAGAAACTAGGAAAAATTAGGCTAAAAGAGTAAGAAACTAGAAAGAAAAAAATGAAAGAAATCACACCAAAAATAAAACAAAATCAATTAAAAATCAAAATCTATCTAAATCTAGCAACTAAGTCCACAAACAACACCACAATCATCATATTATCAATTTTCTAGTACAAATCTAGAAGAAACATAGAAGTTAGGGTTAGGTTTTACCTCCCTCTTTAAGAGGGGTGAAGAAAATCCACAATCGCGAACGATTTAGGTGCCTTCGAGCTTCAACCGTGTTCCTTAACCTTTTTCTTCAATAGATCTCCCCCAAACTTCAACTTTGAAGTGATGATGAATTTTTGATTTTGGGGCTTTTTGACGAAAATGGGTTCTTTGTGTAGAGGAGGAGAAAAGATGAAGGTTTTGTGAAGGAAGGAAGTGAAAATGTTGAGAAATGAAGGAGAAATGGAGGTTTGAAGTTGGAGGTTTAATGGAGTTTAGAGAGAGAAAGGGAGTTTGAAAGGGAAGAATGAGGAATGAGAGTGAAAGGATGAGTGTGAGGTGAGGGTGAGTGATAGGGAAAAAGGGGACGGATGGGGGGGGGTAATTAGAAAAGGGCACGTGAGAGTTTTTTAAAAAAAACGAAGAAGGCCTGGCGAGCTGGAGCTCCCGCTCCAGCTGAAAGGGAGCGCCCGCTCTAGACCTGGAGCAGGGCGCTCCTTGCACGCTCCAACTTACTGATCCTGTGCTCCTTTTGTGTGAAGGGCGGAGCGCCCGCTCCGTTTTCTTAGGAGCGCCCCTCCTTGCCCTTTTTTGGGCTCGCTCCTCCTCCATTCTTCTATACTTAGCCATTTTTTTCATCTTTTCTTCCATCTTCTTCATATTTCACTCATCTAAAACCTCTTATTCACTCATTTTTTTCTTCTCTATTTTTTTCGTTTTTTTCTCATTTTTTTTACTTTCTTTTTCTAAAAGCTAAGAATCCGGGTTGCCTCCCATAAGCGCTTCTTTAAAGTCATTAGCTTGACTTCCCTACGATGAAAATCCTCATAGGGAAAGGGGGTAGTCATCCAAAGCAATGTGATAAATGTGCTCAATTTGGGTTCCATCGTGGTATACCTTGAGTCTTTGCCCATTTACTTTGAACGTCCCTTTTTCTTCACTCCACACTTCCACCGCTCCATGTGGGAACACGGTTTTTACTTCAAACGGCCCACTCCACCTAGACTTAAGTTTCCCCGGAAAGAGTCTTAGCCTGGAGTTGAAGAGAAGCACCTTGTCTCCTACCTTGAACTCTCTCTTCATTATCCTTCGATCATGCCATGCCTTTGTTCTCTCCTTGTAAATCTTAGCATTTTCATAGGCATCCCGCCTAAGCTCTTCGAGCTCATGTACATCCAAAAGTCTTCGCTCCCCGGATGACTTGACATTAAAAATCAAAAGTTTGATGGCCCAATATGCTTTGTGCTCTAACTCAACCGGCAAGTGACATGATTTGCCATACACAAGCTTGTAGGGGGTTGTGCCAATTGGTGTCTTAAAAGCCGTCCTATAAGCCCATAAAGCATCATCAAGCTTTAATGACCAATCCTTGCAAGATCGGTTCACGGTTTTCTCCAAGATGAGCTTCACCTCCCTATTTGACACTTCCGCTTGGCCGCTACATTGTGGATGATAAGAGAGCCCCATTTTATGATGCACCCCATATTTGGAGAGGAGTGCTTGGAAACTCTTTTTGACGAAATGGGATCCCCTATCACTAATCACGGCTCTTGGAACCCCAAACCTCGGAAAAATCACGGACTTGAAGAGCTTGGTAACTACCTTAGCATCTTTTGTAGGAGAGGCGATTGCTTCCACCCATTTGGAGACATAGTCAACCGCCACTAAAATGTAGGAGTTACCAAACGAAGAAGGGAAGGATCCCATGAAGTCTACCCCCCAAACATCGAAGACTTCCAATTCTAAAATGTTTGTGAGGGGTAATTCATGCCTCTTGGAGATGTTGCCCACCCTTTGACACCTATCACAAGCTTTCACAAAGCCCCAAACGTCCTTGAACATGGAGGGCCACCACAATCCACAAGATAAGATCTTGGCAACGGTCTTGTCGGCACCCATATGTCCTCCAACGGGGGATGAATGACATTTCTCAATCACACTTGCAATCTCATCATCGAGAAGACATCTTCGATACAAACCATCCTCCCCTCGCTTGAACAAAAGTGGGTCCTCCCACGCATAATACTTAGAATCATGGAGGAACCGCCTTCGTTGTTGATATGTAAACTCAAAAGGGATGATCCCACAAGCCAAATAGTTCGCCATGTCGGTAAACCATGGGGTATTAAGGGCTTTGATGGAGTATAAGAGATCATCCTTCAAGCTATCATCAATGGGCACATCATGAGAGGGGGAGTCTTCATCCAAAGGCAACCGGGAAAGGTGGTCGGCCACCAAGTATTCCGTTCCCTTCTTGTCTCTAATCTCAATGTCAAATTCTTGAAGGAGAAAGATCCAACGAATCAACCGCGGCTTCGCATCTTTCTTGGACATAAGATACTTGATGGCCGAGTGATCCGTGTATACTACCACCTTGGAACACACAAGATAAGGCCGAAACTTATCAAAGGCAAATACAACCGCCAACAACTCTTTCTCCGTTGTGGCGTAGTTCTTTTAAGCCGAATCAAGTGTCTTGCTCGCATAGTGAACGACATGTAGCTTTCCCTCTTTTCTTTGCCCTAAAACGGCTCCCACTGCATAATCACTTGCATCACACATTAGTTCAAAAGGCAAGCTCCAATCCGGAGCTTTCACAATGGGGGCGGAAATAAGGGCATGCTTTAACGTCTCAAAAGCATTCATGCAATCACTATCAAAAACAAATTCATTATGTTTTTGCAAGAGGCTAGATAGAGGCCTAGCAATCTTAGAGAAGTCCTTTATGAAGCGGCGATAGAAACCGGCATGTCCCAAAAAAGAACGCACTCCCTTCACCGTAGTAGGTGGGGGCAACTTCTCTATGACCTCAATCTTGGCCCTATCTACCTCAATTCCCTTTTGGGAAATCTTGTGTCCCAACACAATGCCATCCTCAACCATAAAATGGCACTTATCCCAATTAAGTACTAGATTCATCTTTTGACATCTTTGAAGCACATTTTTCAAGTTCTTGAGACAATCATCAAAAGACGAACCTACTACGGAGAAGTCATCCATGAATACCTCAATGGTATCCTCCAACATGTCCGAAAAGATGGCGGCCATACACCTTTGAAATGTAGAGGGCGCATTGCACAAACAAAATGGCATCCTTCGATAAGCAAAGGTACCAAATGGACAAGTGAATGTAGTCCTTTCTTGGTCATCGGGGTGGATGGCAATTTGAAAGAACCCCGAATAACCATCAAGGAAACAAAAATGGGAATGGCCCGCCAATCTTTCCAACATTTGATCAATAAAAGGGATGGGGAAATGATCTTTCCGGGTGGCTTTGTTCAATCTCCGGTAATCTATGCACATACGCCACCCGGTCACCGATCTAGTGGAGATTTGTTCTCCCTTTTCATTTGTGATGACGGTCACGCCTCCCTTTTTAGGGACCACATGGACGGGACTAACCCACCGACTATCGGAGATAGGGTAGATTATTCCCGCCTCAAGGAGTTTCAAGACCTCCTTTTTGACCACTTCCTTTATATTGGGATTCAACCTCCTTTGAGGCTCAATAGAGGAAGCATGATCGTCATCAAGATGAATTCTATGCATGCATAGGGTAGGACTTAGCCCTTTGAGATCTTCAATGCTATACCCAATGGCACTTCTATGTTCCTGAAGGACATCAAGAAGTTGAGTAAGTTGAGTGCCTTCAAGTGTAGCATTGACTATCACCGGGTAAGTCTCACTCTCACCAAGAAAAGCATATTTTAAAGAAGGGGAAGGGGTTTCAACTCTACCTTGGGAAGAGGCTAAGAACTCTCCTCCTTAGGTGAAAGCACCTCAAGAGCCTCAATCTTCTCCTCCTTAGAACAATAAATTTGAGAGGCATCCATGGCAAGCTTGAAGTTTTTCCCTTCCTCATTATCTTCCAAATCTTCTCCCAAAAGTACATCTTCCAAGGGGTCTTTCTTACCCCTTAAACTCTTCAAAGTCAAGACCTCTTCATCAAAACTATCAATCCTCTTCACCTCTTCCATTATTGGAGACTTCATTTATTGCTTGAAATCAAATTCCATGCTCTCATCTCCTACCCTCAAAGTAAGCACATCTCGCTTCATATCAACAAGAACTCCGGCCGTCTTAAGGAAAGACCTCCCAAGTATAAGAGGGACTTAAGAGTCTTCCTCCATCTCCATAACCACAAAGTCACAAGGGATGAAAACCCGTCCAACTTGGACCGGTACATCCTCCAACTCTCCAACCGGAACTTTCACCGATCTATCGGCGAGTTGAATGACCCTCCTAGTAGGCTTGAGCTCAAAATTAAGTTGCTTAGCGATTGACAAGGGAATCAAACTCACACTTGCCCCCAAATCCGCCAAATCCCTCTTGGGCTCCAAGTCCCCAATCTTCAAAGGAATAGAAAATGACCCCGGATCTTCAAGCTTCTTGGGTAGCTTGTTTTGAAGTACGGCACTAACCTCGGCGGTCAAAGCAATGGTGGCACTTTCCTCGAGAGGAGCTCCTTAAGGAATTTGGCATAAGTAGGCATTTGAGACATGGCTTGTAGGAAAGGGATGTGCACTTGAAGCCCTTTCATGACTTCTAAGAATTTCATGAACTTATCATTGAGTTGCTTTTTAGCTAGTCTTGGAGGAAACGGAATCGGAGGCACATAAGCTTTGGGTGCCGCTTGACTAGCCTCTTTGCGTTGCTCATGACCCTCTTTCTCTTGGCTTGGCTCAACATCACCTTCATCCTCCACAATTACCTCCTCAAGAAGCTTCTCAACCTCCCCTTCACTCCCCCTTTTCTCAACTTCCGGGCTTTCATTCACCTCATTAGGCATCTTAGGCCCCTCATAGTTTGCTTCGGATCTCTTAGCATGCTCGTGAATCACGGGTTGGCTTGGGAATTGAGTAGAAGAAGAAGAAGAATTACTTACTTGTTGGGCAATTTGGGCAAGTTGGGTGTCTATCATTTTGTTGTGAGCTTGCATTTGTTGTAAGGAAGAGTGTATATCCCCGAACTTTTTATCATTATCGGCATTGGTCTTGGTTTGTTGGGCTAGGAATAGTTGAAGTGTAGACTCAAGTGATGAAGGCTTGGGTGGGTTAGGCTCAAAGGGTGGTCTTTGTTGTGGTTGATTGAAACCGGGTGGTTGAAAATTGGAGGAGTAGTTGTTGGGATTTTGTGGTGGAGGGTATTTCCATGTTCCTTGAGAGGGGTTGTTCCACCTTCCTTGGTTGTTGTAGTTTGAAGGCCCCTCTTGTCTTGCACCAACCCATGCTACATGTTCCGTAGATCCTCCACAATAAGAGCTTGCATGATCGGTACCTCCACAAATTTCACAAGAGAAAGCTTGGGAAGGTGGTTGGCTAGGGGAAGCCAAGTTCACCTTCTCAAGTTTCTTAGCTAGCGTGTCTAGCTTAGCATGGATATGATCCATGGCCTCAACATCATACTTCCCTTTACCACTAACCTTCTTGCTTGTAGACCTTGTGTTCCCCCAAGAGTAGTGCCTCACAACCTCTTCTATGGTGGGCTCAATATCTTCAACCCGTAGCTTGGTGAGTTGACCCCCCGCTCCGGAATCAAGACTAGCTCTAGTCATAGGAAGCAACCCATCGTAGAAACTTTGCATCAACATCCATTGACTATACCCATGGTGTAGACACGATCTTCGGAGGTCTTTGAACCTATCCCATGCCTCATTCAAACTTTCATCTTCATCTTGTATGAAATTAGAGATCTTCCTTCTAGCCTCGGAAGTCTTCTCTTGGGAGTAGAACTCATTAACAAAAGCCGCCGTTACTTGTGCCCAAGTAGTCAAGGAATCGGGAGGTAGAGATTGTAGCCACTTCTTAGCTTTCCCCATGATAGAGAAATGAAAAAGATTAAGCCTCACGAACTCTTGAGTAACATTATTTTGCTTGACCGTGGCACAAAGCTCAAGGAAGTTCGCCAAATGGTCAAGTGGACACTCATGAGCACATCCTCCATAAGGCTCTTGCTTGATCATTCTAATGAAGTGTGGAGAGAACTCAAAGTTTGCGGTTGTTGTCGGCCTCCGAATCCCACTTTTGAGCTCAAATGCTTCGGGGTGACCATAGTCCCTCAAAGCTCTTGGAACGGGTGGATCCTCCGCCATAATACTAGAAGTTGAAGAACGAGATTAATCTTCCTCAAACACCTCCCCCGGTTGCTCCTTACTAGTAGATAGTACCCTTGGTTCCCGAAAATTCCTCCTCAACTCCCGTAAAGTGCCCTCAAGATTGTGGTCAATTGGAAGCAATGGATCTCCTCGTAACCTTTTTGACATGCAAATACAAAAGCTCAAGATAGAGATTAGTAACACAAGGGCTTACCACCAAGTAGTAAGCAACCTATTGGTAACAAAAAGAAAACAAAAATCGAAAAGGGGAGAAGGAAAAGACTTGACTTAGACTCAAAAATCACAATTCAATGCAATGTAATCCGTTGCTTCCCCGACAACGGCGCCAAAATTTTGACACGGTCGTTGCACGTGCCAAATATAAACCTTACTTAGCCTAGTTTAGGGTAAGAAAGGGTCGATTCCACAAGGAAGCAAGGATTAGCAAGGGTTGAAAGCAATTAAGCGAGCTAAGCCTATTTTGAGTGATTTTTAAGATTAATTGATTAACTAAGAAAATAAGAACTAATTAGCTAACAATTAAACTAAATGATTTGGGTTTAACAAATATAAGAAGACACTAGGGATAGGGGAATCACTAATTAACCAATTGCTAACCTATTCGTCAAGCCAAGGGGATTCATTAGGTTCAACTAAGGGACTAAGGTCGCTCATATGTTTCCTAATTACTCTCTCGAGCTAATTAGGAGGACTTAATCAACCAATTTTACCTATTCTCATGGTAAAATCAATTGCTCAAGTATTTCCACAACTCGTAGCGATTCGATTAAGGTCCTAGGTAGCCTAACACCTATTCTCATGGTGAAGTCAACCTATTGTTTAACCTAAGGTCTATCAAAAGCTTCATCTCTCAATCCTTCACTTTTGATCCCCTAATCTAGTTCAATTGATGATCAAACAATTAAACAAGCAATTAAATAGGTTAGTCAACCCAACTTCACCTAAATCTACCCCCTAGCTTGACTTTTGAGGTCAACTCATGATCTACCTAGTTCATCCCCTTCCCCTAGCCTAGAAACTACTCTAAAGCCATTAAAGAGGCAAAATGAAAAGCTTGAAGTATTAAATGGAGATCAACAATGGTAGAAATCAACATAATGAGCTAAACTTCAACTAATCAATACTAACCAAAAGCTTAAACAAGATAAACAAGTAAATAGGCAAAATAAAGCAAAGATACAACAAATACTCTAAAATAATGAACAATAAATGGAAAACTCCATAGAAATACCTTCAAAAGCTTCAAAAAGGGTTTCAAGATCTACTTTATCTCTGTAAAATTACTTCTCTCTCTAAAGTTTCTCTCTCTCTTTAAGCTAATAATAAATCTGGAATTCAAAAAGATCCTCTAAGATTATTACAAAATTAGATTTATACCCCGTAGAAATAAGGGCAAAAACGGAAAAGACGAAATAAAAACTACGGAGCCTGGGCAAATGGAGCGCCCGCTCCTCACAACATGGAGCGCCCGCTCCATGCTTGGAGCGACCGCTCCCCAAACACTCCTGGATCGCTCCAGCTCACTGATTCTCTGTCTTTAATTTTTGACCCCTGGAGCGCCCGCTCCCTATCCTTAGGAGCGCCCGCTCCTCTGTTATATACCTCTTCTTTGCTTGATAACCATCAAAATTCTCGAGACAAATGTTAGATGGGGAGGGGGGTATGCACATGCATATGCAACAACCTATATATACATCCTAACTATATGCAAATGAGCTAATCTAGATGCTAAACACAAGATAATAAGAAATGATGAAAAAGGGAAGGAACAGGAAGTTAAATGACCTAAAATGCATCTAAATGCCCTAAAACTACATTCAAATGAGTGAACATAAAGTCCACTTATCAGTAGTCCATAATTCTTTTTTGCTTGCACCTTGATCGAAGACCCCCAAAAGAGGATACTACTCAATGGCATGCCAGATGATAACTTAAGGCCTAAGTGGATAAAATACTTGTATGAAAAGAACAAGTGAAAATGTATCGATTTTAACTATTATGACGTGTTCTATCTAGTTTGGATATTTATCATTTGGATTGCACCCCATTTTGGAAAGTAATAGTAGGTGCTTTTGTATAACTTGAACATGTAATTAGCATAGGCTTTGCAGTTTTGTTCATATATGCAGCCTATTAACATTAATAATATAAATGTAATATGAACATGTGGTTAGTGCTTATATTAAAGTTGTTAGTTATGAATATATATGAACATGCATTTTATTTTTGCTACATTACTAGTAATCTTGATTGTAATGCATACATTTGCTAAGGTATTTGCATGGTATACGAAATCGAATGCGGAAAAAGCGTAGAAATAATGCATTTTGGGATTATATGACATCTATATTAGGTTATGCCAACCTTTATTATGTTAAATACATACACAGGAAGCCATGTATGACATCGTTGCAAACAGGGGAAAAACGTTGCTTTTAACATGTTTAGAATGACACCATGCACATTTCAACAATTATGCATGGATTTAGAAAATAATCATGGATTATCTCCTTCGGGTAGGATGTTAACTTTCGAGAAAGTGGGTTTTTGTGTTTACATTCTTAGTAAAGAAGCCTCAAATCGAGATGCACAAGAGCGATTTCAACATTCTAGTGAAATTATTAGTAGAATTTTTAAACAAGTTATGGATGCCATGGAAGGTCTATCCAGAGATTTACTAAGGTCGAGAGATCCCAAGTTCACAAAAATCCCCTCATACGTTGAGGATGATGCCCGATATATATGCCAGGTTTTGAGGTATGTTTAAATCACTGTTTCTATTGCTTACTGATAAGTGAGCGTTAGGCTCACTAATTAAGGGTAATTCTAAGTCATTTATATGCATTTTAGGTCATGTAGCTCCCTCCTTAGTTCCCTTTTTCATCCTTTTTCACTTTTTGCATGATTTGCATTAGTTTTAGTGCATTTGGATTTAGATAGGTTGCATATAGATCATTGCATGTGTATGTGCATTCCCCCCTCCTATGTAATCTCCTCTTGAGTTGTTCAAGTTAGATTTACAAGGAAGAGGATGGAAAACAGGGGAGCGGGCACTCCAAAAGGGGTGGAGCGGGTGCTCTGTCAATGAAGAAGTGAAGAAAAGAGGGCAGAAACTAGGAGCGACCCAGGAGCAGGCATTCCATTGTGCGAAGCAACTCTTTTTTTGGCTCGTCTTTTACGTCTTTACCCTTATGATTACGAAGTATAAAATCCCACTTTTGTAATAATGAATACACTTAGTTTTATTTTCCAGAATTCTATTAGCCTAATTAGAGAGAGATTATAGAGTGAGAAGTTGATTTCCTAGTGAGAGAAACTAGATCTACATTTGAATGTTGGTGATTGAAGGTCCATTAATGGAGGTTTTTGAATGATTTTCACATTTTTGAGTCTTGCTTCTAACTCTTCTCTTTATTTGCTTTAATAATTTTTTTATATTTTGATTAAGGTTTAATTAGTTATGATTAGTTGATGATTAGTTGGATTGAAATGATTCCACCATTGTTGCTTCACCTTGTTGTTTCAAGCTTTTTATTCCATCTTCTCTATGGCTAGTGAGTAGATTATTAGCTAGGGGAAGGGGATGACCTAGTTGATCATGAGTTGACCATAAAAGTCAAGCTTGGGGGTTAGATTTAGGTAAGATTGTGTTGCCTACCCGATTACATTGCCATGTTTATTTGATTGATCAACATTTGAACTTGTTATGGGAATCCAAGGTGAAGGATTGAGAAATGAAGCCTTGGATTGACCTTTGGCTAGACATTATGTTGACTTCACCATGAGAATAGGTTTTTGACTTCCTAGGACTTTAATTGAATCAGTATGAGTTATGAAAATGCTTAGTTGATTGGTTTTACCATGAGAAAAGGTGAAATTAGTTGATTAGGTCCTCCTAATTAGCTTAAGAAAGTAATTAGGAAATATTTGAGTGACTTAGTGCCTTAATCGACCCTTTTGAATCCCCTTGGCTTGACAAGTCCGTTAATATATGATTTACTTGTGAATCCCCTATCACTAGTGCCTCTGTTATATAGTCTAAATCCAATCATTTATTTTAATTGCTAGTTAATTTGTTCATTATTTCTTAGTTAATCATTAATATCCAAAAAAAACCTTGATTAATTCTTGCTTCCTCATGGCTTCGACCCTTTCTTACCTTATATTGGTTAACTTAGGTTACTAATTTGGCACGTGCAACGACCGTGTCAAATTTTGGCATCGTTGCCGGGGAGGCAACGGATTACATTGAATTGGATCGTGATTTTTGAGTCTAAGTCAACTCTATTTCCCTCCCCCTTTTCTAATTTCATTTTTTTTGGTCACCAATTGGTTGTGTGCTACTTGGTGGTAAGCCCTTGTGTTGCTAACCTTGCTCTTTAGCTTTTGTATTTGCATGTCAAGAAGGTTATGAGGAGATCAATTGCTTCCAATCAATCACAATCTTGAGGGCACTTTACGGGAGTTGAGGAGGATTTTTAGGGAACCGACGGGGCGTTTGGTATGTAGGAATGGGAGTTTGGGGATTAGGAGATGGGATTGGGAATGGGAATTGTAAAATGGGAATTCATGAAAATAATCCCATGCCCATGTTTGTTAAAGGATGGGAATAGGTTAGGAATAAAAGAAAAAAAATAAGAAAGTTACAAAAACACCCTTACTAAACCCTTCCTTCCTTCCTTCCTTATCATTAATGGCAAAGTGGTCATTTTACCCCTATTCTCAATTCCCATCCATAATACCTGCCCCCCCTAGGTATTATTTTGATGGGAATAGAGGCATTCTAATCCCACTCCCAACCCCCCTCATAATCCCATTCCCACATAACAAACATGGGATTTCTTACAAATGAGATTATAAATCCCCAATCCCACCTCCAATTCCCGTTAAACAAACACCCCCCGAGGGTACTATCTACCAGTGAGGGACAACCGGGGGAGGTATTTGATGAAAGTCAATCAAGTTCTTCTACATCTAGTGTAATGGCGGAGGATCCACCTATTCTTAGAGCTTTGAGGGACTATGGTCACCCCGAATCATTTGAGTTCAAAAGTGGGATAAGGAGGCCGGCAACAATGACTAATTTTGAGTTCTCTCCACTTGATTAGAATGATCAAGCAAGATCCATATATACGGAAGATGTACCCATGAGCAAGATCCATACTGAAGATGTACTCATGGGATAAGGAGGCCGACAACAACGATTAATTTTATGCCACGGTCAAGCAAAATAACGTATCTCAAGAGTTCGTGCGGCTTAACCTTTTTCATTTCTTTCTCACGGGGAAGGCTAAGAAATGGTTGCAATTTATACCTCCTGATTCTTTGACTACTTGGGCGGAGGTGACGGCGGCTTTTGTGGATTAGTTCTATCCCCAAGAGAAGATCTCTGATGCTACAAGGAAGATCTCTAATTTCACACAAGAGGAGGATGAGACCTTTTATGGGGCTTGGAATAGGTTCAAGGACCTCCGAAGGTCGTGTCCACACCATGAGTATAGTCAATGGATGTTGATGCAAAGTTTCTATGATGAGTTGCTTCCTATAACTAGAGCTAGCCTTGACTCCGGAGCGAGAGGTGAACTCACCAAGCTACCGGTTGATGACATTGAGCCCACCATTGAAGAGGTTGAGGCATTACTCATGGGGGAACACAAGAACTACAAGCAAGAAGGTTGGAAGTAAAGGGATTTATGATGTGGAGGCCATGGATCATATCCATGCCAAGCTAGACACTCTAGCTAAGAAACTTGAGAAGGTGAATTTTGCATCCCCAAGCCAACCACCTTCCCAAGATTTCTCTTGTGACATTTGTGGGGGCACCGATCATGCAAGTACGTATTGTGGAGTAGGAGCATGTGGCATGGGTTGGTGCAAGGCAAGAAGGGTCATCTAACTTCAACAACTAAGGGAGGTAGAACATGCCCTCTCAAGGATCATGGAAACCCCTTCCACCACAAAATCACAGCAATTATATCCCTCCATATCGACCACTCGGTTTCAACCAAACAAAGACCAACCTTTGATCCTAACCCACCAACAAAGCCTTCATCACTTGAGTCTACACTCCAACTTTTCCTTGCCCAACAAACCAAAACGAATGTTGATAATGACAAGAAATTTGGTGATATCCACTCTTCCTTGCAACAAATGCAAGCTCACAACAAGATGATTGAGACCCAAGTTGCTCAAATTGCTCAACAAGTAAGCAACTCAAACTCCAACTCCTATCCTACTAAATTCCCTAGCCAAACCGTGATTCAAGAGAATATAAAAGCCATTACTTTGAGGTCCGGGGAAAACTATGAGGGGCTGAAGATGCCTAGTGAGGTGAATGAAAGCCCGGAAATTGAGAGATGAGGGAGTGAAGGAAAGGTTAAGAAGCTTCTTGAAGAAGTAGTAGGGAAAGATGAGGGTGATGATGCACCAAGCCAAGAGCAAGAAGCTCATGAAAAGCAAAAGGAAGCTAGTAAAGCGGCACCAAAGGCTTATGTGCCGCCAGTCCCTTTTCCTCAAAGGCTAACTAAAAAGCAACTCAATGATAAATTCATGAAGCTCTTGGAAGTCATGAAGGAACTTCAAGTGCACATCCCCTTCCTCCAATTAATGTCTCAAATGCCCACCTGTGCCAAGTTTCTTAAGGAGCTTCTCTCCAACAAGACCAAGCTTGAGGAAAGTGCTACAATTGCTTTGACCGCCAAAGTTAATGTCGTACTTCAAAACAAGCTTCCCAAGAAGCTTGAGGATCCAGGGTCATTCTCTATTCCTTTGAAGATTGGGGACTTGGAGCCCAAGAGGGCCTTGGCGGGCAAGTGTGAGTTTAATGCCCTTACATAGCTAAGCAACTCAATTTTGAACTCAAGCCTATAAGGAGAGTCATTCAACTAGCCGATAGATCGTTAAAAGTTCCAGTTGGAGAGTTGGAAGATGTATCGGTACAAGTTGGAACTGTCTTCATCCCTTGCGATTTTGTTGTTATGGAAATGGAGGAAGAATCCCAAGTTCCTCTTATAATTGGGAGGCCTTTCCTTAAAACGGTCGGGGTTCTAGTTGATATGAAGCGAGATGTGCTTACGCTTAGGGTTGGAGATGTGAGTATGGAATATGCTTTTAAACAATCCATAAAATCTCCAATCATGGAAGAGGTGAAGAGGATTGATAGTTTTGATGAGGAGGTGTTGAGTTTGAAGATTTTGGGGGGTAAGAAGGATCCCTTGGAAGATGTGCTCTTGGGGGAGTACTTAGAAGGGAATAAGGAAGGAAAATACTTCAAGCTTTCCATGGATGCCACTCCGACCTATTGCAGAAGATCGAATTTATTGAGGTGCATTCACATAAGGAGGAGAGTTCTACGCCTCCTCCCAAGGTAGAGTTGAAAACCCTCTCCCCTTTTTTAAAGTATGAATTTATTTATGAGGCTAAGACTTATCCGGTGATAATCAATGCTACACTTGATGGCATTCAAAAGCTTCTTGATATCCTTAGGGAACATAGAAGTACCATTGGCTATAGAATTGAATATGTAACAGGATTAATCCCTACCTTATGCATGCATAGGATTCATCTTGATGACGATCATGCTTCTTCTATTGAACCTCAAAGGAGGTTGAACCCCTTTATGAAAGAAGTGGTCAAAAAGGAGGTATCGAAACTCCTCGAGGCGGGAATAATCTACACTATCTCCGATAGTAGGTGGGTTAGTCCCGTCCATGTGGTCCCTAAAAAGGGAGGCATGGCCGTCATCACCAATGAAAAGGGAGAGCAAATCGCTACTAAATCGGTGATCGGATGGCGCATGTGCATTGATTACCAGAGATTGGATAAAGCCACCCGGAAAGATCATTTCCCCATTACCTTTATAAATCAAATATTGGAAAGGTTGGCGATTCCTTGATAGTTATTCGGGGTTCTTTCAAATCCCCATCCACCCCGATGACCAAGAAAGAACCACATTCACATGTCCATTTGGTACCTTTGCATATCGAAGGATGCCCTTTGGTTTATGCAATGCGTCCTCTACATTTCAAAGATGTATGACCGCCATATTTTCGGATATGTTGGAAGATTCTATTGAGGTATTTATGGATGGCTTCTCGGTGGTGGGTTCATCTTTTGACAATTGTCTCAATAACTTGAAAAATGTGCTTCAAAGATGTCAAAAGATGACCTTAGTCCTTAATTGGGAGAAGTGCCACTTTATGCTAGAGGATGGACTTGCGTTGGGACACAAGATTTTCCAACAGGGAATTGAGGTAGACAGGGCCAAGATTGAGGTCATAGAGAAGTTGCCCCCACCTACTACGGTGAATGGAGTCCGTTCTTTTTTGGGTCACGTCGGTTTTTATCATCGGTTCATAAAAGACTTCTTTAAAATTGCTAGGCCCTTATCTAGCCTCTAGCAAAAATATATATTGATTTTGATTTTGATTATGATTGCATGAAAGCTTTTGAGACCTTAAAGCATGCCCTTATTTCCGCCCCTATTATACAAGCTCCGGATTGGAGCTTGCCTTTTGAACTAATGTGTGATGCAAGTGACTATGCAGTGGGAGCCGTCTTAGGGCAAAGAAAAGAAGGGAAGCTCCATGTTATTCATTAAGCGAGCAAGACACTTGATATGACCCAAAAGAACTACGCCACATTGGAGAATGAGTTATTGGCGGTAGTATTTGCCTTTGATAAGTTATGGCCTTATCTTGTGTGCTCTGAAGTGGTGGTGTACACGGATCACTCGGCATGTAACTTATGTCCAAGAAAGATGCAAAGCCGAGGTTGATTCGATGGATCTTTCTCCTCCAAGAATTTGATATTGAGATCAGAGACAAAAAGGGCACGGAGAATTTGGTGGCCGACCACCTTTCCGTGTTACTTTTGCTTGAAGACCCCTCCTCCCATGAGCTTCCCATAGATTGAAGGATGATCTTTTGTACTCCATCAAAGCACTTGACACCCTATGGTTTGCCGACATGGCAAACTACTTGGCGCGTGGGATCATCCCTTTTGAGTTCAACTATCAATAACGAAGGCGGTTCTTCCATGATTCGAAGTTTTATGCGTGGGAGGACCCACTTTTGCTCAAGAGGGGGCAGGATGGTTTATATCGGAGGTGCCTTCCCGATGATGAGATAGCGAGTTTAATTGAGAAATTTTACTCATCCACTTGAGTAGGACATATGGGCGCTGATAGGTTTTAGTCGTATCACCTATTCAAAGATAAACCTACAATCCTCTAACTATGGTAGTCAATGGAAGCAGGGTCGAATCCACAGGGAGACAGAGTTTCTAAATTAATATTCAACCAATTCAGCTACTCCAGATGAAATCAGATAAGGATTAACTGAACTAATGATTAAGCTAAGAAAGACGGGAAAAATCGAGGATTTAACTATGGACTAAAAACCTAGGGTATTAGGTCGGTCCACCATGCTTATACCAATCAAATAGGGTCAACTACTACCAAAACCTAAGTCAAGAGTCGGGGGATTAGAGCACGAGTTGAGCTATGGTTAAGATCAACGCTCATAGTTCAACATATGCCGCATGGTCACTAACGTAATCAGAACTACTGATGTGTCCTAGGCCTCTAGTCGTAAGACGGATCTGTGCAAACAACTATTAACCATAAGCAACCAATGAAATTGTACACTGACATAAATAACTCAATAAGAACAAACCACATCACAATCACCCTAATCAAGCCCTAGAAATTGATAGAAATCTAAATCACAATCATGGTATAAACATGGCTTTCCTATCTAACACCCTAGAAAGAGACTACTCACTCATAATCGAATTAACAACAACAAAACTAATATGAAACCCTAACAATTGCATCATGAACGATTAAATAAATAAATTAAGCAATCAAGAATAACAAAAGAGATTAGGGTAGGAAGGAGTACCAATTGACGGAAAGCAGGAACTTTTATTGAAATCGAAATAGGTTTGATCACCTCTAAATTAATCTAAAGTGCTTGAATTAAACTAAGAACAATGAGGAATAAAACTAGTCTAAAGCAGTAAAGAGATGATTAAAAGATGTCGCTCAATAATGAGGGAAAAAGTATTTATAGTCCCCCTCAAATCTAACTAAAACGGAATTAAAAGTCGAAGTCCGCGTCATTAAGCGCCAGACCCGATCGGGCCCGAGCACAGTACCCGATCGGGCCGACGTACAAAACGTCTCAGCTTGCGTTTCTTGGTCAGCGTATCAACAGTGCAGCTTCAATTGGCTTTTACGGCCCACCCGATCGGGCCGTGGGCAGACACCCGATCGGACCAGGCGACAAACTGGGCCAGCAAACTCCTCTCACAAGCAGCATCACAACAAGAGCTATGAGCAGCCCACCCGATCGGGTCGGGCGGTGAACACCCGATCGGGCCTGGGCACATGGTGTTCGCCCGATCCAGTCGGGCAATGCTTGCCCGATCGGGTCCGTAACTTCTATACCCGATCAATGTATTTTCGCCCGATCGGGCCATTTTTGCCCGATCAGAGTACGGAAACCTCCTTTTTGACTCTTTGGCTCTCTAATCTTCACGTTTAGGGGTCTTGGGACCTCCTAAACTACCCATAAAGCTCGTAAGCCATCCTACGTGCCTCATAACACCTCGTAAAGCCGTGGTTGTTTCTAAATGGCTCGGGAATAAGGAGAAAACTCCCTAAAACCTGCAATTCAACACTAAAACACAAAACCACAACTATATACGATAGTTAGCATAAAATAGCTCCCAAGAGCTCCAATGACGCACAAATTAGCTTGTAAATAAGGGAGAAAAGTCTATATAAATACGTGATATCAGGCGCCGACAAGACCGTTGCAAAGATTTTATCATGTGGATTGGTGGGCCACCATGTTCAAGGATGTTTAAGACTTTGTGAAGGCTTACGATCGCTCAAAGGGTCGGCAACATCTTAAAAAGGCATGTATTTCCCTTCACCAACGTTCTAGAGTTGGAGAACTTTGATGTTTGGGGGGTGGATTTCATGGGGCCTTTCCCTTCTTCTCTTGGTATTTCCTACATATTGGTGGCGGTCAACTTCATCTCAAAATGGGTTGAAATTATAGCCTCTCCTACAAATGATGCCAAGGTGGTTACCAAGATCTTCAAGACCGTGATCTTTCCAAGATTCGGGGTTCCAAGAGCTGGGATAAAAGAACTTCCAAGCACTCCTCTGGGGCTCTCTTATCATCTCCAATGTAGTGGCCAAACGGAGGTGTCCAATAAGGAGGTGAAGCTCATCTTAGAGAAGACCGTGAACCGAGCTCGCAAAGATTGGTCATTGAAGCTTGATGATGCTCTATGGGCTTATAGGACGGATTTCAAGACCCCTATTGGCACTACCCCCTACAAGCTTGTCTATGGGAAGTCGTGCCATTTGCCGGTTTAATTGGAGCATATGGCATATTGGGCTATAAAGACATTGAACTTTTATCTCAAAGCTTCCGGATAAAGAAGAGTTCTTGATATCCATGAGCTTGAAGTGCTTAGGAGGGAAGCTTATGAGAATGCCCGGATCTACAAGGAGAAGACAAAGGCATGACATGATCGAGGAAGCATAAAGAAGGAGTTTTAGGTAGGAGACAAGGTACTTCTTTTCAACTCTAGGCTAAAACTCTTCCTCATAAAGCTTAAGTCTAGATGGAGTGGTCCTTTCGAAGTTAGAAAGGTGTTCCCGCATGGTGCGGTTAAGGTTTGTAACAAAGAGAAAGGGGAATTCAAGGTGAATGGACAAAGGCTCAAGGTGTACTATGATGGATCACAAATTGAGAGCGCCTTCCATATCACCTTGGATGATTACTCCCCTCCCTTATGAAGTTTTTCTTTGTAGGGAGGTCAAACTAGTGACTCTAAAGAAGCACTTACGGGAGGCAACCCGGTTTCTTAGTGAATTGAAATTGAGAAAAAACAAAGAGAAAAACAAAGAGAAAAAGCGAGAAAAAAATGAGAAAAAGAAAAGGAAGACAAAAAAGGGGCGAACGTAAAAAAAAGTGAGTGAATAAGAGATTGAGGGTGAAAAATAAAAAATTGGAGGAAATGTGAGAAAAACAAGAAGAAAGGCTAAATATGGGAGATATGGAGAGGAGAGAGCCCCAAAGAGCTCGAATAGGGCGCTCCTCTAAAGGAGTGGGCGCTCCACTGGTGCAAAATTGATGGAAGGTTGGCAGGAAGTTAGAGTGTGTTTGGAGCGTTCTACGAGCGCCCCGCTTTAGGCCTAGAGCGGACATTCTCTTTTTTCTGGAGCGGGCGCTCCACTGTCCCAGCGCGTTCCTTCGGTTTTTTTTTGCACGTGATTTTTTTTACCCCTCCCCATCCGTCCCACCTTCCCCTCTCATCTCACCCTCACTCACTCACTCACTCACTCACTCATTCTCATTCATTCATTCACTCATCTTCATCTCTTTCGAACCCTTTTTCTCTCTATAAACTCCATAAAACCTCCATCTTCAAACCTCCATGTCTCCTTCATTTCTCATCTTTTTTACTCACTTTCTTCACAAAATCTTCACCATTTCTCCTCCTTTACACAAAGAGCCCACTTTCATCAAAAGCCCCAAATTCGAATTTTGTTCATCACTCAAACTTGAAGATTGGGGGTATTTTCTTGAAGAAGAAAGAGTAAGGAGCACGGTTTGGACTTGAAGAAGCTTAAATTGCGAAAAGAGACTATTGGCAATGAAAGTATTAGTTTTCCGAAATCTCATCTTGGTAATTGATATTTAATCTACTTATTCATCTTGATTTTTCCTTAATCCATTTTAATTATTATTCTTACTTTTCAATGTTTGGCAAACATTACTTGGTAGACAAAGGATATACGAAAAGAGAAGGATTATCTAACTCCATACCATAAGACAAGGTATCATCAATCTGAATTTCGTGGTGCAAATGGAAGAGGGCCTTAAGATATTTTCAATCATGCATATTCTTCCTTAAGGAGTTGTATTGAGAGGGCATTTGGCATTTTAAAGGCACGATGGAAAATATTAGGGAAAATGCCAAAGTATTCGTCACAAGATCAAAATAGGATAATATGTGTCGCATTTGCATTGCACAATTACATACGATTAAGCAAAGTTCCCGATCCGACATTCAAGATCATAGATGAGGATCCCACTTATTCCACCCGAAGCATCTCGAGATGTTGATAGTAGTTCTGCAAGAAGCTCAACGTCTAAGTACCAATGAAATGGAAAAAGTTCGTGATGACAATACTACTAGATTAGTGAGTAGTTCATTATCTAGGGTTTGGGCGAAAGTATGAATTAAGGGCTTAATGTAGATTCTTAATGCTTTTTATGATTCAATTGGATGTTTATACATTGAATTTGGTGTTTTGACACCCTAGGATAGATCTTGATAACATTTATGCTAGGGCACTTAGGGTTTCTATTGTTCTTAATCGAACTTTAATCCCTTTTGTCATTCCCATGTTTCGACTTGATTTCTAGACCAAGGGATTGGGTAGGAATTAAAGGGATCCTTTAATTAGGGGTTTTTCGATCTCATTGAATCTATAAATCAATTAACCAAAAACCATTCGGAAGAGGATTTGGTTGATTGATTAATCGATTACTCTTGAGGACCATTCAAGAGAGGACTCAAGTAATTTAGAGGGAGACTTAACCCTGTATTTTTATCGTTGTGAATCGCTATAGTGTTGATTATTGTTGTCTAGCCCAAGTTCATACGAATAGCCCGAACTCTAGTGTTTTACTTATTATATTAATTCCCTTACTTGATTATTAGTTGGTATTCGATAGCTAGTTATTAGTTTTTAGTTAATTAAACCTCTTATACCCAAAAAACCCTTCACTTAGGTAGTTTCGGACTTGGTAGATCTTAGTCAATCCCATTTTCCTTGTGGTTCGACCATTGACTTGCCATTACTACGTTCATAGTAGTTGCTCGTTAGGATTATAACTTTTGCTTGCTAAGCGGTTCTTAGTGCCTTAACAACACACTAAAAAACCTCTTATCAAAATGGCGTCGTTGCCGAGGAAATTGTGCTATTGATTGAAGTTTACTTGAGTTTAGTATTGCTTGAGTGATTTTTTTTTGTTTTAGACTGAATTGTTATTTGCTAACCCTATGATTAGCTTTGTTGTGTTACATGAGAAGTAAAGCTCACAGTTCACCCATCTTACCCTTAGATCCAGAAATCAATTGCACCTTGCGAAAGCTTCGGGGAGGTTTGGAATGGTTGACCTTGGGTTCTGCACCAGCTTCACCAATATCAAGTTCGACAAGTGAAAGTGAATCAGACATGGGTGAGGAAAATGCAAAGCTTTTCATGGATTTCGGAAATCCGGGGTCCTATGTTTTACAGGGTGGAATTCGACTCCCCACAACCACTACAAATTTCAGCATTCACCTTCAGTTCACACGGATGGTGAAAGCAGAGTAATTTTGTGGAGGGTTGGATGAGGATCCACTTGATCATCTTGACCGGTTTCTGGAAATTGTGCTATGATAACGACGAATGATGTCTCTCCAGACTACATCAAGATGCATCTCTTCCGGTCTTCTCTTTCCGGAAAGGCAAAGTCTTGGCTTAAGAGCTTGCCCGCTAACTCCCTCACTACATGGGAGCAAGTTACATTGGCTTTTCTGAAGAAGTATTTCCCAGAGTCGAAAACCGCCGATATTAGGAGGAAGATCTCCTTCTTTGAGCAAGAATGTGATGAGACGCTTGCGGAGGCTTGGGAATGGTTTAGGGAGTTGATTCGTTTGTGCCCTCACCATGAGTTCAATCAAAATCTACTTATGAGGTTCTTCTATGATGGTCTTGATCCTATGTCACGTGCTAACCTTGATGCTGGAGAGGGAGGTCAACTTTCTAAGATCCCGCAAGACCAATTAGAGTCCACCATATAAGAACTGATCAAGAACTACTCATGGGGTGGAAGAAGGAGAGGAGATCAACCTAAGAAGGGTGGCAAGTTTGAGTTGGACCCAATGGATCAAATTCAAGCGAAGATGGATCAACTTGACAAGAAGCTCTCAAAGATCACCCTTGCATCATCTAGTCCCTCACAAGTGAATGCTTTCTCTTGTGACATATGTGGTGGTACAAACCATGATACCTCTTATTGTGGAGGATCTCAGTCAGAGCATGTGGCGGCGATGAATAGTAGAGGAGAGGGTTATCAAGGTAACCAAGGTTATAGGAGCAATCAACAAGGAGGGTGGAGACAACCTCAACAAGGCTATAACCAAGGCTTCAACCAACCTTAATAAGGTTGGAATCCACCTCAACAAGGGTCCACTCAAAGCTACAATCAAGGTGGATCCTCCTCTCAAAGCTTTAATACTTACCAAGCCCCTCATCAGAGATCCAACTTCCAAAAAGCCCTTCTAAACCCACCATTTCCTAAGCCAAATCCCGAACCTACTCCATCCTCCGACCCTACCTCCCAAATTCTTCAGCAACTCTAAACCATAACCCAAACCCTTGCTCTACAAAGCCAAGCTCTTCAAATCCATGACCAAAGGTTTCAAGAGTTACAAGCTCACAACAAAATGCTTGAAACCCAATTAGCTCAAGTGGCCGAGAAGAATCCTTCTTACCCCACAAATCAACTATCAAGCCAACCTATTCCCAACCCTAACCTTCATCAAGCCAAAGCCATCCATTTGAGGTCGGGAACGAACTATGAGAGCCCCAAGATGCCCAATGAGTGTGAGGAAAGTGAAGTTGAGGTGGTTGAGAATGATGCTCAAGGGGAAGAAATTGAGAGAGAGGTTAATGTTGAAAGAAGAGGAGAGGACAAGGAGACGGAGGAGACTCATGAGCAAATTAGTTACAAAACTCCATTGGCAACACCTCCACCACCTAAGACCTATGTGCCACCGGTCCCGTATCCTCAAAGGTTAGTGGAGAGGAAGTTGAGCGACAAATTCACTAAGTTCATCAATGTCATGAAAAGCCTTCAAATTAACATCCCATTCCTTGAGGCCATGTCTCAAATGCCAACCTATGCCAAGTTCTTGAAGGAGATCCTATACAACAAGAGGAAGTTAGAAAATGATCTCATTACATTGCCATACCAAGTGAGTGCTCTTGTGCAACGTGCTATGCCCAAGAAGCAAAGAGATCCTGGAAGTTTTACATTGCCTGGGAAGATAGGTGACTTTGAGCCTAAGGGTGCGTTGGCCGATTTGGGGGCAAGTGTGAGTTTGATGCCTCTCTCCAGAGCCAAGCACCTTCATTTTTCTCTTCTTCCTTCAAGGAAGACGATCCAATTGGCAGACCGAACTATTAGGGTCCCACATGGGGAGTTGGAAGATGTTCCAATCCAAGTTGGGCATGTGTTTGTGCCTTGTGATTTTGTGGTAATGGACATGGAGGAAGACCCCGAAACGAATCTCATTCTTGGAAGGGAGGCTCTTAAGACCTTGGACGCCGTGATAAACTGTAGAAATGACACCATCACTGTTGAGGTCGCCAATGAAAAAGTTGTCTTTGAGTTCTCCAAGACATTGAGGAAGCCTATGATTGAAAGGGTTTGCCGAGTTAGTCATGTGGAGAGTGAGATGGAGGGTTTTGAGAGGGAAGTACACACTGAGGATGAGCTCTATGCTTCTATCACTGAGGAGCCGAGTTTAGATATGGAAGAGGTGAAAGAGTTCTCGAGGCTTCTCGACGGTGCTACCGTTGAGGAAACACTTGGGTCGGGATTTGAGGTCCTAGCCACTTCCGTTGCTAAGGAGGAGAGTACTAAGCCTCCTCCTAAGGTAGAGTTCATACCCCTTCCCCCCTCCCTTAAATATGTTTTCCTTGATGATGAATGTGCTTATCCCGTTATTGTCAATTCGGCTGTTGATGACATCTCCGTATCTAAGTTGATTGATATATTGAGAAAATATAGGGATGTCATTGGGTACTCGATTGATAACCTTAAGGGGATAATTCCTTTTCTTGCTATGCATCGTATCTATCTCACCGATAGTAATGCCTCCTCTATTGAGCCTCAAAGAAGACTTAATCCCAACCTCAAGGAGGTGGTGAAAAAGGAGATTATAAAACTGCGTGACGCGGGAATCATCTATGCTATTTTCGATAGCAAATGGGTGAGCCCTATTCACGTGGTTCCTAAAAAAGGAGGCATGACTATTTTTGAGAATGAGAAAGAGGAAACTATTTCTACTACAACTGTCACTGGGTGGAGAATTTGCATAGATTACAAAAAAATTGAATAAGTCCACCAGTAAAGATCATTTCCCCCTCCCTTTCATTGACCAAATGTTGGAAAGGCTTTCCCGTCATTCACACTTTTTTTTCTTGATGGCTATTCCGGATTCTTTCAAATTCCGATTCATCTGGATAATCAAGAAAAAACCACCTTTACTTGTCCGTATGGGACATTCGCTTATCGAAAGATGGCTTTTGGTTGTGTAATGCCCCCATCTACTTGGAGGATTCTATTGAGGTTTTCATGGATGACTTTAGTGTGTGTTGTTCCTCTTTTGACACATGTCTTGCTAATCTTGAATGTGTGTTAAAAAGGTGTCAAGAGACAAACCTATTATTGAATTGGGAAAAGTGTCATTTCATGGTTGAAGAGGGTATTGTGCTTGGTCATAAAGTGTCTAGTAAGGGCATTGAGGTAAATCCGGCAAAGGTTTCGGAATTGAGAAACTCCCGCCACCAAATTCAGTGACGGGAGTTCGTGCTTTCCTTGGACATGCGGGTTTTTACTGGCGTTTCATCAAGGACTTTTCTAAAATTTCCAAACCATTGACGAATCTACTTCAAAAAGAAGTTGAATTTAGGTTTGATGAGTCTTGTATCGAGGCTTTTCAAACCTTAAAAAGAGCCCTTACTTCTGTTCCTATTGTGCAAGCTCCTAATTGGAGCTTGCCTTTTGAACTAATGTGTGATGCTAGTGACTTTGTAGTGGGAGTTGTCCTTGGGCAACGACAAGAAGGAAAGCTCCATGTGATAGCCTATGCAAGTAGGACTTTGGATGATGCATAACGGAACTATGCCACTACGGAAAAGGAGATGTTGGTCGTAGTGTTCGCATTTCATAAGTTTCGTTTATACTTGACTTGCAACAAGGCTATTGTCTACACGGACCATTCTGCGGTCCGTTACTTGATGAGCAAACAAGATGCAAAGCCAAGGCTCATTAGGTGGGTTCTACTTCTCCAGGAATTCGATTTTGAGATGAAGGAGAAGAAGGGGACGGAAAACTTGGTAGCTGACCAAATCTCTCGCCTCTCCCTTGATGAGAGAGATGATGATCTAAAGGATGCCCCTATTAATGATGATTTGAAGGAAGAACACCTCTTTGCTATTATAAACAATGAGGTCCCATGGTTCGCGGACTTTGTGAACTACTTAGCATGTGGGATTGAACCTCATGGTCTTACTTCTCAGCAAAGGAAGAGGTTCTTCAAGGAGGTGTGTAGATACTATTGGGACGACCCTCTATTGTTCAGGAGGTGTGATGACTCTGTTTTTAAGAGATGTGTGCCCAATCATGAGATTCATTCTATGTTGAATCATTGCCATACTTTGGCATGTGGAGGACATGGTGGAGCTGGTAAAAACTGTTGCTAAGGCACTCCAAAGTGGTTTGTTTTGGCCTCACATGAAAAAGGATGCTAGGGGATTTGTTTTGAGTTGTGATAGGTGTCAACGAAGCGGTGGAATCACCAAGAGAAACGAGATGCCGCAACAAAATATTCTTGAGGTTGAGCCCTTTAATGTGTGGGGAGTTGATTTCATGGGACCATTTGTTCCATCTATGGGGAATTTGTACATTCTTGTAACGGTGGACTACGTGACCAAGTGGGTCGAAGCGATCGCTTTCCCACCAACGATCACAAGGTTGTCATGAAGCTCTTGAAGAAGATCATTTTTCCTAGATTTGGGGTGCCACGTGTGTTGATAAGTGATGGGGGTTCGCACTTTACTAAGAAGCAATTGGAAGCTCTTTTAAAGAAGTATGGGGTCAATCATAAGGCGGGACTTCCGTACCATTCCCAAACTCAAGGCCAAGTTGAGGTCTCGAATCGAGAGGTGAAGAATGTGCTTGAGAGAGTGGTGAACAAGACTAGGAAAGATTGGTCTTTGAGACTAGATGATACTCTTTGGGCTCTTCGCACCGGTTTCAAAACTCCTATAGGCACCACCCCCTATCGTCTTATGTATGGGAAGGGTTGTTACTTGTCCGTTGAACTTGAACATCGAGCTTGGTGGGCAATCAAGGAGCTTAATATGGATCTTACTTTGGCGGGGGATGCTCAAAAGGAGAATTTGGTGGAACTAGAGGAGCTACGCTTTGATGCTTATGAGTGTTCGCGCTTGTATAAGGAGCGAACAAAGAAATGGCACGACCAAAGGATACAACAAAGAGAGTTTCGGGTAGGGGACAAAGTCTTGTTGTTTAACTCAAGGCTTAAACTTTTTCCTGGAAAGCTTAAATCAAAGTGGTCGGGGCCGTTTGAAGTAGTGAAGACCACCCCCTATGGAGCATATGAGATTGTGGGGGATGAGAGTCCCTTTTTGGTTAATGGCCAACGCTTGAAGCTCTACCACGACAACCACATCATTGGTTTCGTGGGATGTTTGATACTTGGCTCACCCGAGCACCATCATTGAGAGGTGAGCCCTCTTAGTCAAGCTAATGTCTTTAAAGAAGCGCTTCTTGGGAGGCAACCCAAGCCTTTTAGCTCATTTTTCTTTTCTCTTATTTTTATTTCTTTTAGGAATAGGTAGTTTGATTTTATTTTCTTTTATTTTTATGATTTTTTTATTTTAGTTTTGTCTTTCTTTTTTTTCCCGTTATTATAAGAAAAAAAGAGAAAAAAAATATAGAAAAGAAAAACAAAAAAAGGGGAGGCAATGCACAAAAAAAAACGAGAGAGTGTAGAACTACAGGTCTACACGGCCGTGTCGATTTTGACACGACCATGTAGCCCTGTAGTTCAATACTTACTGCTTGCTGGAATTCTGGGCAACACAACCGTGTCAAAATCGACACGACCGTGTAGCCCTGCTGCGGTTATTAAAAACGGGCAAACGGGTTAAGTTCTTCATATATTCTATCACAATTTTCGAACTTCCTCCCTCTCTCACTCAAACCCTTTCCTTCTCTACTCCAATCTCCCTCATTACTCACTCACTCACCACCAATCCACCATTAAAATCACTCATTTCCTCTCAAATCTTCATCACCTACCTCTATTCACCCCTTTCTCTTCCACACATCAATTTTTTCCACAAACCTTAACTTCTTCAATCAATTTGGGGAAAGTGCTTGGTGACGAATTTCATTGCAATTGGAAGGCAATCCTCACTCAACACCATCATCTACCATCGCCAAAGGTTCATTTGCAGGATTCACTCCCACCATTAGAGCGGTATACACTTTCCTCTCTTGATTTCTTACTTTTGTCTGAAATTATTAAAGTTAGTTGTAGATTGTGGTTTGTTGATTGTTGGTATTTGATTTGGTTTGGATTGAGTGGTGTTGTTCGTTTTTTATTGAGGAACTACTTGTTGTGGGATTGTTGTGCAATTTGGTGAGTGTAGTTGACCCTAGATTTGGGTGGTTGTTTTTCTTGATTTGTTGTGTGGACTTGTTGTGCAATTTGTCGTGTTTGTTTGACCATTTGCTTTGTGATTCATTGTCATCATGGCCTCAAGTAACCGTAGAAACCCCGCAAGGCAAACAAGCACATCGAACCTCCACAACCAATCACCTCCACCACCCATCCATCCTCCACAAATCGATACACTTGGGATTAATTTCACCAATCCCAACCACCTTAGAGCCTTCATGAGACTTAGTAGGAGAACCGTTCGCCCCACCAAATTCTACGATGCGCAAGCCACCGCGGCCCTTTGGGTTCAAGGCGATGTTCAACAACTTTTTTATGGTGTGGGGTGGACCAATTGGCTTAACTTGCATGCCTACACCTATAAAAGTCTCACCTTGGAATTCCTCTCTACTCTTTCCGTTCGTAGAGCGGAAGGAAGTAGGAACCCTGGAACTATGTGGCCAAAGGGTGGGGTCATGGGGCCAAAAAGTGTATGGGTGTCGTCTTACAACGAACAACTCTTTTGGCAGCAATTGACTGCCCCTTCACCCTACATACCTAGTTCGGCCAAGGCCTCCCATGTTGTGAGTCCGAGGTTCAGAGTGTCCCATAGGATGATCAGTAGCACCATATTCGCCAGTGGGGATAGTACGGGAGTGGTTACAGGTCGTGAGCTCTACTTCCTCCATCATATGACCGTGGGAGACACTAGACTTAACCTTGGGGCTTGGCTTATGGAGCACCTAGAGGATGTGGCCTGTAAGGGGTCCGGAGACATCTTGGTGGGGGGGGATGATTACTATACTTGCCATGTCTCGTGGTGTTGATTGTGCAGGTTTTTAGGTTGTCCCAGGATCCACTCTGCTTGACCTTAGCTCTTATCAGACCATCCAGTGGATCCCCCTCTTGGGCCCGAATGACGGGTATATTTAGAAGGTCAACAACCAGAAGTACGCCATCCTTCCAGATACTTCAAAAAAAACCCATCAATGATCAGGACAACTGGATTTTTGAGCCAGATTTTTAGTGGCCTCCAAGGGGCATAGAGGGTGGTGAGGCCGATATGGAGGTGGATGGAGGAGGAGAAGGAGAAGAAGAAGGAGAGAGAGGACACGATGCACAGGCCCCCCAAGGGGCATTTGGTTCTATGGAGCAACAGCTGGCTGACCACTAACAGGGCATGGGCGGCTTACGAATGGACGTTCAGTCCCTCAGGTCTGATGTTCGTTCCTTACAGGATTCCAAGTCCGCTACTCAGCAGTACTACCAATCCCTGCAGGAGAGCTTCTCCGCGATGACCTCGAAGTTCCGAGGGCTTTGCTCTGATTTGCAGGATTGGGGTAGGCACATCGGCTGATATCCTGCTTATGTTATCATTAGACTTTTCACAATGAGGACATTGTGTGGTTTAGCTTGGGGGAGGATGTATATTTTAGTTGCATATAGTTTGCATTAGTTGCATATTAGTGTCATGTTTAGGTTGCACTTTAGTATTTAGTATCACGTTTAGGATGCATGTAGATTTATTTAGCCTTCCATGTGCATATAGATTGCATTTGGGTCTGGACTCCACCTTTGGTACGCATGTGTCTTTTCTTGATGACCTGAAAACTAAAATAAAGGAAATGCTTTGATAGTCTCTAGTAGGCCAAGGAATTGTTGAGTTGTGGTATGATTGGTCTCCCTCTTGTGCAGCTCGACCGATGTTGGTAGCTTTACCCTTTGTGAGAGTTTATTTTTATAGCCTTATAGATTGACATCTTTTCGGTCTTATCTGCTTGTTGTGTGATGCTCTTCCTTGACGAATGTTCTCTAGAACTTGCATTGATTCTCCTTGAAATTGCATTGACTGGTTTGAATCTTGAATATGATTGAGGCGTTTGATATATATTTGAACTATGCCACCCACATTAACTTATCTCCTTTGTCACCCTCGTGACCCTGAGCCTGCTTTCTTGTTTAACCGCACCTTTAGCCGATTACCGATTTCCTAACCTAAGGGATTGTGAAGCTAGATTGGACAGTGGTATATCTTGTGATTCAGTGCTTTGTTAGTGATTTGAGTTGGTTGGATCATGTGTGTTGTGATTGAACTCACGTTCTGTGTTGAGTTCACCTTCTCCCTACTTCTTGTTGATCTCCTATCTCTCTCCCTTATTAGTTATCAAAACAAAAAAAAAAGAAAACAAAAAAATGGGAACATCAAACATCCCAACAAAAAAATTGTGGTATTTGTTCTTAGTGCTTAATAAAGAGAGATTAGGAGATGCTATTGGAGGAGGTATTGTTGGTTGTTTGAGTTGTTGCAACAAAAATATATGGTCGGGTTAGCATTTGTCCAGATGGTGTTGATTTAGGATGCTTCACTTTCCCCTATTTAGCACCAAATTCCCAAATGTATCCACACCCTTACCCTTAGCCTTCATTACAACCTAGATAAAGTCCTCATAATTCTTGAAAAGAACTTATGTCTCACGCGATGGAGAGTGAGAAGATATGCAAGCCTATGGAAGGATTTAGTCAACGGAATTGAGCCTTGAGCGATTATTGCGACCTTACAAACACATGAGAGACCTTGAGCACGACTAAAGTGAGAGCTACTATCCATATGACTGAGCCAAGCTTGGGGGAGAACTTGTGGTAAGTGATATCACGTATTTATATAGACTTTTCTCCCTTACTTACAAGCTATTTTGTGCGTCATTGGAGCTCTTCGGAGCTATTTTATGCTAACTATCGTATATAGTTGTGGTTTTGTG
Organism: Patellifolia procumbens; assembly: GCA_947645195.1. Taxonomy (NCBI): domain Eukaryota; kingdom Viridiplantae; phylum Streptophyta; class Magnoliopsida; order Caryophyllales; family Amaranthaceae; genus Patellifolia; species Patellifolia procumbens. Next base: position 687,178 of record CANSGD010000591.1, read on the forward strand.
TTTTAATGTTGAATTGCAGATTTTAGGGAGTTTTCTCCTTATTTCCGAGCTTTATGGAAGCAACCACGGCCTTACGAGATGTTACGAGGCATGTAGGATGGCTCACGAGCTTTATGGGTAGTTTAGGAGGTCCCAAAACCTCTAAACGTGAAGAATTGAGAGCCAAAGAGTCAAAAAGGAGTTTTTCGTACTCTGATCGGGCAAAAATGGCCCGATCGGGCGAAGATATTATGATCGGGTATAGAAGTTGCGGACCCGATCGGGCCATTTTTTCCCGATCCGATCGGGCGAGTGAACATGTGCCCAGACCCGATCGGGCAAGGCCCACCCGATCCGGCAGGCCCAAAAAAATATACGTGCCAAATACTGTTGATGCTGCTTCGCTAGTACGCTGAAGAGGAAAGATCTGGGCTTGGTTTGAGGCCCACCCGATCGGGCACCATGCACCCGACGCCATCGGGTGGGAAGCCCAAAAGCTTCTACATTGCTAGTCGCTGCTGCTGATTATATTGTTGATTGATAACAAGCTGGGCCCACTGGTTAATATTGGTGTTATGTGATAAGGGAACAAGGTTAGCTAAGCCCACCAATCAATTTGATGCTGCTACATGCTAAGGAGACAAAGATTGGGAGGCCCAATGTGTTCCAATTGCTGCTGGTTCCTCTCACGCAAAGTCAGTTGGAATTTTGTAAGGACCCGATCCACTGCCCGATAGGGTCAGGGATCGGGTGGATCCATTTTTTTGCGCCAAACTTGTTGTGCTGCTATGCGTGGGATCCAAGAGAAGTGCTGGGTAATTTTTACTATGGGCCCGATCGGGTGGTCCTTTGCCCGATCGGGTCCCGTACTCGTATTAGCGGATTTTCTATTTTTTAATCCCGTTTTAATTAGGCTTTTGGGGGGTATTATAAATACTTTTTTCTCATTATTTTAGGGACATCTTTTATTCTAGTTTAGACTCTAGTTATTTATCATTGTTCTTAGTTTAATTTAAACACTTTAGATTAGATTAAAGGTGATTGAACTTATTCCGATTTCAATAAAAGTTCCTGCTTTCTGTCAATTGGTATTCTTTCTTACCCTAATCTCTTTTATTACTCTCAATTGCTTAGTTTATTTATTTAATTATTCATGATGCAATTATTAGGGTTTCATATTAGTTTTGTTGTTGTTAATTCGATTATGAGTGAGTAGTTCTCTTTCTAGGGTGTTAGATAGGAAAGCCATGTTTATACCATGATTGTGATTTAGATTTCTATCAAATTCTAGGGCTTGATTAGGGTGATTATGACGTGGTTTGTTCTTTATTGAGTAATTAATGTCAGTGTACAATTTCATTGATTGCTTGTGGTTAATAGTTGTTTGCACAGATCCGTCTTACGACTAGAGGCCTAGGACACGTCAGTAGTTCTGATTACGTTAGTGAACATAAGGCGTATGTTGAACTATGAGCGTTGAGTCTTAACCATAGCTCAACACATGCTCTAATCCTCGACTCTTGACTTAGGATTTGATAGTAGTTGACCTTGTTTGATTGGTATAAGCATGGTGGACCGACCTAATACCCTAGGTTTTTAGTCCATAGTTAAATCCTCGATTTATTCCGTCTTCTGTAGTTTAACCATTAGTTCAGTTAATTCTTATCTGATTTCATCCAAAGTAGCTGATTGATTGAATATTAATTTAGAAACTCTGTCTCCATGTGGATTCGACCCTGCTTCCATTGACTACCATAGTTAGAGGACTGTAGGTTCATCTTTGATTAGGTGATACGACTAAAACCCTATCAGTAAGATTGGATGCTTTTCCTTGTGCTATAAACTTTGAGGCTTGATAGTGTTTTGCATTCGTTGTTGAAAATGTTTGAAAGGTCTACTTACTCTATCTTGGCATGCGTATTATTGTGAGGGGTCATTGAACACTTTCCGTATGTCTATCGTTTGTTCGCTTGAGGACAAGCAATCGGATTAGCTTGGGGGAGTTTGATAAGCACTTTATTGTGCTTATTCATGCTACATTTTTAGTGTCATTTCATGTAGAATAGAGCATTTTAGTCTTGCATTGCATGGGTTTTGATTACTTTGATTCAAATTGTCGTTTCACTACTCGTTTAGTGGTTTTGGATGATTTCCAGGCTCACTAACAGGTATTTGGAGCGTTTTGGGTTTTTGGAGCCCCTTGGGTGGAGGCCAAGCCATTGAGGAGCATGGAGCAGGTCTACACGGTCGTGTCAAACACACGACCGTGTAGCATTTACTCCTTAGAATCAGTTTGCAAACTGATTCCTGTTGAAGACTGAAGACCAGGTCTACACGGTCGTGTCGTTTTGGACACGACCCTGTAGTCATTTTCCTAGCGTGGCAGTAACTTTGGATGATGGTGAAGAATTTTGGAAGTAAGGCCTACACGGCCGTGTCGTTTTGGACACGACCGTGTAGTGTTTTTTTGCACAGAGGCAGTAGCTATTGAGGATGCTGAAGAGTTTTTGGACGTCGGGTCTACACGGTCGTGTCGTTTTGGACACGACTGTGTAGTTTTCTTTTGCACAGAGGCAATAACTTTTGAAGAACGATGAGAATTTTGTATTACAGATCTACACGGCCGTGTCGTTTTGGACACGACCATGTCGACCTGATTTCAGGTTTTGACCCCGTTTTTCCATCTTAGTTTAATGAACCTTATATTTAGTTTTAGCGTTTTTGTCGATTATTATCTCATACTTTATAACCTAATTATTTGGTTAAAGTCTCTAAACTCTCTCAAGCCTTAGTTTTATTCATTGTTCCAACTTTGAAGATCGAATCATTAATTCAATTCAAGTAATTTTCTTTCAATCTGTCTTCTCTTTACTTTAATTGCTTTGTTAATCATGTTTAATTTCATTAATCTCTTTTGCTTTGAATCCATGATTAGTGAGTACTTCATTATCTAGGGTTTGGGCGGAAGTATGAATTAAGGCCTTAATGTAGATTGTTAAAGCTTTTTATGATTCAATTGGATGTTTATGCATTGAATTTGGTGTTTTGACACCCTAGGATAGATCTTGATCACATTTATGCTAGGGCACTTAGGGTTTCTATTGTTCTTAATCGAACTTTAATCCCTATTGTCATTCCCATATTTCGACTTTATTTATAGACCAAGGGATTGGGTAGGAATTAAGGTGATCCTTTAATTAGGGGTATTCCGATCTCATTGAATATATTAATCAATTAACCAAAGACCATTCAAAAGAGGATTTGGTTGATTGATTAATCGATTACTCTTGAGGACCATTCGAGAGAGGACACAAGTAATTTAGAGGGGGGATACTTAACCTTGTATCTTGATCGTTGTGAATCGCTATAGTGTTGATTATCGTTGTCTAGCCCAAGTTCATACGAGTAGCCCGAACTCTAGTGTTTTCCGTATTGTATTAATTCCCTTACTTGATTATTAGTTGGTATTCGATAGCTAGTTATTAGTTGTTAGTTAATTAAACCTCTTATACCCCAAAAACCCTTCACTTAGGTAGTTTCGGACTTGGTAGACCTTAGTCAATCCCATTTTCCTTGTGGTTCGACCCTTGACTTGACATTACTACGTTCATAGTAGTTGCTCGTTAGGATTATAAGTTTTGCTTGCTAAGAGGTTCTTAGTGCCTTAACGACACACTAAAAACCTCTTCTTAAGCACACACTACATATCACAAGATCTACCCTAAATACTCAAACCGAAGCCGTTTGTCAACATTTGTCAAACAAATGCAACTCAAAATCAAACGATTTAACTAAATTTAAGTGATTAAACTAAAAATAAACACTTCAAAGCACAACTTAGTAGAACTTACTTGAATGTACACCAATTCGAAGGTGTAGCTTGTCATTTTACACGATTGTAACCCTTAATATATTTTTAGGTTTTTCTATAATTGAAATTGGAGATCATTCATCATACACCCGAGTGTACCATGCTCGTGGTACACCCGGTGGCATTCTCGTAATAAACAACAAATGCAGGACATGTTCGTCATTTGCCGGCATAAAAGACAAAACATGAACTTCATCCTCTCTTTATCCCAAAAATGCAAAAAAAATGCAACCGTTCAACCATAAAAATTTCGACAAATTCATGTCTGATTACCCGAAATCATCCCGACCCAACACATGTTGATCCAAAATAGACCTGACCCGAGAGTGAACCGACCCGCGAGTTGACCCGACCCGAGAGTTGACCCAGTCTGACCCAAAATTAACTCGAACACTATTGATATTAAACTTCATATTTTAATTTATAATTTCATACATTTTAATTTATAATTTATAGAAATATAATTTTAAATTCTAATATTTATTTTGTTGTTTAGTAAATGTTTTATTCACTCTGAACATTATCCTATTTTGTTAGTCTAAAGTTAGTTACTTTTGCTTGAAAGAAGGATAAAACGAAAAGAAAAGTTAGATTAACATTCTGTTTTTATATTCTCATATTAAGCTTTTATATTCCTTCATCCTAAATGTATATGACAATTACCCTAGTCAAAGGGAAGGCAAGAACAAGTACAAAATCGCCTTACTCCCTAGTGCCTACCAAGACCGACAAAACGATCAATAGGCAAAAATTAGAAGGTACTTTAGTCTCAAAAAGATGAGCAAATAAAGTAAACATAAGAAACATAACGAACATATTCCTTTCAAGTATAGTGAATTATATCACTAAAAATTTTCAAGAAACATATCTAGATCAAATATGTTAAACATCCATATATTACATTGCGAAGGTCTCTGCAACAATTTTTAGCCAAAGTACACACTCCTACTTAAGCACCAACTAATAAAACATTAAACCATTGTCCTGCACCAAAACTTGGTGAAATTCTTAATAGTGAAAAAGAAGGTAAACAAATTACTAAAGCCCCATAACATGCACAATCAACTAGTGGATGCCATTGTAGTCCAATCCACGTCACAACCAACAAACTCATCATCCTCATGATCTGCGTAAGCAATAACAATATTAGTTTGTAGAAGCGGATAGTTGGAGGCATAACAGAAAAACATAACAAATACAGGATTTTAAGTTCCATTTACAAAAAGCTCTTCAAACGAGTAATAAGTACTTACCTTCAAAGCCATACAACGAACTACGAGTAGTTATTAAGGCTTCCACATTCTCTGGAAGATAAGAGCTTCTCCACTTGTTTAAGACTCTTCCTCATATGCTAAAGTTGATTCAGTAGCTACAATTGTCAGGGGCACAGTTAAAATATTTCGAGCTAGATGAGAAAGCTCCCCATATTTGACTTTATTTTCTTGCCATAATTTCAAGATGTCAAGTGGCATATGTTGATCCAATTTAGCATCTTCCAAGAAAATATCCAATTGTGTTTTTGTGAAAGAGGACCAAGAACTTGTAGTGTCTATCACATCTAATTCCTAAAATAAGAAAAATAGATCCATGATCTAATTTAGACACATTTATAAACTCATAGCTAAACTCTAACGAGTAAGAAAAAATGGTAAATAAACAAGACTATATAAATTTCATTAAAACATCAAATACATAAACAAAACCGGATTAACAAAGGTACAACAGTATAAACACACGCACTGTAACAACACGTGCAACCAGTGCTAAGCTATAGCAGTGGGCAACCACTGTTAAGTTAACAACATTGGGCACTGTGAACAGTGTGCAGCCAACAGTAGGTGCACACTGATAACGTACATAAGTTGCACACCGGTGTGAGAGTGCGTTCACTACGGTTATGCAAAACAGAAGTTAGTTTCACAATATGTAACAAACAACTAACAACTTACATCGAAAGGGTCGTATGACCTTTTTTGCTTCCCGGTGATGTATTTATACCATTGTTGTTGCTACTTGGTGGTGTTGCACATGAAAATTGACTCTCAGGAGTATATTCTTTAAGAAATGTCTTCAGCTTCATTTGAATGTCCATCATCTTACAAATTGTTTTTGTTTCATCACCATCAAATAACTTTTGATAACAATACTTGAGCGTCCTAAGCTTTGCCCGAGGATCAAGAATCGATGCGAAGGCAAATAACGTGCCATAGTCGTTCTCAGTTGTAGAAAACCAATACTTATCAAATTTTGTCTTCATCTCCAACGCCATCAAACTTAAATCAAAATTATCCCCTTGCACCAACTTTTTCAAATGCATAACTATCAAAATAAATATTGGAAGTAGGATAGTTACTACCCGAGAACAATTTAGTTATGTCATAAAAGGGCTGTAAAACATCACGCACCTTTTCAAGTGTCTCCCACCTTCCAAACCGGACGCCTTTTATTGTCAAAAGGGGTCGATTGTACGTCAATCTCAGGTAGCAAAACTGCCAATACATCATCATCTTTTTCATCTATGTGAACCTCAAGAACCTCTTATTGAAAATCTATTTCTACCAATTACCAATACATAAAATAGAAGAAAGTCAATTAATTATACTTAGTAACATATTAAGGAACAACCATAAACACTCCTCCTTAAAGTATAAATATGAAACAAAACACCAAAAATTATATGTTATTAGAGCAAAGCAAGCGATCCCATAAAAATAAGCTGTAAGCTAACCTTATCTTATGTTGATGATCCCAGGAAATTGGGGAGTGGGAGAAATGCCTGCTGGCTGATGACCGACTACGGAATCGGAGAACATGTTAGCCAAAAACACATCAACAACACCAAACAAAACACCAAAAATGGAACGAAAACACCAGAAATTGAACGAAAACACCACAAAACTTGGACGAAAACATGAAATACTGGAATTGACAAACCTTAAAATTTGGGGGGGAACATTTCAATCCCAAAAAAAAAAGAAGATAAATTTAAAACATTATAGATATAGAAACCAATACCATGAAGGCTGACTTGAGGTTGGTGACGGTTCAGATCTGGTGAATGACTAAGTGACTGAGTGAACCCTTGCCTTTCTCTGAGGAGTGAGTAGTGAGTTGAGCCTTTGAGAGATGAAAAAATTAAAAATGACTTTTAAGTTTCTATGTGAAATGATATACAGGGATTAAAAAAAATTAATTATGTAATTCTCTTGGATAGTACTAAAAAATTCATGGAGGGAAATTCCATTTGTAATATTTTTCTTTTGGAGGGAAATTTCCCACCGAAATTTGGTAAGTAGTACTCTAAATCTCTAACCCTATACCTTCTAACCCTTTACCCTACCCTTTTACCTTTTACGCTACCCTTTACCCTCTAGTCTCTACTCCTTTATTTATTTTATTAAAGCTTAATTTAATTTGATAATTAGTACAAATTTAGCAATCAAATTATCTAACATATCGATAAGACGATAAGTAAGAAAAAAAATAAAAGTTAGAGTTCTGAATATTCTTTCTAAAAATAATTATATGGAATAGTAATAGTTATAGTTATAATAATAATATTATACTAAATGGCAATAGTAATTGTAATTAGGATCATTAAGGTATGATCATGTAAATTTGAACTAGTAGTCAAGTAGTACTAACAAAAGTTACAACTTTCATGACTTGGTTATCAGTTACCACTTTAGTTGTTAGCGATGTAGCACGTAATAATAATAATAATAATAATAATAATAATAATAATAATAATAATAATAATAATAATAATAATAATAATAATAATAATAATAATAATAGATGTTGATATAAATAACATCCATACTTCTTAAAAAGTCGGAAGAAGTAACACTGTTCAAATGAACAGTTCTTCGTGACTCAGCAAACACCCCCTCCCTTACTTGCCATTTGTCTTATTTTGCCACGTCATGTTTTCTTCCCTAAACCCCTTTCGTGCTATTTCACCCCCCAATTTCCTCCTCAGTGCTTCCTTCACTATTATCCTTCAGCTCCAATGGATGTTACATCTGCGACCCATGCTGTTTTAAAATTCATTTCGTCCAAATAAAAATACTTGTTATTGGCAACCAAATCTCCAGTATTTGCTTTAATATAATTCTAATTTGAATAAGAGAGCAAATTGATTTTGTGGCGTGGGACGCTTTGCGATGATCGAGCAACAACAATGGAGGTTCCATCTCTCAATTAACACCCAACAATGGCATGCATGCCAAATTTTATGCTTGCTTCGAAGCATGCTGGTCTCAAAGGGAATAAATCAAGGCCTGTAAAGTATTTGCCTCAATATAAATCTCAAAGGGAAATAAATTAAGGGAAATGAAGATTGGAAAAAATACTCACTTGAGACAGAGCATCAAATTACAAGGGGAAAAGGGCATTCAAGGTGGGCAATGCGGTAATCAAATTGGATCAAAGTTTTGGGAGGTGATATGTGATGAACATGGTGTTGATAAGACCGGAAGATTCAATACTGTTGATTCTTCTTCCTCTGATCTTTAGTTTGAAGGTATTATTGTCTATTGTCCACTCCAAATTTGCTCTTCTCATCTCAATTAATGATTCCAAGTTACAGTTTTTTTTTCTATCAAGCATTTTCTCAAGCACTATATTCATCAACATGACCAACTTTTTCTCCCAAACCCAAGTACAAATTGATCAAGTTCTTCGTAATAAAGTTGTTCGAGCAATACCCATTTGACAAAACTGTCCCATTGAATATCGGTATAATTTTCAAACTCATCCCTAAGCTGAATTGTTAAATGAATTTGTTTTTGGGAGTGATGTGAAGCCTATAGGCGAAATTATGGAGTAGCTTGTTGATAATTTGTTATGAACGCGCTAGGATGGTTGTTTATTGTTGTGCTTGAGTCACTTTTGCCCAATCATTTATGGCTTTCCTATAGTCTTCAGTTATGAACTCATGATTTTTGGTTCGTAGTGTAGATTGTTAAGGTCTATGAAACCATAAGTATGAGGTTTTCCTTGGTGATTTAAAATTAAGGTCCCATGAATCTATTCACCCTCTCGCAATATTGAATATCTCGCACACGCACTTAAAACATAAGAATAAGTGTGTTCATCAGGTTACTCTATTTTTTTTATAATATATGAGTTATGGCCTCAACATATCATAGGTAAGCAACTTAAAACTAATTTTTTTTTATTAAAGCATTTTCTGGGCTAATTTTCTAATTGCATTGTTGATTGGCATTTGGTTTAGGCTTAAATTTTACTTTACATCTTGTATTAAAATTTTAAATTTGACATAAATGGTTTAATGAGTAGTTGTAATTTATGCTTTGTTTTAGCTAATCCAAGAAAGTTTTATTGTCCTTGTTTTCTTACTTTTTCCCAGAAAAGGGGCGTTATTATAGTGCCCTTAGTGCCAAGGAAGTCTCTTGACCAGTATCATCATTTTTCCTTCCTTTTGCCCCCTTTTTGGGTACTCTTGTCTCCTCTGCTTTAAGAAAATTTGTGAAGAACCCCCTGCAACTTTCCAGTTTTTGTGAATAACCCCCGACAACTTTTTTCTGCAAAAATAACACCCAAGAACTTATAAAAGTTATAGGATGCACCCCCTAAACCCTGACGCTGTTAGAATCCTCTGTTAAGTGGGACCCACTTTATTCTTCCCTCCCAAAAACTCTTTAAAATTACTTTTCTACCCCTTAATTAAACCCGAACTGATTTTCCTCTCCCTCTTCCCATTTTCTCACCTTCAAGCTCTCTCCTCTTTCCTTCCCATTCCCGCCTCCAATCTCTCTGCTCTTTCCTTTAACTTCTGCCATCTTCTTCCTCTCCTCTTCACACCATTTTCATCCCTTTATTTTCTTTGCCTTCATCCACAATGTCTTCATCCGCAAATCAACCATGAATGTAATCAGTCTTGTTCCCCCCTCCATTTCTATAAATAGAAGGTCACATAACCCATCTACTTCCTCCTCTTCCATTCGCTGATTTTTCCTCCATTAAAGCTATTACAAAAGGTTCACCCTTCTCCCTCAACCTTCCATTAAAGCCACCACTAAACCACCATTTTAACTCCTTCCCTTCTTCCCTCTCTATCCGCATTTGTTCTCCGGAAAACTGACCTCATTCGCCAGAATTAATGCCGTCATTACTCCCTCCCCTCTGCTTCCTTTTCTTGGTTGCTGCCACCAAGACCGCCGCCCAGAAATCACACCAAAACTCTGCCCAGAACCACCCTTAAAGCCACCGGAAAACAGAGATGAAAATGGTGTGAAGAGGAGAGGAAGAAGATGACAGAAAATAAAGGAAAGAGGAGAGAGATTGAAGGTCGGAAAATGGAAGGAAGGAGAGGAAAATCAGTTGGGTTTAATTAGGGGGGTAGAAAAGTAATTTTAAAGAGCTTTTGGGAGGGAAAGAATAAAGTGGGCCCCACTTAACGGAAGATTTTAACGGCGTTACGTTTTCGGAGGTGCATCCAATAACTTTAATAAGTTCCCGGGAGTTATTTTTCAACAAAATAGTTACAGGAGGTTATTCGCAAAAAATGGAAAGTTGTAGGGGGTTCTTCACAAATTTTCCTCTGCTTTATGATGTTAAATATACACTTTCTTTGTTTCACAGATCAGTATTGGCTCTGCTTCTTGACAAGAGATAGGTTTGTTCTTCTTCAAACATCTTCCATTTATGAGAATCAACTTTACATCACAAAACTTATATCACATTAACCCAAATTTATGCTCAAAAATTTTACGTTAACTGATATTACTCCAAAATCAGAGTATATAAATTCTATAAGCTGAATTAAGAACATAAATGCTCAAGGATTTAGCAGTAACAAATGGTGTGTAGAAGAATTGCAAAAATATTCACTTGAAATGATGCTACAATAATTTAAAAGGATATGCTTATTCTGATCGGCAGTTTATCTAGCTAATCCTTTAATGCATCTATCTAATATCACAATGCATCGACTTTGGCGAGGTAAAACACTTTGATTAGGTTATCCAACACTCTAAATACCATTTATCATGTCGAAGGGGGGTCTTACAGACTATACTTTTTGCTATATGTCAAAGTTGCACTTTAGAGTTAGTTTGTAATCATCAAATGGAGTGTTTTTGTTATTAATCTTTTACAAGTTTGGGAAATCCATTACCTTCTTATTGGAATTGTTCCATTTTCTTGTAGATCAATTTCCTGATACTGAAGGTGTTCATTGAAGATTTAAGGGCATTTCAGTGACTCATAGTAAGGGCCTTGTCTTTGTAGTTATTTAGTTTTAAAGGAAGGGACAAAAATGCTAGATCTCTTCATGATTTAGGATCCAGTCAGTTATTGCTTCTGTCATGGGTTTATGTGGGTTTGCTTAATGCTTATATGCTTTATTTCCAATCATGGTTTATGTTCCAAGTTACATAGTGTTGATAAGCCAACTAATAAGAAATGGGAATGTTGTGACAGTTTAATATTTAACAATAATCGGTTGTTCTTGTTGGAAGTTAAGATTATGTTTTGAAAATCACATATTATTTGGCACATGTTAGTCTAACTAAGTGGATTCTTTTTATGTTTAGATCCTTTCTGTGTGTGAGGTTGTAGGCTCTTGCGTTGCTTTTATTTGGTTTATGGGTTGGGCAAGTTGTCTTGCTCTCCGTGCCTCCTTCTTTTCCTCGTTAACTTTTGTGGTTTTTCGAATAATTGGAGTAAGTTCCTCGTACACAGACCTAGACACCGTTAGTGTACTTCCCGAAGACTCGTTTACAAATTATTTTTGCAAACCCTCCTTCGGTGTTTATTGTTTATGGCCCTGGTTAGTGTTTTCTATAAGTATCAAATATTTTTATGATTAAAAGGAAATTAGTAATATAATGAGGATAAATTCGGGATCCAGGTTTTTATTATTTTGAACGGTTGGCAGGTTATGGCACCTTCTCTTGTCACAATTACGATTCCATTTCAACCCATCCTTATGGAGATAACAACATGCCTTGGCTTTCCGGAACCTCTTTACAGCATTAAAGACCTTGCATCGAATAACTCTTGTGTTGTCATTGAGACAAACACTCTGCCAAGTGCTTACTCTTTTGAAGGCGGCTCGAGTTCTAGCCTAGAAAAGTCTGTTGGGAAAGCAGGGTATATTATTTTTGATGGACAAGTATAAGGTCTGTGTTGAGGATGTTAATTTGGAAAGGAAGCAAAGAACTTGCAGGTGTTTTGAGCTTTTCAAACATAAACATAAGGAATTTAAGCGCATCGAGGAAGGCAATCTTAAACTCATACCACGTGAATCTGAGATTTGTGCACTGAGTAGTGACAATCCCAAGCATGTTAGTGTTGATTTCCTGGAGATCTTAGAGGTTGTTGTACAGAGGTTTTGCATTAATGTCTCTCCTATTGAATGTGGGGGAAGACGTTTTTGTTGCTTAGCTGACCATGCAATGCCGAGGGAGTTGCTATTTAGATGACTGTGTGATTGGAGACAAAAGCGCAACTGCAGATGAGGCAAAGAAGTGCTTGGCTAGGAAAACATATGGTTCTTAATACAAAGTATATGCTTGCAAGCTTCAGAGGGATTCATACTTAAATATTAGGGATCGTATTTATGGTAAGGGGGATCATAAACCAGACCCTCGTCTTGTTGACCATGCTGCATTGACACCGCGAGGACAACAATTTAGGATCGCTATTTCATAGGATCCTCCTCTCCCTCCTAAGAAGCGTAAGGCTAAAAATAACTTTTCCAACATTGTGCCTACTTTTGTGGTACCATCGGAGCTCGAAACAGTTTTCAAGCGTAAGAAGTAGAGTAGTAGCCTAGGCTTTAGTCCTACGCCTTTTAGAATTTGGATCTTTTGTTTTATGTAAAGCTTAATGAGAGCAGGATAGCTTAAGGTTTGTTTACGTTTGAGATCTTTTTTTAGGATATCTGTAAGCTGTGCTTGGGCTCTAATAGCGAACTCTGTTTCCTGTGTATGGTGGCATGTACTAGGTCCTCTTGTAGACCGTTTCACTTATGTATGATATTCAGTTTAATGGTTTGATCTATAATATTAAGTTCGAGGTTGCAACGTAGTAGCTGTGTTATTTTCATTTGCTTCTTTGATATTTTTTACGTTATTGTACATTGCTTGACTCAAACTTTTTCTTATCTAGATCATTAGGATTATGTGAGCATATCTTTACTTAAACAGGTTCTGATACTCTATTTCTTTCATAATCCTATGATGAGGCTGCTATATTTTACTGGCATCTAGTGTTGAATGCAATAGCTCTTACATAGCATCAAGTAAATATAGACAATCTACTCTATTTGATCCATAATTTAGGAGTGTTGGAGTAGTGACATTCTCTTTTTGTTGTGTGCTTGTAAGTATGGTTCTCTATACGACTACCTGAATTACACCTAAACTTAATGGATGTAGACACGTTTCAAACAAATACAAGAAATTTATTCATGTGTTTTGGGTTAAGTGCTAATTTTTTGTGTTCCTTTGTTTTCATTTCATGAAATCCTTCTACGAATGTTCTTCAAGCGTGATGTCACATGTATCTCTCCTTTTTCTCAGATAAAAGTAAATTGGCTTTGCTACATTGAGCCCGAACCATTATGTATCATCTTTTGAGCTAACTTTTCTTTTTCTACACTTCCGGAATTTAGTTATTTCTTTATAGCCGTGTGCTTATATTATATCCTATCTGGCTTACTTAATTTCAGAAAGAATGCAAATAGAAGATATTTGCTACTCTCGAGAGATATTTAGGACATTGATTTGTTCTCTTCCTTAAAAGTCCATTTTAGTGAAAGTAACGCTCTTGGATTATAATAGCTATTTATATTGCATGGTTCTAAGAGTATATTTGTACAATAACTACAGAAAGTCTTCGAGCACCGTCATCCAAACGACTGTAACAAAACAAACGTTTGCAATTTAATGAGCCTGATTCTTGTGAACCCCCTATAACAAGGAGTCGTCAACGCGAAGCATCATCATCGAGTGCACCAGCTTTGGATCCATGTACTGCGATTTTTGATATTCAGGGGCCTGCACAAACACTATTGAAATGCCAAAATCGTCGCAGCCTCCAACGACGTAACTAGCCTAATACTATTACTCCTTCCCAATTTATTATCCTTTCCAATATGGCTCACCTCTCTTTAATGCTAATGTTACCAGCTGCTTGCGCCAACTATTGGCCAGCGTATCCCACTTTCTGCATCGTTTTTATCGCCTCCCACATTCTGTGCAAAGTGTCAGGCCAAGAAATTTCAATTTGAATCCGCTTATTTTTGTTGTCTAATGGAGAAGTGAGTGTAGCCACTAATCAATATCCCCCCCGAGCTTCTGCGGTTGTTTACATCAGATGATGAAGATGTTGTGCACTTCAGGACATATGCAAGGTTCTACAATAACCTATTTGCATTCAGCTCTCTCGGGGGGAATTTTGATTCAAAGACTCATAAAGGAATTTATGTTTTTAAGCTATATGGACAACTTTATCATTATATTCCTAATTTATTACCCTCTGATAATAAACCTAAGTTCTTACAATTATATTTCTATGATGCTCGACACGAAAGAGAAAATTGAACTACCTTTTTTAAAGAATTACGACGGATATTGTAGAGAAAATTATGCAGATTATGCAAACTAATCCATATGCTAAATTTTTTCAAAGCTTACAAAAAAAACATATAGACGAGGACATAAAAATTATACTGAATAAGAATTTTGTGCTTGATCAGCGAGTCTATAATACTCACATCAGAGGAAGTTGCAACAATTTGGAATGATGCTTCAGCATCTACCGAATGCAACGGTCCATACATCGTTGTTTCTGGCAGGTCAAGTACGCACCACAGAATTATGCATTATTATGGCTGCTAAGATCCACTTTAACATCCTCTTTCGTTTCCGTATGGAGAGTTCGGATGGCATCTAGGGCTGAAAAAGATGTCCAATGGTGGCCGTCAACAGCTTGGAATCTCAATTGACCCTGTGAGGTCAAGCTCCGTTCATGATGAAGAAAGTTTGCTTGAACGGGAACGAATCGGTTAGGCACTCATACTCTTATTTTACTTAGTTAAACTTATCCTATATTGAAGCAAAGTGAAATTACGTTACTTATTCTTATGAAGCAGCCGCACATCCGACAAGACGCAATCTAGACAAAGAAATTTCATGCGGTAAATACTATGCATTCTTTTTCCAAATACGAGTATCCACTTGTGTGTTGCTTGCATGTCGCTTGCTCCAACAATTCATTATGGATATGTACGTAAAGATTGAAAATACACGACTTGATTTCTTGAGGAACAATCAATCTACAATCAGAGCTGATATATATCAAGGGTTATTGGATACTTTGTAAGCTGGTGAGAGTAATGCAGCTAATATGGGACACCGTGTCATTTAACCTCCTTCTTTTATGGGTGGCCCTCGAGATATGAAATGCATATACTTAAATGCAATGGCGCTTGTGCAAAAATATGGAAAATCAGATCTATTTGCAACAATGACATGCAATCCTAATTGGGTCGAGATCAAGCAAGAATTGGCTTCATGAGAGAAAGCCAAGAATAGAGCTGATTTAATCGCCAGAGTGTTTTGAGCAAAGTTGCTTGCTGCAAAAAAGAAAATCATGAATGAGAAGATTTTTGGGGAAGTGGCAGCAATGATCTATGTTGTCAAGTTTTAGAAACAGGGTCTACCACACGTTCACTTTCTCATTATTTTGAAGCTCGAGTACAAGCTCAAGGATCCATCTGATTTTGATAAATTCGTTTGTGCAAAAATTCCTTTACATGACAACCCACATCTTCGAAAAGTTGTGGTTAGTCATATGATGCATGGACCCTGTGGAAATGATAACCCTTCTTGTCCTTGTATGATAACAAAGGGAGGTCAACAAGTCTGCAAAAATGCGTACCCTAAGTCCATTGCACAACACACAATAAACAACAATGATGGTTATCTAGTGTATAAAAGGTCAGACACCGATGAGGTGGTTCACATTCGAGGGAAGGAAATGGATAATAGATGGGTGATACCATACAATCCGTATCTTCTAACCTTTTTTACTGCCATTTCAATGTAGAAGTCTGCTCAACCATTTAAGCAGTAAAGTACTTATACATGTATGTATACAAAGGCCATGATCGGATCTCCTTCAATGTTGTCCAAAGAGATGTGACTCGTCCTTTTGAGGAAATAGAACACTTCCAAATCGGACAATGGATCTCACCTCTGGAAGCAACATGGAGGACTTTTGGTTTTGATTTATACGACATGTACCCTCCTGTTATGTCGTTTCAAGTTCATTTGGACAACAGACAAACTGTTCAGTTCAGACCACATGAGCATGTCGACTCAATTGTAAATGATGATCGTCGTTCAAGGACCCCCCCTCCCCCCTCACTGAGTTCTTCAGGATAAATGCATCATGTTGTGATGGAGAAAAATATTTATACTCTCAATTTCCAGACTGCTGTGTTTTGGAGCCAACGACTAAGACTTGGAGTGAAAGGAAAGCACGATTCATGCTTGAAAGGCTTACATTGCAAGTCCTTTTGAAGGTGAACGATTTTATTTACGCTTATTGCTTACGCATGTACGTGCTCCAAAGTCATTTGATGATCTTAAAACTGTCGACGGGTGTAAATGTGCTAGCTTCCAAGAAGCAGCCTTAAAGCGGGGTTTGGTTGAGTAAGCCGATTGCGTTGAACAGTGCCTTGATGAAGCAATTAAGATGCAAATGTCGCATACGTTACGCCCTCTGTTTGTTACTCTTTTGATCTTTTGTCATCCACCTAATCCCAAAGCGTTGTGGATCAAGTATTATCACGCATTTTCAGAGGATTATAACTACAAATACCCTGGGTTAGAAAGCAAATTGTTGTTACTCACAGTTGAAGATTTAGAGCGTCTTTTAGAAGGCATGGGGAGAACATTAAAGGAATTTGGCCTTGAGTATTTGATAGAAATTCAAGATGATGCTTTTAGAATTGCAAGGGATATAGAAGATGCTTTGAAAGTACCTATTCCTGAAAAATACATCAGGTTCGGAAAGAGCTCAATACTAAACAAAGAGAAGCTTACAAAAAAATTATTGAGCACGTTAAAACTGAAAGGCCTGGGGTTTTCTTCATAAATGGATCGGGGGGAACTAGAAAGACTTTTTTGTATTGTGCCTTGTACGCAAAAGTCAGGGTGATGGGTAAAATTGTTCTCTCAACTGCTACTTCTGGTATCGCTGCTGTAAATCTGCCGTGTGGGCGAACAACACACTCACGGTTTAAAATTCCCATTAACTACAATGCTTCTCTCACATGTAATGTGACCAAATAAGGCAGTCTTGCTATACTCCTTAGGGATTTTTGCTCGCCCGTGAGTGTGTTGTTCGCCCACACGGGATTTGTGCTCACATGTAATGTCTCACATGCCTCATTGAAAGTAAAAACATTAATTATATGGGATGAAGCATCAATGGCACATAAAGCAAACATTTATGCCCTTGATATACTCCTTAGGGATTTGTGCTCACCCGATCTTTCGTTTGGTGGAAAAATTATGGTGCTCGAGGGAGATTTTAGGCAGGTTTTACATGTCGTTCCTCAAAAGTCGCAGCGAGAAGCTGTGCAAGCAAGCTTGGTTTGTTCAGAAATGCGGCTTGAATTCCAAAGATTCCATCATATTGAAAACATGCAAGCTAGAGAAGATCCAGCATTTGCAGACTTTTTACTTGCTCAGGAGATGGCAAGCTCCAAACTATGGAGAAAGATCTTATTAAAGTGCCTGGTGAAATCATTGTGCCCTTTGAAGACAGTGATGAACCTGATGAACCTGTACAACAACTTGTTCAAACTGTCTTCCCAGAAATCAGTTCTGACTTTTTCGCTCCTCAAATCTTCATTGATCATGCAATACTAACACCAAAACATGAAGATGTGGATGCAATCAACAACTACTTGATTGGACGATTTCCAGGTGAATCTATATCATATAAAAGCTTTGATTCTGTCTTAGATGACAATTGTAATGTCTACCCAACAGAATTTCTGCATACCCTTTGCCCCGGAGGCATGAGCCCACATGAACTCATTCTTAAGAAAGATTGTCCTCTTATCTTAAGGCGCAACATTGACCCATCGTCTAGTTTATGCAATGGAACCTGGTTGACTGGCAAGCGATTTCTTCTAAACATCATAATATGTGAAATTGCAACTCGATACTGTGAAGGGAAACAAATCATGCTTCCAAGGGTGGAGCTATGCCCACCAGCATCCTCGAATTTTCCATTTGAGTTTCAAAGGAAGTAGTTTCCTATCAAACTGAGTTTTTCCATGAGAATCAACAAGTTGCAGGGCCAAACGTTGAATCAAGTTGGCATATATCTCAGGCAACCATGCTATTCCCATAGTTAGTTATATGTTGCCCTCTCACGTGCACGCAAATCTACTAATGTCAAGGATCTTTCGAAGCCATTGTCACTTGATCACCTCAGGATTATGTGAAGAGCATGATATCTTTTGAAGTTTTGCAACGTGAAGGTATCATATAGCCTCCACTAATATAGTAGTAAGCATCATTTTTTCCACTTTATTTTGTTACGACAAACTTTGTATTTAAGTCTTTTACATGCTAGGCTAATTATTTAACCTTTCCTTTTTTGTCATGTCTAATCATGACATCCTCTGGCGCTTGCCTTGTAAAACCATTACTGTTAGACAATTCTGCAGATCTTGCTTTTATATCATTTTATTACATTTAGTAATTTGGTTTTTGGAACCCTGTCATATAGTTCCCCACGAATTGTAAGTTCAAGAAGCCATTTATGAAGTACTGTTTACAACTTGAAAGTTTTGGTTTCAATTTTGCTAAGTTTATAACATAGTGTTAATGCCAACACGATTTAGTATAGATCATTTTGCCTTAGACACTCCCCTATGATGTAATATATTTTACCGGTTGTAATGAACAAGATTTATTATACTCCCGGCTTATTAACTAACTTTAAGTACCTAATATGTCCTTTTGAGTTATTGTATCTCATAAAGCATATTTATATAACAGTAATAGAACTTTCAATTTCACAGATTTGATTCCATCTTACTTTTGCGTAGCAGTTTTGGGGACCAATACTTCCCTAACAGGCTTTTCTTTAAACCATGGCCAGTTAACAAGCTTTTCTTGTGCCAGGCATGAAATTAATTCCCTCTAAATACTTTTAAGTTTGTAATGGCACCTACAGAAATTAACGTTGGTAAATTAATATATTTCTTATATGACAAACGATGGGGAGATATAGCACAATTGTCTTAACAATCTTATATATCATGTGAATTGCAGGCTAAGCTAGCAGATTTCTTTTCTGTAAGCAGTTTTTTTCGTTGCTTGCATATACTGCATCATGATGGTTATTTTGATGCGTTAGAAAACCTTCATCGTTTCCTTTATCATAGTGACTCCTAATCAATCCAAAGCAGTCCCAACTTAAAGTTTGTTTCCTCTAAGAACTTTTGTATGACTTATACCTTGTTAAACATGTATACGAATTCTTTTTTCTTTACGAATCTTGCTTATCTCTCTTTTCATTCCTTTTGTCTAACTATCACCGCTTTCTTTAGTTGAACGTGTTCATCAGGTCATAAGCCACTCAGGACTGTTTCGTGAAGATAGAAGTTTGGACTATACCGAGTTAATCAATAAATGAAAATGTTTAAAGGAGGAGGGGCATAGTTTGGACTGTTGTTGTCTAATTTTCCTAAAATGAAATATTGATTCCGTTAATCATGTTGAGTTATTTGGTGCCTAATTGGCTGTGCAGGAAATTTGTATATCAAATTGATGGTATGAAGTGTTATTCGTGGTTTACGTGTTGGCAATTTTGATATTATGCCTCATAAGTAAGTTGCTTTGTAGATAAAAATAGTTTATGTAGGTGCATATCTCTCGATTGTCGACTGGAATTACAAACTTTGAGCAGATAGTAGTTACTTGTATGTAATCTTTCTTGTAGATTGTGACAGATTACAAGAGACATGTAGTTGATTTTTCCTGCATTCGTTGTGTTTAGTCCTGGGTATTGTTTAGCATAGCCTTGCCTTGTGCCTTTTTTCTCCTTGTTGATAATTTGACCGTCTCTTACTATTGTTGTGCTATTAAGCAGACCACAATCAGCTGTGACCCATGCCTTCTAGAGTAAATCCATAAAAATGATGAATTGAAGAAGTTGGAGGCCATATCTCTATTGTCCATCTTACTTGAGATACCAAGAACTCAGTATGTTGCATGGTTGTGTTTTAGATTGGACAAGTTTTAAGGCTATCTAATGTTTTTTTTGGGGGGGGGGGGAGGGATTTTGTTAGCTTGAGAAATTATTTGCAAAGTTATTAGTTAATGGGTTCTTTTTTTAAATTGAATCATAATTTTTGCATAAATTTCGTAAGATTAGTAAGAAAAATAATTAACCCCAAGGATAAAAAGGCTAACTAATTTTTGACTTAGTTCATCTCTTCAAGATAAGAACAGTATGAAGAGTACCTTCTGCTTCGTGAAATCAGATATTCGTTTGAAGACAAGTCTTCTTGGACAAAACAGTTCTACGATAGCGATGATGCACATGAGCATTTAAATCCATTTTCTATAGAGGTATTAGCAAAAGTTTTAGATAGTATGGAAGATAAAGATGAGATAAGAGAGGCGGAAGTCGCACTTCCTTTGAAGCTGCAAAAAATATTTGATAATATTGGTTGAGAATCGTATGATAAGAGCAAAAAAGAGTAGAAAAAAGTGTAGTTGCATCAAAAGGGAGGCAAACAGTAGTGGGTTTCAGCCTTATCACATGATTTGAGAAATTATCTCTAATTCTCACTTAAATCAGTAGCTCATTTAGATAAATTGTGGGTACATCTAAATTTTTTATCTTTTTCTCCTCTAATTGACAATGCATTCACTTAGTGACACATTTGTTTGTTGTTTTAAATTACCATCTATTGCTATCTTGGTAAAGTCACATTCTCTATTGATTACCATCTTGCTTGTTGTTGATGATAGCTTAGTGGACCGAAAGGTCACTGAGAAACTCCTAAAGATTTCTTCTTGCAAAGGTAGCTAACCAAACAAGACTTATTACATTTTCTTTTGGTATAATGGCCTTGTTTCTAATATGAATATTATTATGTAGTGACAGTGGTGGAAAGTGGGAAAAGGGCATTACAGTTGCTAACATTAAATGAAGATAAGAGCTCTTTTGGGTGTACGGTATGTTTTTTGTTTTTAATACGAAAGTCATGTCTCTCTTTTGTAATGGAGTAATATGATTGTTTGATGAGGTTATGTTGTACATACTATTCTCCATCTAAAAATCAATGTCGTAAAAAGGAAAGAGCAGCAAAAGGGGTACACATTGGGGTGAAATTTAAGCTAAAAACAAGGAACATTGTTTATGAAATTGTACTTTATAATACCCAAAATAGATTACAAGCATGGGCTACTCGTCCTCTGAAATCTTCTTTTTCCTTTCTGTCAAAGTATTACTACTGTTCTGCCAACTCCCCAACCTAAATTTACCAATTACATCCTCAGTTTTTTGCGCAGACAAATACTATACGAAATATGGATGTATAGTTATACAGAGTTCATTTATAGCTTAGCCAAAAACCTCTGGTGGCAGCCTTGATCTCACTTCTCATTTCTTCCTCCAATTAAGGTATTCACTATTTTTTAAGCTTCCTTCATGTCCAATTAGTTAGTTTCCGTTCAGATCACTTTATCTATATTTTGTTTGTAGATTTAAACATTATAAACCTTATTTCTTTGTCTTAAAACGTCTGTAGAAAGTATTAGAGTAATTTTATTGCCTTGTTTATCATAATAACTTAAATCATCAACATTTTCTTAGCATGTACTTTTTTCAATGCCCATATGTTTTCGTTAACATAGGTTAAAATGGAATGTTGTAAAGTACATCATGCTACTACTCCTTAACTGATGTTCAGGTGTGTTTAGAAATTAGCTTTTATTCTTTTTATTACCTTCTTGCACCTTTATACATGTTGCTTTAAGATTATTATTTAGCCTTAGATTAAAGGCTTGACTATGGAATAATACCTAGGAGTGATCCAAGACTATCAATTAAAAAAAATTGACTCTTGGTAGCCCTTGATAGAAATGTATATGTGTTGGCTTGTTACTTGTCTATTACATCTACCTAGATCAGTAACTATAACTGAAAAAAGCACTTGTTCCTACTTTCTACTAATTTCATTTGTGTCGAGGCAGCATTCTAACTTTTTGTCTATGGAATTTATGCTAAGCATCTTAACTGGAACATAACTAAATAACAGATTGCTCAACAAAAAAACATGCAGGTTTATCCATGCCAAAATGAAGAGGAAGTACACATACTTGAATGAATTAACTGACAAGTCAAGTTCATTCACGCTGAAAGTTAGATGTGACTAGAAAGCCCGACCATCCCAATCCCAACTATGCGTTATCAACACATCAAATTCACCAATGTAATGGTAACTTCAGCATCATTGTATTTTTTTTCCTCTAAAGTTAACCATTTCACACATAACATGCCTATATTCACGTCCCTGTTGAAATTGAAAATCCTTAGAAGTGATCCTATTTAGTATTAACATATCACTTTCTTTCCTTAACTTTGAATGCATATAAATGTGCTTGCGTATTTTTACAGAAAAATTATGATGTAATGAATACAAGAGTTCTGTGAAATATGCAGGGCAATGAAATGCGGGATACATTATTTGATGATGACATTCAAAAATTCAAGCAAGCACTGCAACAAGGCGGTGAATATGAAATCTTGAACGTGAATTCCACAGCAATACCAAGTCCGTCCTAATGAATTTCAAATGACTTTCAATGATTGTGGGAAAGCCATTATCAATACTCAAGCTGTCGCACTGCTACCAAAATATCTCAATCTCAAAGCTGTGCCACGCAGTGCCAACCCCAAAGATCGTTTCGGTATATTGCACTTCCACCGCATTTTCTATTAATTTATTATCGGCTAATCACATGAACTATCATCCTAAATTTAACTTTACAGATTTAATTGGAATTATCCTCTTTGTTGACGAGCCTAAAATGGTCAAGCGTGGAGAACGAGAACAAGAAGTTCGCGAGATCTTGTTAATAGACCACATGTTTCCTTCCCTATATTCTACTTCCCTTTGTCCCAGAATAATAATTTCTGGTATACTACCATCAGTTAATATTACAAGGTTTAAAACTATATTAATTTCCCACTTTCAATGTTGTGAAAACAAGCTCTACCCATCCATTGGTCATCTCTCTATGGGATGATCTTGCAACGGATGGATTCAATGTTCTCGATGCATGGGCACAATCTTTCATGATTGTTGGATTCACTGACATGCAAGCCTCCACTCACAGAGGTATTACACTCACAAATCTATATGTTTGATTAGCTCGTACGCCTTCTTCATATTGCTAACTGATCTAATGTATATCAAATGATTTTCTTTACGTTCCTCTGCCTCAACCGCTATTCATGTTAATCCAGAAGATGCAAAACCAGAAATCTTAGAAAAGTGGTATGCATCAGTTATATAATAGCTATTCCAAATTGGAGAATTCCAAACTCCATATATGTCTCGTAATGCACTTCCACTTTGTCCTGCAGGCTATCAGAAAAAGATTCTGTTCTTCTTGACCGCCGATCAAAAGCGATGTTGATAAAGTATCAGACAAATGAAAAAATCATCACTATTATGGCACAGATAACGGCTAAGAAGGTCATTAACTGTAATATTTGATGATCGAAAACAATTTTTCAAGTGTATCCTAAGTAACACATTTTTCACTGTTTTAGGCAAACACTACTTGGCAAGACGAGAAATTCTAAATCAAGGATACTATCCGTGAAGCCACTCTGAACAACCTTAGCTCCGACCTTGGTTGCAATGCCTGTGTCAGGAGAGGAGAAGCTGAAAATGGTTCGAAGTACAAGCGTGCATTTTGTAATGCAATAGATTCTACATGCATTCCTAGGTATTTATAAAACTTAAAATCTATTAATTTGAAAAGCAAAGCTATCATGAAGCTATTAAACTCCCTGTCACTATCATCTACTTATGATTCTCTATATCTATGCCTTTAATTCCTTTACATTCTAACCCGCCAAATACAAGGTTAATTTTACATTCGATTCTACTGATGGAACTGGCACAAGTAAGTTCACGATCTTCAATGGACACGTATAGACACTCTTTGGAATGAAATGTGAAGATATTATCAAGCTTAAAGTCATGAGTGGCTCTCTTTCACATATTGCTGCTTATATGTTACAAATAGTAATATCAAATTAAAGTCATTGAATTCCTTTACAAGCTTCGCCTCTTTGATAATCAACCTAATTCAAATAAATAACTATTACTCCCTCAGAGCATGGATCCCTAAGAATATTAACATAGAAGATATCAAATAGTACTATAGTAGTATACTCCAAAATAATCAATCTACTACATAAATAAGTCTCCACAAATTAGGTTGCTCCACCAAAAAATCTCCTACATAAATCATTCTGTTTTAGAAATCAATCTGCTTCGCAAATCACTCTTCTCAAGCTTTAGATGATCTTCATAACCTAGAGGTTGTAACGAACTTGTCATTGGGAGGCTACTGCATTTGAAGAGAGAATGTCTATAATTTACTTGATGCTATGTAAGAGCTACTTCATTCAAGTACAATATAACAGCCTCATCATAGGATTAGGAATCAAATAGAGTATCATCGTCATTACATTAGTTTCTTATTCATACAGAGAGTAGGATGGCCAGACTCTTATCCACACGCTAAAATTATTTAACCTTAATATGCTTGAGTTAATTATTGTGTTGTTTCCCCCTTTTTCTTTGGGTAAAAGGAGTTAGTCTGAACAAATTAAGTAGTCTGTTGCACTGTTATATTATGTATTATGTCGAGCTGCTTTATTGTTGTATTAATTTTAGTCTACGGTATTCCGAGCAATTCCCTATATTTCCAGTTCATTATATTTCAAGCAATCTGCTACTGCAATTTTGGCCTGATGTATCTCAAGCATGCAGTCTAAATTTTACTCTGCTCTTTTCTTAGCAGTTAGTCTAAGACACAAATATCACCAAATTTTAGTCTACCCTCACGTATATCTCTAAATTTCCTTGGGAACACTTGACGTTGCAACTTGTATGTCTACCTTAAACATATAATTTCATAGATTTCATAACATTTTATCTTCTCTCAATAACACGAACAATCAGAGGACTTACCAGAAGAGGTGAGCGAATTGCAAACCAAAGAAGTGCTCTTACAGGTTGGTCCCATTATTGCACTATCAACAAGTCAGATGCTGAAGTGGACAGTACGTTCCATCGTCCTCGGATAGGAGTATGAGACTGCAATATGCTTTTGGTAACAAGCACACATAGCCCCTATATAAAACTACACCTTCACCTTGTATTTATATCCATTAAACAACACAAGGTTTTGCATCTTCCGCAACCATGTGTTTCATAAAGGAGTGTAGAAAAAAAGGGTTATGTATGCTTAGTTTCGTTTATGTATACAGTCGTACATTAAGGTTTGTTGTATGCCATATTTAGAGCATCTAACTACTTTTGGATATTATGTTTGTCCAGATGTTTCATGTAATGCCACCCGCTCTAAACACTACAAGCTTAATAATTATGTATTTTGGAAGGTGTATTTAGTAGTTATATGATAGTCTATTTAAGGTATATTTTTGCACCACTCTTCTGTAAATATGATTTTAATCTATACAAATGCATCACAATGGAATCACTAGCCTATAGTATCAAATTCTCACGATGATCTTCAACCCCGACGGTAGATCGTTTTTCCCCGCCCCTTCTTTGCTCCATTATGCACTTACTTATTAGCATATAACTTTAACCCCTAATGATATTATAAATGTTTGTCACTTTGAAAATATATACGATGATATTATAGGAAAATCACATGTTAGGAAAAGAGAATACATACATATCTCACGAAGATGTTTTTATCGTGAAATTTGATTCACATGTAAGAGAGGAAGAATCACTATGGTTCAATTTAGGCTCTTGCAACTGTAGTGAACGCCCATCATTGCTCACTACAGAACTTATCATATGCGCTCAAATACTTTCGACTTCCTTTTGTAGCCTTAGATCTTACTTTAGTTGTATGACAATACCCATTTTTTCAATGTATTTACTAGATAAATTCTTGTCTATAACATCTTCTATCTTTAGAAAAAGCTATGTAGACACTCTAGGTACGACTAATTAACGACATGTAATATAATCCCACCGATTACACCCCATATTGAGGCGCCGCGCGTGTTAGCGTGGTCCAACAACTAGTAATATAGATTAGTAATAGACTAACAAATGTTGAAATAATAAGAACAATACAAATAATACCTTTGGTGATTTACTACGTTATTTTTATATGTTAATGTTTTATACTTATATTATTGCCTTATTGGTGTAGTACAGCTAGTACTCTATGTACAGATGTACTCATAATCATATTCTCATAGACTCATAGTCCGCCACTCCATCATTTCTCTAAAACTCTTCTTATTTGAAATTTTAATTAACCCAAGTGAAGAGAAGCTACTAAATTTGCTGATATATTCCATGTCTCCGTCCCTCCAGTCAAACGTGAAGTATGAGAATAAGACAAACTCGTATAAGTCTTGTGTCAAATTTGAATATTAGATTGAATGATCCCTTTATGAAAAGTTGTATTGTATCAAACAATAATATAGAAGACGAAAAAGGCCAAAAGGGTAATCATTTATCGTAGTCACGTAAGTTTAAATAAGTGATTATTTAAAAATTCAAATAATAACTATAGTAAACTACTAAACTAGTAACTCTTTAACTGAAAGAGTAATACATTGACACACTAACAATTACAATCACAAGCCCCAAACTCCCAGTGCAAAACTACAGTGGCCCACAAGTACACATGTAAATATGTAACACGGTAATAGTAACACTAATACACAAATGAATTATGAATAGGCCCCGAATTTGGGTTTAAACTTGAATATGAAGTTTTATACTCAAAGTCTTGACCCGAATCTAACCCAGCCCGACCAGAACTAGACTCAACCCAATACCTGACTCGACCTAGACTCGACCTGAACTAGTCTCGACCCGACCCGATGGTACCTGACTTGAAAGTGACTTGACCCGTAAGTGACCCGACCCGAAATCGTACCTGTCCCAAATTGACCCGTACCCGACCCGATTGCCACCTCTAATTTTTAGGAGATCTTGACTCTCCCTATATATATGTATATATACACTCCTAAGGTCTCTATTTGTTTTGGCTTCTTATATTATACTTCTAGTTCTCACTTTTTGAATGGCTTTGGTATAACCGTATAAGTAGGGCTGGTAAATAGGTCGGGTTGGGTCAGGTTCGTGTTCGGGCCAGCATTAAATGGGTTAGAAAATCTTTTACCCAAACCTAACCCATTTATTAATCAGGTCAAAAAGTTCAACCCTAACCCAACCTTTTTATTAAGAGAAGGTATTGGGTCAGACGCGTCCGACCATAACATTTGGTCGGACGACTTTCAGTTGGTTTCATTTTTGTTTCAGTTGGTTTCATTTTTGTTTCAGTTGGTTTCAATTTTTGTTCAGTTGGTTTCAATTTTTGTTCAGTTAGTTTCAAATTTTTTTGTGTTGATCTTTTTAATTTCAGTTGGATGTCTTTTAAGTTCAGTTACTTATCTTATTGTTTCATTTACGTGTTTTAGTCTAAATGAAAACAAGTTAGAAGCAAATGAAAAAAAGGGGGAGTAAATGAAAGCAAGTTAGAAGCAAATGAAAAAAGGGGGAGTAAATGAAAGTAAGTTAGAAGCAAATGGAAAAAAAGGGGAGTAAATGAAAGCAAGTTAGAAGCAAATGAAAAAAAAAAGGGAAGTAAATGAAAGTAAGTTAGAAGCAAATGAAAAAAAAAGGGAAGCAAATGAAAGTAAGTTAGAAGCAAATGAAAATAAAAGGGGAGTAAATGAAAGCAAGTTAGAAGCAAATGAAAAAAGGGAATAACTACATACCTTTATCTTTTTAACTGAAGGTATGTAGTTATTTCAGTTACTTATATTTTTCTTTCAGTTAGTTTTATTTTTCTTTCATTTAACAACTAACTAAATTTAAAAAAAATAAAAAACACTAACCTCTATTTTCTTCTCACTTTCTCCTTCTTCTTCATCAATGGCATCAATACATACTACTACTAAGTTTTGTTGCGTTAAGAATCTAAGCAAGAGAAACAGCCTTTTCCTTTATTCCCTGCGTCTGAAATTGATGTTGGTGGTCTTTGTCTGGGCCGACGATAACCACCGCGGAACAGCAGGAGGTTCCTCTCACTGGCTCGTGACTCATGAATGACCATTAACGACTAGTTTGCTACTTTTTTAAGTGAAGGAAAGGAAAATAGAAGAAGGAGCAGCGGCGCGGCGGCGGCGGAGGAAGAAGATGAACAGAGAAATGGCGAGAAACAGGTCCGTCTGTCAATAAGTGTTGGTCAGACGGTCTGACCCAATACTTTCACTTTAATTAAATAGGCCACCAACTTAACCATTTAACCCACTTATGTATCTCCAATTACTTAATTTTCTATCTTAATTAATTATAATTACAAATAATTAAAAAAACATTTAACCATAAAATCAATATATATTGTTTTTTTCTAAACCCTACGAATAACTAGTACATTTTAAAATTAGTTATCATTAACATTAGTCGGAACTCATAACAAAGGGCTAATGTAACGTCTACATTTCTACAACGCTATAAAAAAGTCATTGAAAAAGCACTAAAGGAACACATGCATCAGCGCTGTTGAAAAAGAATGATTTCTCCACATTATCCAAAAACTTTCATGCACCTTCAGTATCATATTGCAATTTGGAACTTTCAATTCAACTCAAAAGTTTATTTTTTGTATCTTTACAGATTACAGAAACATCATTATACTAATAAGTAATCGAAAAAGCTTGTCATTAACGCCAGCAAAAAGGCAGAAGAAAACGCATAGTTTTCACGCTCCTTTTTCTATAGGACTAGTAGACCTTCAAAATCAGAAAACCAAGGTATTTTCTGATATCCCTAAAAAACTTACAATCAGCTAATCAAGAAACTTGCACGAATCTTCATTTTCAATGAAGAATATGAAAGAGAGTATGGATTAGTTGATTGAGGCAGACCTAAGCAAGAACACACTAAGTTCCTGACCAGAACATTCATTAGGACTAATCAAATGAAACGACTCAGAATCAGCACCCCCAATCACCCACTCATAATTGGCCCTCATATATATCAATTCTGCCCTTCTTTCTTCTTCTTTGTTCTCTCTGAGCTCCGTGTCCGTACGACCCACAATAACTCCGGCTCCCATAGTAATATTATGCATCTTTTCCAGCACATCTCGGGTCTCCTTTGTGGCCTTTCTTCGAGTAGCAAACCCGACCCGTCGACCATTACAGAACAAAGTCCAAAGGGGAACCAAGTGTAGCGGGCAAGAACTAAACTCAATACTATTACACTCCAAGGCGATACGGAGGAGTCCACAATGCATCTCTTTGATGAGGTTACGAGTCGAAAGCGAGAATTCAAGAAGAAGGGATGGTTTAGAGGAGTTACGGTTGATTTGGAGGCAGAACCAGACGTGGGACCCGCCCCGGTGGCCGAAGAAAGTGCAGATCACCATGGATTTGGAAGAACGTGGTGGTGCAGATTTGGAGATTATGCTGATGTTGTCGCTGTTTGTGGATGATGGGGAAGAGCAGGAGGGAGAATCTTGAGAATCAGTGATGATGTCGTCTCTTAGGGAGGTACTCAGGCGTTTCTTTGTGGTTGTTGTGATGGTAGAGGTAATGGGTGTCGAGGTGGTGGTGATGGAGGTGGAGGTTGCAGTGAAGCAACCGAGGAAGGTGCGACGGAAGAAATCTGGTTTTGTCATTCTTGTTGAGGATGAGAGAATTTAGGGGTTTTCGATTTTCGCAAAACAAGGTTGAGAAGTTGTGGATTGGCAGATATTATTACACTACTTATGGAGAAGAGGGCGGGAAACAGAATTTTAATAGCGGTTGGGAATCTTTTGTTTGAAGGGGAAGTTCGTTTGCCAATTTTGTTAAAGGAGATCAAGCTCTCCTATGGCCAACAACTCAATTAGCTCGGTGGGACAATTTACAAACATCAGTTCTTATCACATGCATAAATGGATCAACGGTCGATAAGACATTTGGTTGAAAACTGTTGGTTGAAGTGTTAATTTAGGGTTTGTTCTTTTTGTCTGATCTCTTAATTTGTTTGACTTGATATCAACTTTTCTGAGATAGTATGAATTTTTCTAATCTAATTTCATCATTTCAAAAATAAACACTAGAGTGTTCAAATAAGTTGAAAAGAACATAACCTTCTTGTCAACTGAACTGAATAAAGTGAAGTAAAATGATTCGTAACTGAAAAAAGAAATGATATGAAACTAGCTAAATGAAAGTGAACTGCACTTAATTGAACTAAACTTAACCGAAACTGAACCAATAACAAACTGAACTGATAATAACTGCATGAAAACTGTTTTAAACAGAACTATATGTGCCAAACCAAACCGAAACTTAAATTCTAATAACTAAAAACTGATTTAAACTATTCTAAACTAAACTACATTGCAATCTACTGAAAGCTTTTCAAACTGCTTTAAACTGTAACAACCAATGTTCTAATTTTATTAATTTTCTAAATTCATTAACAAACAAGGATTTTTTGTTAGAAACAAGCTTTTATAACAACAACTTTGTCAAGAACAAGCTTTTAAAATTTTTCTGGCAAAATACAATCTAAAATATTTTTTTGTCAGAAACAACCATTTTTCCTTTTCGGGGGTTAATTATGGGATCCCACTACATTCTAATGTAGATGATATAACATGGTTTGAGGTTGTTGATTGAATTAGGGTGCAGTGAGATACCACAATCAACCCCCGAAAATGGAAAAGGATTGTTTCTCGCAAAAAAACATTGTACTTTGCCAGAATTTTTTTAAAAACTTGTTTCTGACAAAAAAATCCAACAAACAATAACATGACACCTATTTGTATCACCCAAACTCTATATCAATTATTTTAAAATCTTTAAATACAAATTTTGTTGTTTAAAACTTTTCGTAAACTGAATATTCCTGGATGGTGTACAAGTGTAGGGTTGATAAATCTGGGAGGCTTGTGTAGAGATGTAGTTCCGTTCCTAATCCTGCAAAAAAGGGAACCTGGTTTGGGAGATGATTTCCCCTCCGATGCTTTCAGGTTGATAAAAAAGGGATAGAGAGAATGTATATTTTGGCAGAGTAAGTTTTGAGCATTGAAATTAGTTACCTTTTCACCTGAAATTTAGGACTATTTATAGCATTTGGTCTGAAGTAGGTGCCAACCTACCTTAGTGGCCTCTGATTGGATGAGCAATCAGAGGGTGCCACGTGTCAACCTTTTAATGGCTGCCTAGCCTTGTCCAATCAGTGACCTCCTCATCTTGGGATTTGGGCCTGATTATTCTTCTCAGAGACACTAAGGAGCTTTTTAAGGTTTGAGGAATATTCCCTAAAAAGGGATATTATTCCTTTCCTCATACTCAATCTATAGGCACCACTTGGCCCTCTAGTAATATGCCACGTGGAATAGGGTAGCCCTAATTACCCCACAATATTTGCCCTTAAAAGGGAATTTATCTTAATCCAATACTGATATATTTTCTTTTATCAGTAATAAAAATATACTGAAGGAGGAAACCAATCAGGCACTTTTGATTGCTGACATACCCCTCTCACAGAGTGACACGTGTCAGTAATACTGTGGGAGGGGAAATTTTTTTTTTACCCCCTTATAAAAGTCCCCCTTCCCTCCTCATTTCCTCATTTGATTTTCAAGATTTTGAGAGGATTTTAGAGAGAGGTTCTAGAAAGATTTTAGAGAGAAGTTTTAGAGAGATTTCAGAGAGAGGTTTTAGAGAGATTTTTAGAGAGAGAGTACAGATCGTCAGAAAAGTCGCTTTGTTCAACGCTCGTCTGTCTCAAGCCTACTTGTCAGTGTTCGTCAGGTATCTTTTCTCCTTCCATACTTATTATTTATTCATTTATTCTTTTAAATAAATGGAATCCTCATACTCGTCCAACACCCCTGGCCGTCTGAGAGAGTGTCTAAGCCCTAGAAATAAACTCCAAACATCCTCAAGTTCTCCTAGAGTTGGACCTTTTTTAGGCGGTCCCTTTGTGTATTTTTATACCCACCAACCTTGTCCGACGTCCCAGTCTCTGCCTGTGCAGGGTATTCTGGCGCGCGTTAAGCAGACTGCTCGTTTAAGACGGCAGCTTATCCTCCCAGCTTCTAGCTCTGAGATGGAGGAATCAACTGGTCGAGGCCCAGAGGGAAATCCTACTGAGAGTTTTGGACGATCTCCTCATGGAGATGATGACCAACTAGACATACAACTTCGACCCCTTTCTGAACCAGAACCGACCACTGCAGGCCCATCAGGAGTTCAGAGAGAGGACATTCCCATCTATGACCGTGTTGACGATGAGGATCTCGCGGGAGATGACGAAGATGTTATGGACGAAGATGATGACGATATTGAGGCTGATGACGAGGTCTTAGAGGAAACTGTAGAGGAAGCAGAAGGAGAGGACGAGGAAGATAGTGAGGACGAGGGAAGTGCTTCACCCACTCCTTCAGAAATACGGAGATCCTTAGGGGACTTAGCCGACCCTAGGTCAATAAAAATAAACGGGGCTTGGCTGAAGAAACATTGGTCTGATCCCAATCATCTATGGGCGACCATCCCCTTGACCGACTATCACTACAAAAAAAGACTTTTTGCTACGAATTTATTTGTGATAGATTGAAATCCGTAGCAAATTTTGCAACAGAATTGTATTTTATTTCAAACTTTGCAACAGAACACAATTATGTTGCAAACTTTGCAACGATTTTCAATTCCGTAGAAAATTTTGCTACGGAAAATTATATCCATTGAAAAATTTGATGCGGATAGAAAAAATTTTCTACGAAATACGATTCCGTAGCAAAATTTGCTACGAAATACGATTCCATAGCAAAACTTTGCAACCGAATACAATTGACAACGTAATATTTAGAAGAAATATAAAGAACATAAGCCAAGTACGAGTATGTGCTTTATGTATAGCTCAGTTGAGAGATACTTCACTTTCCACAGCCATGTCTCGGTTTTGATTCTTACTAATGGCATTTCGATGGGATTTATGGGGGGGAGTGGGTCAAGATGGGGTAGGAAAAAAAACCGTAGCAAACTTTTGCTATGAAATATGGTTTGCTACGGTTTGTTTCCGTAGCAAACTTTTTGCTACGGATCTTCTTCTTCCGTAGCAAACTTAATATTTTCGTAGCAAAAACGCACTTTGCAACGGATTTTTGATGTTTTCCGTAGCAAAATAAAAAAAATTTGTAGTGTATGAGTTTGTCATTCCTTTTAAGGGAAAGACCATTTTTGATGTCAAACGCAACCAGCTCCCTGTTTATAAGATGGCCTTTGATTCCAGACTTAGGTTTCCTCTTCATCCCTTTTATAGAGGAGATATTGCGTCACTATAACCTCGGCCAAAGTCAGTTGGCCCCAAATGTCTGGCATAATGTTTTGACCTTCACAGATACATGTGAGCTTAAAGGTTATCCCCTACCCTTGGCCGCTTTCACACACATGCACTATCTATCCAAGATGCCAAAGACAATGGAAGGATCTTGGTTTAATATATGCAATCGACCTGGATTCATGACGGCTTAGGGTAAACCGTCGAAGATGCATGGCTGGAAGTCCCACTTCCTTTATCTCCAGGCCCCTAACGAAGATACAGCCAAGCAATTCCGGTACCGTAGTCGTGCGGTTAGCAATACTGGACGTGGAGCTCCCTTGCTGGGCCTGGAGAATAAACATGACGCTCGAGTGGTTGCCCACTTCAAGGTGGTAGAATATCAAAAGGAAGGTTGTCCAACCCTAAAGGGTCCTGCCAGCTGGATACCCTTCAAAGACAGATTTTATAAGAGCAAGTTTTTAGTGGGCCTTTGGTTGAACGAGGATAAGATACTCCATTCTTTACAATTTCCCTCTGCCATGACATTATGCATTTATCTTACTTATTTTCCTCTTTTTTGTTTGTTAGAGGAAGCCAGATCACTTCTCATTCCTTCCCAAAGAGGCGAAATGGACTCTGCACGTTTTGCGCATAAACTGCGAATGGAGGCAGCCAAGAAGCCTGCCGAAAAACGGGTAGCCACCCAGGTAAGACAACCTTTCTCTTTCTCTTTCTCTTAAAAATTTAAATACAATGGTTGCTTGGAAAGGGAAAACGTCCAGATACTGAGTTTTGGACGTCTTTCCTTGAAGGGTAACCTTAGCTTAGTTATCAAGTCTTTCAATGAAGGAAGGCGTTCAAATGTTGAATCTTAGACGTCTCCCTTAAAAGAATTTTGGTCCAAGGTTGCACCTTTTCAAAGAAGGAAGGCGTCCAGACACTGTATCCTAGACGTCTTCCCTTATGGACTAGTTTCATTTATATGCCCATACTGTTCAAAGAAGGAGGGCGTCTAGACTTCCAAACCTTGGACGTTCTCCTTTACGAAGTAGTTTGGGTTTAAATGCCCAAGTTGTTCAAAGAAGGAAGGCGTCCAGAGCTCAAGTCTTGGACGTTTTCCTTTAGGGAATAGGTTGGGTTTTATTGAAGCTAAATAAGAAAGGAGTCCAGTCTTCCACACTTTGGACGCTTTCCCTTCACAAGCAGTGAGCTAAATATTTTTTTTCAGGCAAAGGCTCCCACTTCTAAGGCTGCAGATAAGACCACGTCCAAGCCTGCCAGTGCAGTGTCGGTGGCTAGGAAAAGAGCGGTACCGACTCCTGCACCTTCAAGAAGAAGCCTACGACATCTAGTATGTCGTCGGCCTTGAAAGCTACACATGTCAGTCAATTGGCTGCAATAGTACCTCGTCGTTCAGACGGGGGTAAGGTTACGGTGGTGGAGGTTTCCTCTACCCCTTCTGTTTCAAACAAGGGGGAAATTCTCCCCCTAGCTGATTTTTCGACTGAGCCGGACGCTGCTGATATACCTGGATTTGTCGAAGTGGGGGACCCGGATGCGGCAACCCCCCAAATCTCAGCCTATAGCGGAGCTATAGCCCGGCTGGAAAGTCAAATGCCTGTGGCCTACCGTGGTAGGTCTCTGTCTACTGGTGAGTCATTTTATCCAAACGTGGTCAGGACACTGAGAATTGGTGGACGGTCGCAGAGCCCGTCCAACAGACGAACAATGGTTCTTCCTGTCTTCATGTCTAACCCTCCATTCATTTCAGATAAGGTCAAAGAGCCTATGGCCGAGGGCCTTGAGGACGAGGATTACCCTGACGAGCCTTTTCTCTCCTTTGCCAAGTACTCCAAAATGGAAAGGGAACAGGTGAAGCATGATGTTTTTGACGCTTTTCCTGAGGCTTATGTCAAAGGTTTAAGAGGAGCCGCTGCTGGTCATTTGGGCTATGTAACCCAGCTGACTGCTGAAGTAAGTATTGCTTCTTTCCTTTACTATACTTAAACACATTTTTGTTGTTTTCCTGTCATATAACTCATTTTTACTTTTCAGGCTTTTGCCCATTCTCTGATGGCCGAGGACTTCGTCAGGGACCTCCGGCGAGAAAATAAGCTGCTGGTTCGTAAAGTAACTGATGCCCGGGACAAGGCCATTCTGGAAATGGAAACCCTAAACTTGGAGCATACTCAAAGTATGAGGGTCATGGAAAAGCAGGCGGCTGACATGGACAATTTGAACAAGCGCCTACTGATGAGTGTGGGGAGCCTGGAGGCCGAAGTTGATCGGCTAAGAGGTCAGAATGACACCGCCACCAAGCCCATCAAAGAGGAGAAAAGGGCGGCCCTTATTACCACGACCTTGTTCCAGCAGTAACTGCTGAAGTGGCTCATCAGAAGCGCTTAAGAGAGCGTGATTTGAGGATGCCATCAAGAGCTTTACTGATCCCGAAGTCCATGCTAAGAAATGGGCCATCAAAAGATTTGATATGCTGGCCGACCTAGAAGAGGTGCCTCGGTTTAAAAGAAGGCTAATGTTCCAAGAGGAATGTTCCAAGGCTCGGCTGCGCAATGAAGAACCCCCTAAATTTATAGACTCTGACGGGGAGGAATATATAGAGCCTGATGCTACGGCCGATGACCACTTGGAGATGCTAGAGAACCCAGAAGAAACTGTGGAACCTGCTCTTGATGAGTAATTGGTTCAAGTCTAAGAAGAAGGCTTTCACTAAGTACTCCAAGAAGTATGACAGTGAAGAGGACAGGAAAGATATTCAGGCTGAGCTTGACAAGTTGAAGAAGTACGCAACTGTTATCAGAGTCTTGGCCCACAACCAGATCAGGACGCTTCTCTTTCTGTCATCTTTTGTAATTTTGGCTAAGTGTTTTTGTTGTAATCGTCAACATTTTGATTGAATCTTGACTTCTTGATGTATTAGCATAGTATTTTGGTAGATCGTCAATGCTTTAGTTCTAGACTTGAATGACGATCGTGTAAACTTGCTTTGTACATCGGCAGACAATCCTCGTCCAGATGTGGCTTTTTAGTTCTAGACTTGAATGACGATCTTACAAACTTGCTTTGTACTTCGGCAAACAATTCTCGTCCAGAAGTAGCTTTTTAGTTCTAGACTTGAATGACGATCTTGTAAACTTGCCTTGTACTTCGGCAGACAATCCTCGTCCAAAAGTAACTTTTTGAATATATTGTGAAGGTTTACAAAATCCCTGTTTTCTCTTGCCCCTGTTTCAATTTTTTCTTGTTTGTTAGAAAATGACTAAGTTATTAAATCAGCAAACTTGTATATCTGATAAGGAAGTCGTCCAAGGCTTTCCTTGGACATTTTTCAATTTACCATCGGACATTTTCCTAATTGAACACATTGGCTATGTGCCAATTTGATGTTCAAAGGAAGACGTCCAAGATCTATCCTTTGGACGTTTTCCTAATTGAAAAGAGCATTGGTTAAGTACCAATTTGGTGTTTCAAAGGAAGGCGTCCAATATCTACTTTGGACGTTTTCCTTTATGAACAGAACATTGGCTAAGTACTAATTAAATATTTAAAGGAAAGTGTCTAGGATCTATCCTTTGGACGTTTTCCTTTATGAACAGAACTTTGGCTAAGTACCAATTTCAGGTTCCAAGGAAGGAGTCCAAGATCTATCCTCTGGACGTTTTCCTAATTGAACACATTGGCTAAGTGCCAACTTGATGTTCAAAGGAAGACGTCCAAGATCTATCCTTTGGACGTTATCCTAATTGAATAGAGCATTGGCTCAGTACCAATTTGGTGTTTAAAAGAAGGCGTCCAAGATCCACTTTGAACGTTTTCCTAATTGAACAGAACATCGGCTAAGTACCAATTTCAGGTTCAAAGGAAGGCGTCCAAGATCTATCATTTGGACATTTTCCTTTTTGAACAGATCATTGGCTAAGTACCAATTAAATGTTCAAAGGAAGGCGTCTAGGATCTATCCTTTGGACGTTTTCCTTTATGAACAGAACATTGGCTAAGTACTGATTTCAAGTTCAAAGGAAGGCGTCCAAGATCTATCCTCTGGACGTCTCTAGTTTGTGTTGGGCTAGTACTATATGCCCCCCTTCTTAGGATAGACGTTTGTCTATGTCCAGACGAAGGCATCGTATGAAGGTGAGTGTCTAGTCCACACCGTATTCGGATAATGAGACCTTCTTTACTAAGGCGTCTCACTTTGGCCGGTTTCCTTTTCGGAAATAACACCTTTTGATTGTCTTAGGTATTATGACGGGGATTTCCTTTACTAAGGAAATGCGTCTCTCTGGCTAGCTTCCTTTAGGAAGCAATATTCGCCCATTTTTTGAAGTTTGGTTTAACTCAATTATAGACGATCTACTAGTTGCTTCTTGTTAAGCCAGATTCACTTATTAAGCCATTGACCTACCAATGGTAAAATGCCCTAAAGTTGGAGCTCTTAACAAGAAGTCCTCATTCACTTATCATCGTCTACATTTTAGACAAGTTTTATGATGGTTCTTGCAGACGTTTTTCTTTAGGAAGCAATGTCTGTCTTATATGATGGTCCTTCGGGGTTTATCAACTTATAATCGTCTTTCGTCCATCAATGGTAAAATGCCCCAAGATTACTATAGATGATAAAATGCCCCGTGCTGAGTGTAGATAAAACTATCTATAAACCAACAATTGTCCCATATATAATTTAACATATTGAACCATAGACCAGAATTTAGAATATGTTTAGATATGAAGTTTGCTTAGCCTAGGCTAAGGTACATGTAATACATTTCTAAAAGATTTTTCTTGTGCTGTAGTATTTCATTTACAACTTAGGAAAAACAAAGGCTGCACTTGATTTAACATAGTACTTCTTTAAGTTGTCAGAATTCCAAGTTCGTGGTATTGGACGACCGTCAAGATCTTGTAGCTTAAACGTACCATTACGGACTTCTTCGACCAGCAGATATGGTCCTTCCCAGTTTGGGGTCAGCTTGCCAAGCTCCTTGGCCCCTCCAACAGCTTCCATCTTTCTGAAAACCAGATCCCGTGTTTTGAGAGGTCGTCTAGTTACTCGCTTGTTGAATTCCCTTGCCATCCGTAATTTATACAGCTCCATCCTCAAAAGGGCGTTTCCTCGAACCTCAGGCAACTGTTCTAAAGCAAGACGCATTGCAGCCCAGTTTGCCTCTTCAGAATATAACATAACTCGAAGGGTAGGATCTTCAATTTCAATGGGGAGGACAACCTCTGTTCCATAAACTAGCATGAAGAGCGTGTCTCCAGTTGAATTTTTGGCTGTTGTCCTGATAGACCACATAACTAGCTGAACCTCTTCAACCCAAAGCCCTTTGGCATTCTCCAACTTCTTCTTAATCCCCTCAGATATAATTTTGTTGAAGGCCTCTACTTGGTCGTTTGCTTGTGGATGACCAACCGAAGCAAAGTGAGCTTTAATATCCCTTTCTGTGAGCCAATCTTTTAACTTGGGGGTCTCAAATTGTGGACCATTATCAAAGACTATAGACTGGGGCATCCCAAACCTAGTTATGATATTTTTTCAAATGAACTTCTTCACATCATTTGTTATTACGCCCCGAACAGTTTTGGCTTCCACCCACTTTGAAAAGTAATCAATAGCCACTATTACAAATTTTTTCTAGCCGACAGCCATAGGAAAAGGACCTAGAATGTCCATTTCCCATTTAGAAAACGGCAAGGGTGTTGGGATAGGGGTAAGAAATTTGGACGGTCTCTGGAAGAGATGGTCATGCTTCTGGCAACTGTCACATTTCCTTACATAGACCATGGCATCTGCATTTAGTGTCGGCCAATAGTAACCAGTCCTGAGCGTTTTCTTAGCAAGTGCTTGATATCACGTATTTATATAGACATTTCTCCCCTATTTACAAGCTAATTTGTGCGTCATTGGAGCTCTTGGGAGCTATTTTGTGCTAACTATCGTATTTAGTTGTGGCTTTGTGTTTTAGTGTTGAATTGCAGGTTTTAGGGAGTTTTCTCCTTATTCCCGAGCTATTTGGAAGCAACCACTGCTTTACGAGATGTTACGAGGCACGTAGGACGGCTCACGAGCTTTATGGGTAGTTTAGGAGGTCCCAAGACCTCTAAACGTGAAGAATTGAGAGCCAAAGAATCAAAAAGGAGATTTCCGTACTCTGATCGGGCAAAAATGGCCTGATCGGGTGAAGAAATTATGATCGGGTACAAAAGTTGCGGACCCGATCGGGCAAGCATTGCCCGACCAGATCGGGCGAGAAGATATGTGCATAGACCCGATCGGGCATAATGTGCCCGACCCGATCGGGTCTCCTCCATTCAAGCCGCTGTTGTTGTACGCATCAAAATGAACGATGGGCCTTGTTCGCTGAGGACCCGATCACAGACCCGATCGGGTGCTGGATTGGGTCGGCCCAATTTCTCGCCATTTGATGCTGCGCTGCTGCTGCCAGGAGCCCAAGAGGAAAATGTGTTGATTTGTGTGTGGGCCAGATCGGGTGGCATTTGGCCCGATCGGGTCCCGTGCATTTTCTCGCGGATTTCGTCTTTTAAATTCCGTTTTTAGCTAGACTTAAGGGGTATTATAAATACCTTTTCCTCATTATTTTAGAGACATCTTTTATTATCTTTTTATCATCTTAGACTCTAGTTGATTTTCTCATTGTTCTTAGCTTAGTTAAACACTTTAGATTAGATTAAAGGTGATTGAACCTATTCGATTTCAATAAAAGTTCCTGCTTTCTGTCGATTGGTATTCTTCCTTACCCTAATCTCTTTATTATTTTCAATTGCTTAGCTTAGTTATTTAATTATTCATGATGCAATTGTTAGGGTTTCATATTAGTTTTGATGTTGTTAATTCGATTATGAGTGAGTAGTTCTCTTTCAAGGGTGTTAGATAGGAAAGCCATGTTTATACCATGATTGTGATTTAGATTTCTATCAATTTCTAGGGCTTGATTAGGGTGATTGTGATGTGGTTTGTTCTTATTGAGTAATTAAGGTCAGTGTACAATTTCATTGATTGCTTGTGGTTAATAGTTGTTTGCACAGATCTGTCCTACGACTAGAGGCCTAGGACACGTCAGTAGTTCTGATTACGTTAGTGAACATGCGCCGTATGTTGAACTATGAGCGTTGAGTCTTAACCATAGCTCAACACGTGCTCTAATCCCCCGATTCTTGACTTAGGTTTTGATAGTAGTTGACCCTATTTGATTGGTATAAGCATGGTGAACCGACCTAATACCCTAGGTTTTTAGTCCATAGTCAATTCCTCGATTTAATCTGTCTTCCTTAGCTTAATCTTTAGTTCAGTTAATTCTTCTTTGATTGGATCTGAAGTAGCTGATTGATTGAATATTAATTTAGAAACTCTGTCTCCCTGTGGATTCGACCCTGCTTCCATTGACTACCTTAGTTAGAGGACTGTAGGTTTATTTTTGATTAGGTGATACGACTAAACCCTATCAAATTTTGGCGCCTATGCCGGGGGGACGGCTAGTTTTCTAAGTTTTTATTTGATTATTTGGTCTACTTCTCTGTACCTCATTGGAACTTCATTGTTCCAATTGAGGTACGTTTTACTGCATCTTTTTGTTTCTTTTGTATGCCGAGGTCTCAAAGAAACGGTTCCCCCATTCCAGCAGACCCCGATCTTACTAGGACAATCTGGCGGATTCGAAAGAAAAATCAGAAAGAAAAGCAGTCTGTTCAGCTGAACACCTCTGGAGCAGACACCTTGAGTTCAGTTATGGCTAAATCACTGAAGTCATATGGGGTGCCCAACCCAGATGGTCTCTCCACTGGACCTACTATGCCCACCATTGCCGCAGCAAATTTCGAAATTAAGCCTAGACTCATCAGCATGGTCCAGCAAAATCAGTTTGGTGGGCATCCTACTGAAGACCCAGCAAATCATCTGCAACGGTTTCAACAGCTTTGTCGAACCGTTAAACATGCTGGTGTCACTCCAGATCAACTCAAAGTCATGTCGTTCGAGTTTTCATTGAGAGATAGAGCCCAGAAATGGTTGAACGACGTGAAGGAAACTGAATGGAGTGAGATTTCTGCTGCATTTCTGAGAGAGTATTACCCACCTACTAAAACAGCAGAAATCAGAAGAAAAAAAAAACTAGCCACGTTTTCCCAAGAGCCTGATGAAACATTACGGGAAGTGTGGGCTAGGTTTAGGGATTTACAGAGAGAGTGTCCACACCACAACATGGACAAATGGTTCTTGACGCACACATTTTACAATGGTCTGCAGCCTCAGACGAAGAGTATTGTTGATTCGTCTGCAGGAGGAGTTTTTCTGGATAAGGAAGCGGATGTAGGCTACGAGTTTCTATCAAACCTCGCAGACAATGATCATTCCACTTCTCGAAGCCTCACGAGGAAGGTACTGGAGGTAGATGCCATTGCATTATTGACTTCGCAAATAGAGAAGCTGAGTCAGCAGATTAACACCTTCAGTTCCTCTTCCTCAGCAGCACCTCCTTTGAGTATTAATGCTATGTCTGCCGTAGCACCCATTACCTCATCTTACTGCGAGGTATGTGGTTTTCAAGGTCACTTTGGGCATGACTGTCAGTTCAGTCAACTTCAGATGGAGCAGGCAAACACCTTCCATCAGAGACAACCAAATTTCCCCCCTCCACACAATTACCAAAATCCACAAAACCATCACCCTCCACCTCCACAAAACCATCCTAAACCCCCATACCATCACACCCCCACAAAATTTCCAAAGACCACCACCACAAAACTTCCATAACCACAATAATTTTCAAACTGCACAAAATTTTCCCACCCCACCACCACAAAACAATAACCCAAAAGAGCCTCCCATATCTGAAGTGATGAAGCTGATGTTGAGCATGTGAAAGGCAAATGAGGAGGCACAAAGAGCCCAAGAGAGACAGTTGTTGGCTATGCAGAAAGCCAATGAGGATGCTCAGAGGGCTCAAGAGAAACACATAAAACTTCTTGAGACCCAGATTGCTCAATTGGCAGAAACTAATCCACAGAGGCAGCAGGGACAATTGCCAGGGCAACCCATTCAGAGAGAACATGTGAATGCCATCACTCTTCGTAGTGGCATTGCATATGATGCCCCTCCGTTGCCCGTTGATGAGGTTACCCCAACTGCGGGGAAGAAGAGGGTGGTAGAGGAAGGAAAAAGGAAGAATTCGACGTCTGAAGTCGATTTGTCTGCAAAAGCTGAACAGACAGGGAAGAAAAAGGAGAAGGTTTCTGAAACGCCTTTCACACCAAGGCTACCTTTTCCTCACAGGATGCAACAGTCAAAGGTCGATCAGCAGTTTGGTAAGTTCTTGGCTAGGGTCAAGAACCTTGAGGTAACAATTCCATTCACAGATTTAATTACCCAAGTGCCTGTTTATGCCAAATTTCTGAAAGACATGATAACAAAGAAAAGAGACTTTGGTGGGGTAGAACGTGTCGCTCTTACTAAAGAGTGTAGTGCTTTTATTCAAAATAAAACCCCACCAAAGTTAAAAGATCCTAGTAGTTTTTCCATACACTGCCATCTTGGACCTATTTTTATTGATAAGGCTTTGTGTGATTTAGGTGCTTCTGTTTCTGTTATGCCATTATCTGTTTATAAGAAACTGAAAATGGGAGCACTTAAATGCACACAAATCACTTACAAATGGCGGATCGTTCTATAAAATACCCTCTAGGTGTTTTAGAGGACGTTCCTGTTAGGGTTGGAAAATTCTATATTCCTGTCGATTTTGTGGTGTTGGATATGGATGAGGATGCCCAGATTCCCATTATTCTGGGTAGGCCATTTTTGTGTACTGCTGGTGCTGTCATTGATGTCAAGTCTGGGTCTTTAACTTTGAGTGTTGGTGATGATAAAGTTATTTTTAAACTAACCAATGCTATTAAGGCACCTATGCTTGAACAAGCTTGTTGCAGGGATGAGGTTTTGGATGAAGTAGGTGTGGAGAAGGTTCCAACTACACCTAAGGTTGCCTCACCGTCTGGAGGCATTATCAAGAACATTTGGAGAAGAAAGATATTTGATGAGGGTGGCACTCATTGACAAGCCCCTCCTATTTGAGAGATGGAGGATTATGGTCGTGCGGGACCTTTATAAACCAGCGTTGTGCGAGAGGCAACTCGTATTCTTTCCCTTTTTCCTTTTCTTTTTATTTTTTTATTTTCTTCCT
Organism: Patellifolia procumbens; assembly: GCA_947645195.1. NCBI lineage: Eukaryota > Viridiplantae > Streptophyta > Magnoliopsida > Caryophyllales > Amaranthaceae > Patellifolia > Patellifolia procumbens. The sequence continues at coordinate 730,883 of CANSGD010000591.1, forward strand.
TTTTGTGAGCGAGAGTGAGGGTACTAACACTGTTTTTCCTCTTAGCATCGTCCTTGTCACCTTTCGGCATTGAGGACACCGCCAAGTTCAGCTTGGGGGAGGAGTTCTGTTTGTATTCCCTATCTCTTTTACTGCTTTATAAAATAGATTTACTGCTTTCGAAAAATTCTAAAAAAATCAAAAAATATGGTTCCCATGACTGGTTTAGTTGCCTCCCTGTGCCCCTTGTTGTGCTCTATTTGAAAATGAATTGACTTTGTTTTCTAGATAGTTGGGCATCTGTGATCTTGAGGCTATGATTTGATGTTTGATTGCTATGATTTCGAGCATTTTTGGATTAGATTAGAGCACTTTGTGCTGCATACCTGAATTGGTTAGACTGTGAGGCCTCCTTGTAGCCTATTGGATTCATATTATTATCCAGTCTATTCTTGTGTGTTAGTTCCTCTTTAGTGGATTGATCTTGACTTTGACTTCGTACTTGTCTGATTTTCGATGACTTGTAGCATATGATGAGATAGAGGCGTTCTTTTGTCTTATTCTTGAGCTTCAGAGTGAATTTTTTATATACTTTTATCCGCCTTAGCCCCGCTGAGCCTAATGACTTATTTCGTGATACTTAAACCCCTATTATGAGCCCAAGGCACTTGATATTATTCCAAGCCTAGCTTGGGGGAGCTTTTATATGGGTTGAGTTTGAGATAGGTTTCTTGGTTTAGTTTGGTTGTTGAGGAATTTAAAAGTGTATTTGTTGTGGCTTGAGAGCGAGAAAAAGAAAAGAGAAAGCAAAATTAGAGTTGCGTGAATGAAGTTCAGAAAAATGAAAAAATGAAAAAAAAAAGAATTCGAAGTTCTTTCATTCACGTACGTTCTTGAAGAAATATTCGCTTCATTGCTTGAAAAGTTGGTTTGTTATGAATTTTTCATTAATTTATGAGAGTTGGGTTATTTTACGTGGTTTTATGGTGTTGTAGGGAGTTGTGTAGGCCATCTTAGGCCTTGTTTGAATGATTCATGCTCCCCCTTTCTTGGTTTTTCCACCACATTACCCAAAAGTATTCCCTACCTCTTACCTAAGCCCCATTACAACCCTCTAGAGTCCTCTTGAGCTCGTGTCTGCATTGTTCATTTGATTGATTTCGAGTTAGTTTGTCAAAGTTAAAGAGTATTTCCGCTAATTGAGTCGACTTGACTAGGATGAGCGTCATTGAACCTTCTTAAACACATGAGAGTATGAGTGGGAAGGGTATTTATGGTCGGGTTGGTGAGTGTTCGGGCATATTCTTTGCCTGCCACAAAATAGAGAGGAGTGACACCCTTGTGAGAGCCTTGTCAGAACTTGTATGCCTTATGGATGCTTGAATTTGATAAATTGCTTGAATGATTGGTGGTTGAATGGATTTGATTAGACAAACTTGAATTTTGCCTGCTTGAACGTTTCTTAGTCTCGAAAATGTTTTGAGCTTTGATTTGTTTTTATCTATGGGGTGAGGCAATATATTCCATGTTCTTGTTCTGTTTGCTTGAGGACAAGCATTGGTTTAGCTTGGGGGAGTTTGATATCACGTATTTATATAGACTTTTCTCCCTTATTTACAAGCTAATTTGTGCGTCATTGGAGCTCTTGGGAGCTATTTTGTGCTAACTATCGTATATAGTTGTGGTTTTGTGTTTTAGTGTTGAATTGCAGGTTTTAGGGAGTTTTCTCCTTATTCCCGAGCTATTTGGAAGCAACCACGACTTTACGAGATGTTAGGAGGCACGTAGGACGGCTCACGAGCTTTATGGGTAGTTTAGGAGGTCCCAAGACCTCTAAACGTGAAGAATTGAGAGCCAAAGAGTCAAAAAGGAGATTTCTGTACTCTGATCGGGCAAAAATGGCCCGATCGGGCGAAGAAATTATGATCGGGTACAAAAGTTGCGGACCCGATTGGGCAAGCATTGCCCGACCAGATCGGGCGAGAAGATATGTACCCAGACCCGATCGGGCATAATGTGCCCGACCTGATCGGGTCTCCTCCATTCAAGTCGTTGTTGTTGTACGCATCAAAATGAACGATGGGCCTTGTTCGCTGAGGACCCGATCACAGACCCAATCGGGTGCTGGATTGGGTCGGCCCAATTTCTCGCCATTTGATGCTGCGCTGCTACTGCCAGGAGCCCAAGAGGAAAATGTGTTGATTTGTGTGTGGGCCCGATCGGGTGGCATTTGACCCGATCGGGTCCCGTGCATTTTCTCGCGGATTTCGTCTTTTTAATTCCGTTTTTAGCTAGACGTGAGGGGTATTATAAATACCTTTTCCTCATTATTTTAGAGACATCTTTTATTATCTTTTTATCATCTTAGACTCTAGTTGATTTTCTCATTGTTCTTAGCTTAGTTAAACACTTTAGATTAGATTAAAGGTGATTGAACCTATTCGATTTCAATAAAAGTTCCTGCTTTCTGTCGATTGGTATTCTTCCTTACCCTAATCTCTTTTATTATTTTCAATTGCTTAGCTTAGTTATTTAATTACTCATGATGCAATTGTTAGGGTTTCATATTAGTTTTGTTGTTGTTAATTCGATTATGAGTGAGTAGTTCTCTTTCTAGGGTGTTAGATAGGAAAGTCATGTTTATACCATGATTGCGATTTAGATTTCTATCAATTTCTAGGGCTTGATTAGGGTGACTGTGATGTGGTTTGTTCTTATTGAGTGATTAAGGTCAGTGTACAATTTCATTGATTGCTTGTGGTTAATAGTTGTTTTCACAGATCCGTCCTACGACTAGAGGCCTAGGACACGTCGGTAGTTCTGATTACGTTTGTGAACATGCGGCGTATGTTGAACTATGAGCGTTGAGTCTTAACCATAGCTCAACACGTGCTCTAATCCCCCGATTCTTGACTTAGATTTTGATAGTAGTTGACCCTATTTGATTGGTATAAGCATGGTGGACCGACCTAATACCCTAGGTTTTTAGTCCATAGTCAATTCCTCGATTTAATCTGTCTTCCTTAGCTTAATCTTTAGTTCAGTTAATTCTTCTCTGATTTGATCTGAAGTAGCTGATTGATTGAATATTAATTTAGAAACTCTGTCTCCCTGTGGATTCGACCCTGCTTCCATTGACTACCTTAGTTAGAGGATTGTAGGTTTATTTTTGATTAGGTGATACGACTAAACCCTATCAGTGCTTGTCCGCCGATGTGTGAGGCACAAGAGCCCTCATGCAACTCTTTAAGCACCTCCAGGCCGTCCTCCTTAGTAATACATTTCAAAAGCGGACGATCATGAGACTTTTTATACAAGGTTTCGTCCCAGACTTCGAACCACTTATCACGAGCTTTAACATATTTGGCCTCAGCCGGATCTTCTGGTAATTGACCAGTCTTTTTATACAGAAGTATAGGATCCATCCAGTTATTACCTCGACTTAAAAACATCACTTCCTCTTGATCAATGCTCTTCTTATCCTGTACTTCATAGAATACGGTTCTTGGAGCATCGCCTAAGGCTGAACTAGCAAGTTTTAAGAGTGCATCGCCTTGATGATTCTCAGACCTGGGCACTTGTATCAAGGTGAACCGATCTAGCTGCTCGATTTTTTCTTTCACAAGCTGAATATACTTGGCCATGGAAGCTTCCCTGCATTCATAATCCCCATTCACCTTGCTGACTACCAAGAGGGAATCCGACCTTGCCTCTATTTCTCTAGCTCCAACTGCTCGACACATCCGAATTCCAGCCAATAAGGCTTCATATTCGGCTTCATTGGTAGAGGCCGGGAATTGAAAACGCAGAGCGTACTCAAACTTGTTACCCTCATGCGACTGGCAAACAAAAACTGACCCACTGCCTTGTGCTGCTGACGAACCATCAAACATCAACGTCCAAAATTTTCTGCCCTTAGACGGGTCTTTCACCGGATCAAAATCTGGCCGGGTAAGTTCTGCTATAAAATCCGCCAAAGCCTGCCCTTTAATAGCTTTTCTCGGCTCGAATGATATGTCAAACTTTTCAGCTCATTAGCCCACTTGAGCATTCTCTCGGCCGCTTTTAACTTTTGTAACACTTGCCTCATTGCCTGGTCAGTAAATACTACGATACTATGAGCCAGAAAATAAGGTCTTAGCTTTCGGCTGGCCATGACTAAGGCTAGCCTATTTTTTTCAACTGTAGTGTATCGGCCTTCGGCATCCTTGAGTACATGGCTTACGAAGTAAACTGGGATCTGTATAGCGTTCCTCTCGGCCAATAACACCGCACTGACTGCTTCAGGGGAAACGGCTAGATAGACAAATAGTCTTTCTCCTACAACTGGGCTTATCAGACGAGGGAGCTGCTGTAAATGTTGTTTAACTTCTTGCAAAGCATCATCTGCTTCAGCTGTCCATTGAAATTTGGCCTTCTTCTTCATAGTTGCAAAGAAATGATGACATTTGTCACCAGATTTGGACAAAAATCTCCCCAAAGCTGCTAGGCAACCAGTAAGCCGCTGTACTTCCTTGATCTTTGTCGGAGGATTCCTATCAATGATAGCTTGGATTTTTTCAGGATTCGCCTCTATTCCAAAAGGGATATTATTCCTTTCCTCATACTCCTTCTGTAGGCGCCACATGACCCTCTAGTAATATGCCACGTGGAATAGGGGTAGCCCTAATTAAATTAGACAATAAGGTACAGTCATTGCTTTTATAATTAATTAAGTTATTAAATTCCTAATCTAAGTGTAAGAATTGTAATATTTTCAACAACCAATATTCACATTGATTCAAAACCCTGAAACGCTTTAGAGTCTACACCTTTACTTATAGAGAAGGTATTGGGTCAGACGCGTCCGACCATAACATTTGGTCGGACGACTTTCAGTTGGTTTCATTTTTGTTTCAGTTGATTTTATTTTTGTTTCAGTTGGTTTCGATTTTTGTTCAGTTGGTTTCAATTTTTGTTCAATTCGTTTCAAAAAAAATTTCAGTTGATCTTTTTTATTTCAGTTGGATGTCTTTTAAGTTCAGTTACTTATCTTATTGTTTCATTTACGTGTTTTAGTCTAAATGAAAACAAGTTAGAAGTAAAAGAAAAAAAAAGGGAGTAAATGAAAGCAAGTTAGAAGCAAATGAAAAAAAGGGGAGTAAATGAAAGCAAGTTAGAAGCAAATGAAATAAAAAGGGAAGTAAATGAAAGTAAGTTAGAAGCAAATGAAAAAAATAGGGGAGTAAATGAAAGCAAGTTAGAAGCAAATGAAATAAAAAGGGAAGTAAATGAAAGTAAGTTAGAAGCAAATGAAAAAAAAAGGGAATAAATGAAAGCAAGTTAAAAGCAAATGAAATAAAAAGAGAAGTAAATGAAAGTAAGTTAGAAGCAAATGAAAAAAAAGGGAGTAACTACATACCTTTATCCTTTTAACTGAAGGTATGTAGTTATTTCAGTTACTTATATTTTCTTTCAGTTGGTTTTATTTTTCTTTCATTTAACAACTAACTAAAATTAAAAAAATAAAAAACACCAACCTCTGCTTTCTTCTCACTTTCTCCTTCTTCTTCATCAATGGCATCAATGGTGGAAGTTAGCGGCTGCAATGAGAAAAGCTATAATCTCTGGGAGATAAGGCGTGAGGTTAGATGAGCTTGCTCCATCATCTTCAAAGCCCTGTTGTGCCATTGTTGCGCTAGAGGAAGAAGATGAGCGGCGCGGCGGCGGCGACGGCGGAGGAAGAAGATGAAGAAGCAGGGGCATTGTTCTCGCGGTTTCGTCCGACAAAATATATTGGGTCAGACCGTCTGACCCAATAGTTTCACTTACTTATATTAGTCTGCGTTAAAGTTTTTTTTTTCAATATTACTCCAACAAATTACGTTTACATAGCTGAGTTTTGAGATTATGTATAACTAATGTTATGATAGTTCTAGAACACTTCATATTAAGAGTTCAAATAGAAATCCAATATTATATTCAATAATAAATGGTAGTTTACATAAAATAAATCAATAAATTAGTTTCAATGTATACACGTAACATTACAAATCCTAACAACTATTCGAGTCTTCCTCTTCCTTGATTTGATGAATATCTTCTCTTCTTCAACCTTCACAAAAAAAAAACATAATTAAGTTTCAAGGGGAAAAATATAAAATATCAAATCGTAAATATTAAGATAACATGTTAAGATACAGCTTACCATAAATAAAAATCACCCTAAACCTTGAACTAGAAAAACCCAAATTGTGGCAATGGGCAATCCCCGTGTAATTCTTGTGGTTCTTCAACCTTCTTTTGAAGGTTATTCAACTATTATTAAGTCCGAGCAATGTCTTGGAATTTTATTCATCATAATTTATAGTAGTTGAAAATAATTATTATCAATTAGGGGGTAAAAATGTCATTGAAAAAGTTACAACTTAACTCCTGAATTTCATTCATATATCACCATTGTGAAAGAATCAATAACTATTCTACTAGTTAAAAACTAGAGGATAAAGTATGTAATAAGATAAAGAGTAACAAAAGTCTGTTTATATGAAAATAAGATAAGTAGCGTTTTTCACATTAATATTATGCTATCATACAGCTTCAATTATGTAAAACAAAAAAAAACATACTCCCTCTATTGTATTTTTGTATAGAGTTTACTTACTTTTTATTAGATACTCACAAGTCTAGTTGAGGTAAATGGGAGCTTTGGAAAGATGAAAACAAGGTGTTGTCTTGATAAGAAGATTGGGTGATAAGGGCATTATTTGTAATTTCAACATTATTGTTTAGCTTTGGATTTTTTGACAATTACCACCTTTTCCTTACGACTTTTTAAAAGTTACTATCTTTGATTTTTATTTTTAAATTAGCACCAAAACGTTATTGTTTTCTTCAAAGTTCCCACCTGTTAACGAAAGGGGCTCTTATCCATTAATCAAAGTTCCCACTAGCTTTGGATTTTTTTTAAAAAAGTTACTACCTATAAACTGATTCATTTTCTTTCCTCCAATCCCTTTCATTAGCTTATTTAACCATTAATCAACCTAAAAAAATTCGTTAAAGAAAGGGGCTCTTATCAAGAATCAAGCAACATGAACTGATTAAACAATAATTAAAGCAATAACTATAGTTTTAAGTCATAAACAACATATACAATCTCAATAAAAAAAAAACCCCAATCTCACAAGCTCAATTACAAATCCTAATTCCAAGTAATTGACTAATTGGGCATGAGAATATGAAATTAGTATTAGATTACTTATTAAAAATGTCGAATTACATAATTCAAGCATCAATTATGCAATATCAATGTTAATTTTGAAAAAATCCCTCTATAATTAAACACAAGCCCTAGAATTCGTAATTAACAAAAACACCTAATTTCTGACTTAAACTAGGCGAATTACCTGAGTTTGGTAATTGAAGTTGAAATGGAAGTAATTTACTCAAAAATTTCCGCAAAATTAATTTGCCCCTTAAATTGAAGAGGAATGCTTTGTTCTTCACTTCTTAAGGTTTGGAGAAGAATTAGTCAATATTTGGGCCCACAAATGGAGTAATTTGGGATTTTCTGTTAAGAGGTGATAGTTTTTAACAAATTCATAACATTTTGGTGGTAATTAAAAGAAAATAAAATCAAAGGTGGTCACTTTTAAAAAGTTGTAAAGAAAAGGTGGTAATTATCAAAAATCATTTAGCTTTAAATATTTTGTGGCTCTAAAAGTGTATGTATACCTTTGTTAATTGGGAGATTTGCCGTCAAATAAATTTAATGGACATTTTGGAGCGTGTGATAAACGGGTAACGGGTTGGGTGATGGATGAAACTTTCTCACCCTAATTCCATCCATTAGTCGTTCACCTACCACCCGTCCATTTAACTCGATTTTCACCATTTTTGTTTTTTGGGTGGAGCGGGTGATGGATCATTCATTGGATATGTGTTCCTTTATTAGTTGATTTTCTAACCATGGCTTAGATGTTTTACCTGTATAAAGAGGTTATTCATAACTCTATTTCAAACCTATTAGCTCAAATGAAAAAGCATTGTGCATTGCACAAATGGTCAGGTTTCAATCCTACGTAGGTTAATTGTACTTTTCTCAACTTTAAATGTACCCCCTTTTTACATGTATGATGCCCTGTTCACTTTTTATATTAAAGTTGTTCTATATAGATACTCTAGTAGTTCCAAGTTTAAAGTCTTTCTTGGAATTGATTATGAGATGTTATAACGTTCAAACACAAGTTGATATAAGTTTCATTTGCTATCATTAAACCTATTAGCTCAACTGGAAGAGTATTTGTACAGTTATACAAATGGTGAACGTTTGAACCTTACATAGGTTGTATGTTGTTTTTGAAAATTTGAATCCAAATGGAGATTCAAAATTATAAAACGTTTGAGGATATCCTTTTAACTCTAAATATACATCCTATTGGATTCTAGATAATGTAAGTCATACTTTGAAGTTATCTAGATGTCTTTAAGACAAAGAAACATATCATAGATTGCTTTTATAATTAGATATAACAACTATAATTTAAACATGACCTTTTAACCATAAATTTTAAATGTATTTATTTACTTCTACATGTATTCCTGTTACCTTTTAATGTGACACATTTGCTTTTAATTCTTAATTTCTAATCATGTTTAGGCACTTACCTTGCATTTGCTTTAAGAAAATATATTTGTCTAGTATCTTTTGAAACCGAACATCTTAATTTGAACAAACCTAAGTTTAAGAGGATAAGTCGCAATTATGATGCTTTAAGTTCTTTTTTTTTTGGCAAACAAGAGTTTGCACTTATATGTAGTAATTTTTACCATCAGATTCTAGGGGGGTGAATTTATATTTATGCAAGGTGTGTTTGTTATAGCTACAAGCCTAAACGATCTCATATCCTAGTATCTTTATCATAAAACATGTATCTATAAGATGCTTGTTAGTTGAATTATTACAGTTGTGAACTTGTATCGAACCTCATTGACCATGAAAATATGTGCTGGAATATCTATTTGGTGCAGAGAAGCTTCCCAAGCGAAGATGTGCTGCGGGTGGTGGTTAAATCTCTACCTAGCAGGCCAAAGGTCTATGAAAGATATTGTTGTTTTATTAGCAATGGGTATTACACCAATCCCTTCTGGTCATTGGTCTAGCATTTTGGGAAAGCGAAGAGCATACAAACTCCAGATGGGATGGGAGTGCAGGAATTTGGACTATGGGAGTTGGTTTGAGGAATTGAGGAGTCGGCTAAAGTAAACCACTTCTTGTGGCGAGTGTGTAAAGGTAGTCTGGCGGTCAAATCTTCACTATATCGTCGCCATGTGATTGCAAATAGTGTTTGTGGTGCTTGTGAGTAAAGCATTATCCATGCTTTGTTCAATTGTCAACGAGTGTTTAGGACTTGGAGGGTGAGTGATATGTTCATTTTATATAGGCTTTTACCCTCGTTTTATTGTGAGATTTGATGTGTTTGGGTGTGTTTCGTGTTTTTGAGTTTAAACTGTGCAGAATGTCTGAGGCCTTTATCTGGCATTTGGGAGCATCACCTAGTTGACATGAGCATTTGGAGTACCCTGAGAGCAATTCTGGAGCTCTCAGGATTAAAAGACGTAAGATTGTGCTTTTAGTGCGCTCGGGCGAGGCTTCCTGCTCGGGCCCGTAAGCAGTTTTGAGGCAAATTGAAGAATTGCCAAACTTTTGCTCGCCCGGCCGCCCGGGAGAAGTTGCCCACCTCCCCGAATGCTGATTATGAGTTATTCTGTGAAGAAATCGAAGACCGCCCGCCCATGGCGATGTTCGCCCGACCGGCCGGGCGATTTCTCGAGGCTTGGTTTCTCCGTTTTTATTGCTTTTAAACATTGTCTATAAACAGTGGAAGGTTAATTTCGATTAGATGATCTTAGTTTATCTTATTTTTTCGTTAGTTAGGTTTTTAGACTCTTAGTTTTCTCTCAAACTACTATTGTTCGAACATCATTTTGCTTTCAATAAAATTGATCCTTTTAGCGTAAATCTGGTAATTCTTTCATTGTTTTTCTTTATATTGATTATTGCTTTCGTAGATCTTAATTATGTCTTCCCTAATTAATATTGCTTACGTTTCTATAGTCATGTGAGTAGTTCCTTTTCTAAGGTTTCGAGGGAGAGAAGCCATACCTTATTTGGTACTTGCAAAATTATTCGTGCATGGGAAGAGGGATAGCGTCTTATTTTTGCCTAATTAATTAGTTTGGTAGGAAGTTAGGAACTGGAGAGGAGAAGTGGTGAACAAAAAAAGACGAGGAATAAAGATTATCTTCAATACTCGGTCGGAAGGCATCTAGTGACTAGTGATTACACTTAGTAAACTAATAATGAGTTATAATAGTATATTCGTTGCCAAGCTAGTTAATAATTAACCTCGTGTTTCCAGTGTAAAACTTTTACCATAACATGCTTTGGACAAGAATTTGAACAAAACAACAATCAACCTCTTTCAAAGAATTGAACTTCATTGGTAAAAGGTGAACTCATAAGCTGTTTGCTATAATTACACAAACAACAATTGATAAGTTTCTCATCTACTTTTTTCTTTTTTATAGAATGGTAAGATCAATTTGCCCTCAGGCCGGAACCATGCACAGGTCCACCCGGTCCGAATAAAGAGGCTAGGCACTATGAGAGTATGGGGAGGATAAGGGAAATCCCTACCGTCAAAATACTCCTTATGGGGATTGAACCCCAACCTTGAGGTTGGAGGGCTCTAATCTTATCATTAGACCAAGCAGTCGCCCAAAAGAATGTAGCTGTACACAGAAACAAATTATATACATCTTAAATAGGGCAAACCATACGTCAGAAGAGACCCCCTGTTTAAAGTGGACATCAATGACCCTCGGGCTTAAAAAGGGCCATCCTCTGGGACCTTGAAATACCTTGCCTGTCATTTAAAATGTTAATGTAATTGCGAAGCCTAAATCTGTCCAAGTTGGTAAGAGAGAATGGAGGATTCAGTATTAAAGATGGTGCTTCCACAAGAAGAAAGGTCAACAAGCGCACAGCTTTGGAATATGAGGAGGCCGCGCTTTCCATATCTCCCATGAGCTCATCAACCTGCAAACCATTCATGAGCTTGTTAATTGTTAGAGTCCAACAACACTAACAACGGAGCCTTATTCCCAAAAGGATGAGCTTGTTATAGAGTGGGAGTAATATTTTAAATCGGAGAACTTCCATTCGTTCTCCATTTTTTATTTGATGTAGAACTCTTTTCTGAGAGTATGCCTATACATCCCGGTATACCATGAGCATAGTACACCCAAATCTATTCGAGTAAAAAGTAGCCTTAGGTGTACCATGCTCATGCACCCGGGTGTATAATAAAAATTGTATTATTTTCCAGTAGTTTCTCTCCAACATAGAGATTTTTAATTGCTTAAAAGGCATTTGACATAGAGACATATAGCTAGATTTGTGTTGTTGAAACTAAGCTCTAAAAACTCTATTTAGTTCTCGATACAACATCTTGCTAATTATCATGAACTGAAACCACTTCAACATGTTTAAATTTTTTACGTTAGTACTGTAGATGCTTGAAACAGAGCAATTACTAAAAGTAGGGGCAATGTGCACAGTGAAAGCACCCCTTACCAACCTCGCAACAAGAATAGGTAACCAGAAGGGCTTCTTTGTTATGTGAATCAGAAAAGGTTGGACAAGTGGTTGATGGGTAGATTATTCTTATCAAGTGGTTGCAAAAATGAAAATAACTTCTCCATTTCTACGAATGATTCTATTCTATCAGCAATGTAACTTTTTACCAATAAAGCCTGAACCTAATACTCACAACTTCAGTCTTAAATACCACATTCCGAGTTCAGACAATTCTTTCCTTAGTGTAATAAAGGTGCTACTCTAACTTTCAAACCTACTTTATTCAAGAGTATGTTGTTAAAATATAAGATTAAACTTCAGTTAAGAACAAACAAATCTCAAACTGGATTATGATCTCTTACATATAACTAGGGTGGAGGGAAAGGAAGGGACGGGAAGAGTGAGGTTGCATTTTCCTTCCAAATCTTCCCAACATTAAAAGGATTTGGTTTGTCAAGAGGGTAGGGAAAATGAATGTTTCAAATTCCCTTCGTCCATGTTGTATCCAAACAAAGGAATATTCATACCTCCCTTTCCTCTGAATTCCCCTATATAAATAATCTGTAAATCCAGTTGAATGACAAGATCTGAACATATTGTACTCCCTCGACTTGCTGAGTCCATTTCAAATTATGGATGCCAGAACCGGAAAATAATCTCAGCACAGGCTTACATGTAAGCATTTTGTAATACAAACAACTAGCAGATTGGCTCCTACGATTATGCATTAGTCGGTTGTTCGTAGTGAATTATTTTAGGCTAGATGTTTTCTGATTTTTGATAATTTGGTTAGTTAGTGGGCCATAAATCCACTAATAATGGTGATGGGATAATGCTTCCTTATATCTTACTTTATTAGTTTTATTATGCAGTATAAATATTTGCTATATACTATTTGCTTCTTTATTCCCCTATCTTCTCTTATTTTGTAAGTTCACAGATGGGGCACGCCAGAAGACACAGTTCGCAATTAGAGAGGTTTTAGTAAGGTTGGATATATTGGAAAGTTATTTACAAAGACCTTTTCTCGAAAAAAAAAACTCGGGATCTCGATGAAAGTTGAAGTGGTGCAAGATTGAATCTCTCTGATATCTATTATGGATGGAGCTGATGCGAAAAGGTTGTAGAGGGGGGGGGACTTACTGCACCATGTCTTCCCAGCACAAGAGCAGACTGATAGATTGTTTCCATAGCATCAGGTAATTCAACACTTCCTGCAAAGCAAAAGTTCCAATCCAGTAAATAACAGGAACTATCTATGTCAAAATTCGTAACTCAAGCAAGAAACGATTTAACTCTTTCACAATAGAAGTGGCTACTTTTGAAGGATGTAGCTTATTTGACCAAATCTCTCTAGATGCTTGTTTGTTTTGCTTCAATATGATTGACAAAATGAGAGCTCAAATTAAGTCGTCTTAATGATTCAAGTAACTTGTTGGGTGTCTTCTATTATCCTTCTAGTGCCTTTTGCTAGACAGCTAGGTAAGTGCATAACATTCATGACTAAAGCTATCTGTGGTTGGGGGAGACTGCAGTCTGATGATCAAGTAAATCACCACCCTAAAATAAACTTTTTAACCCACTGTCCCCATTCTACGCCACAAGAACATATATATATATATACAAAAACGTAACTTCAACCAAATAATGAAGCAGTAGCCAGATCACCTAACCACATTTCAAACATAGGGCTGATAACTCATTTAAATTGTCCGTAACTTACTTATAACCAAGTCTAACTACTTACATTGTGAATAGGAATAAAAAAATTTAACCCCTTCTGTCCCCATTCTACAGTACACAAGAAGAAGAATTATATATATACACACAAAAAAAAAAAACATAACTACAACCAAACTAGCCAGCTAACCCATATCATATTCCAATACCAACCTTTTCCATGTCAGCTATGGTGAGTTCTTTGCCAACCTACTTGGCACAGTGTGAACCACAAAAAAAGGGCTGATAACTCATTAGCTGACTTATTTACAACCTTGTCTAACTACTAAGAGTGTGAATAGTAATTTAACCAAATTTTAAGCAGCCTAATATGCATACAACACACATCTCTAAAACTACTGTGATAATTGATACATCAGTTATTCTGTAAATTTTCATATGGGTAACAAAATCAGCAAGTACCTGGCTCTACAAACTTTGATAGTTCTTCAGCGTGCTCTACTTCACTAAAGAACTCCCTCTTAATTACATTAGAGACATCCTCAAGCGCTTGAGGGCAGACAGCATCAAGAGATTCATGACACACTGGACTATTTGCGATTTTAGTAATGCTACCCCTAGATTTTGCAATTTCTACAGAAGGACTACCATCGATGGAGGAGACAGCTCGAGTATGGCAAATATGCAGTGCTTGCTTCCGAACTGCTAAAATTACTAGCTGAATGGAAAATGCTTCAAGAAGTCTACCAGCCTCAACCTATAAAGTGATGCAAAGCGCGTGCACAACACCATAAGTTAGATATTACAGTATGCAGAGAAACTAGTAGAAGGGACATTAATAACTTTGTTGAAGACTTGAAAATATACCATTTCAATCACCAGTTCCTTGATACTAACGGCACACTCCTGCAGCGACCTAAGCCTTGTGATGGAGTCATTAGATGGCTGCTCTAAGCCTTCTGCTGTGTCCAAAGAACACTGTGAGTATCCAGGAGGGACAGAAGACTGGCTATTTAAAGTTTCAATGCAGCATAGGTATCTGCTTGACGCACCTGACATTGGATCTGGGGCACCAGATCTTGAGCTAAAACCAAAAGATGCAGGAAGAGGGAGCTCAGACTTGGTGGGAGATAGACTTGGTTTTGAGATACTGGCAGAGGAGGCTGAAACATCCGCAGGCGGTCCAGATACAAGAACATAATCTTGATCACTGAACTCCACAGAATCTAAATCTGCTAAACCGTAGAGAATTGTGAATGGTGGCCTAATAAGAATAATTTTGTAAAATTTTGGAAAGACGGAATTCTTATCATAAAGAAAATTCTTAGTACCTCTTGAGTGAGAGCTCAGTTGTCTTTGCTCCATACAAATAGGTGGATGTTCAATATGTATATTCTCAGATACACTGCTCTTTATCCTAAAACCATTAATTTGCAACTGTTTTGCAGCATTGCCTTGTGGAGGAGAATGGTCAACATGTCTTATAGTACTAGACGGTGCTTCTTTTCTGGAATCAAGAGAGAAACCATAAGTAGGCTTAATATAGGCTCTCCTCCGAAGAAAAGATGGACTCCCATCGGGACCACTTGAATCATCATCCAAAAGAAACGGCAAACAATCATCTGGAGAATTTCCCTCCCTATTCTTCGAGATATTGCACTCAGATAAAGAATGACTATCTGCTTTTCCGAAAGATGTCCGACCCCTACATGTAATATGATAGGGTATAATTTAGTGATATGCAGGATAGACCTATCACAGGATGTAAGGGAGAAAGATAATCCCTTTTCTACTATTTTTCTATTTACCCAATTGTTTCATTCAGCTGCTTCTGATAAAGAAAGGGGTGGTTGAAGAACTCATCAAACGTTAATCGTTCAACTGCAAATGCAAGGACAAACAGGAGATCAGATGAATTCTAAATAAGTAAATTATCTATTTTACTTTTCTTTTGAATATTAGACCGATTAGATAATTTATTACAGCATATATCAGTCAAAAATCTCATAAGTGACTTCAGCATGACGCTAGACAAGAGAGTTGCAAGTTGCAGCATCATATTCATGTTGAATCTGAATATAGCTTTGTGTATTATTGGCTCCATAATCCTAGACCACCACAAGACTTTTACTACATGATACTCGGATTACAACAAGGTATGCATATTATTTATTTCCGACATATGTTGACACGGTCAGTAACTGTTCCAAAGTTTAGAATACGAACATTGGGAAATGGTGATTCAAAAATATGTATATAAATGTTTACTTCTATAAGTATCTCATATATACATATACACGAAAATATACACATATGTTCAAGGGGGGGTCTTAGAAAAAAGGGGTCAAGGGAGGGTCCTTAGCATAAAAAGGGTCAAGGGAGGGTCCTTAGCATAAAAAGGGTCAAGGGATGAGCGTCATTAAATCAAAAGATTTGAAGTGATAAAGTTAACCATCATGATAAATGAGCAACCATAAGTGCTTGAGCACGAATTACAAGATCTTATACAAGCAGTGACATTATAGTTTTAGATTCCAGATGTGATCGTAGATCCCCTTTCCAAGGCAACACCGGTTTTGTGGCTGTCGCACTGCAATAAGCTAAAAAACTTTTACAATGAAGTCAAGATGCGATCATGTGGCCGAGATCTAAGGCCATGAGCCATGAGTGAAATAAGCATTTTTCACGTAGGTAAACGAGTAATTTATGAGAAGCTTAAGGTTTGCAGGTATGAGAATTACTGAGGTACCACATGAACTATACAAGCAGTATAACAAAGTTTCACAACAGAATCATAAGGCTGGGACTTCCCACACTTACAAAGGATTCTCTTCCCCCTACCTCCTCCCACTAACTATTTTCAGATTCTCAGAAAGGATGTTAAAAAAAATGAAGTAGTTTAACAGCAAAATGATGTGGACATAAAGATTAACATAGCTCAAAAAGATTAAGAAAGAAAAAAGATCAAAAGAAATTGTTCTTCCCCCCTTGTCTTTAAGTATTTACTTGTCCTCTCTCACATTTCTCTTCATTGTCGTAACTTATTTTTTGTCTCTTTAATCCCCTTTTTAACTTCTTCCTTCGTTTGCAAACATCCAACTCCTCTCTCTTTGACCATCAACCATCGATCAATCTTACCCTGCTCCGGGGATGGATCTAGAGTCTAGACTCTCTTTTCCTTTTGTCCTTTAATAGTGAATGTTATGATCTGGAGTTTTCCAATATAAATCCTAGATCTAGAGCCCCCTTTTTCTTTTGTTTGATCGATGAATCCTATATCAAAGGCTATGTTGTTGTTGTTGTATGGATGAATGCTGCATGCTGCTATATTTTTTGTATAGAGGAGGTTATACTAGTTCAATAATGCCCGTGATTGTTTCCTTTTCTTCGAGTCCAACCTCTATCATCTCATGGTTCTGCCCAGGTTGGGTCATTTTCACACAAACAAGGCAAGGCTACAGGGTGAGTCCGGGCATCAAAAGTTCACTGCAATTCGAAATCATTGTTTGAACGCCTCTCCTTTATTTCTAGTATGTAATTCATTGCAGTATTAATATATCCAAGCTACTTTTACATTTGAGGTACATCTTTTATTATCTAATGTAGTCTTACCAGGATTATGCCGCAGCAATTTCTGACACAGATCTAGAAATTCTAAACTCAAGTCTTTCATATCTGGAGGAAAACGCAGTTCCGTGGCTTTGATTATATTCTGGAGCAGCTGGACAAATCAAAGAAGCAATAACTAACAAAAGCAGCAGCTGGATGGGATCCAAAAGCTCTTGAGATCTAGATCCATATTCTACAAAACCAATAAACCTCTACAATTATGTAAGCTAGACAAGTAACAAACGCCACCTGTATTTGGTTGCTTCCTGTAAAAGGAGTCTTTCCAGTCACAAGTTGATACACAATTGCACCCACACTCCAGAGATCTGCCTGTGCAGACAACTCAGGATCAAAGATTGTTGGAAGTAGAACATATGATATGTTAAGATAAGCAAGAGACAAATCACAAAAGATGCAATCACCTTCGCATCATATTTCTGCAGTTGCATTATTTCAGGAGCCATGTAAAGTGGAGAGCCACACAAGGTCTCTGCAAGCCCCCTAGGTTGAAGAGATCTGACAAGAAAGAAAGGCATGCTCACATAAGAAATGGGGAAACATGTGTCTGAACGAGTCTCTTGCTAAAAAAGCACGTCAGAAAATTGTTGGTTATCAATTGCTATTGCTGACAACAAAGTTGATGTGCAGTGTTGTGTATATTGGGTCACAACAAAGTTTATGCCTTTAAAGCTTCTCAAAGCCTCAAACTGTTTACTGTAGGTTCGCAGGGAATAATTTGTTTTTTAGAATTAAGGGAGTCATTTTGTCAACTACAGGAATCTAAAAGCATACTCGTTAACTGCCACTGTAACCATAAATTTAATCAAAGTGAGTGAGTCAGCCAGAATCAAACCATCAAAACTTCTCTTGAGTTGAGTTCCACCAAGGGCTGTTGACCGGCTGCCTCAAAAGAAATCCCAACAAACCATATTATTAGCAATCTGTCGCAGTTTGTATTTTAAGCATGGATCCCTCGTTCCTATTCACTGATGTGTTTTTCCTTCGACGTTCACAAGGAAAAAATAATAAAGCAGATATAATTTATATGTAAAACCGCATTTTGGAAGCATAATTTATATGCCAAATAATTGGTATAATCAATGCTAATACTAATATCTATAATATAACTTAATATAATAAATCCTAATAGTAATAATAATAATAAAACTTATATTATTAATATAAATAAAAATTGGTATTTTGTGTTGAAATTAGAATTTGACATTGTTGTTCCACCTTGCTGCTCTCTCATGTTGACATTGGTATTTTGTGTTGACATTGTAATTTGACATTGAAAACGACAATGTTGTTGGCTTTGTGTTGACATTGTAATTTGACATTGAAAACGACAATGTTGTTGGCTTTGTGTTGACACAGTTATTGGATATAGTAATTTGACATTGTAAATGATAATTATGCTAGCAATACTCAACAACTTCTTATCTACACACATTCTGAGCTATTATAACAACCATTATGCTCCATCTTTTTCTTATCTTCCCTTGTTCTTATCTTCCCCTGTTCTTTAGAATTAGTTGACGCTTGATATGTTTGATGAATATTGTGAACTTATGAATCCAAACACTTTAATGACTCTATCCTATAAACTTAATTCTTTAAATCTTCTTAACACCCATGCTTATATGTTGTTGGTCTTTCAATGACATGTGGCATAGGTTTGCTAATATTATATTATTTCGAGCCGAATTTCAAACAAATTTAACTTTGTAAAGTAGTAGGCATGATAATAATATCAACAATAATAATAATAAAGACTAATAGTAATAATAATGAATATGATAATGTCTATTAAGTAAAACAATAGTAACAAAAATATCGATAAGAATATTTATAATGGTAATATGTTTTATTAAAAGTGACTATAATAATGTCTAACAAAAGACGATAAAATTAGAATGATCGATAATAATATAAAGAGCATAGTTAGATACTAAAACATTAGCTTTTTTTGATTGAATTTCATATATCAATACCATATAAACATATAAATACAACAACGATTAATAAATTAAGAATGATACCAAAAATGATAGAGGAGTTGAATTGAACGAACTAAAATTAAAGGAGTTGAACTGAACTGAAATTAATTTCAATTAATCTAGTCCAAAAAAACACAGCCTTATTCACGGATAAGAACGGCACAATCATCAAGAAGATATTGTTGGCCATTTAGCCTTAAATTATAAATTACTGTGAAAATTCAAACCACACTACACCATCCATTTATCAAAATGTTTGGATGACTAAATGGTTTGTGCTGTTTTGGGATAGTTGACAGGGAGCAGTGTGTGGTAAGGGTAATAATATGAATCAAGCCCCACAACCTCTGACCTTGAGCACTACTTCTAATCTCTATATTATAAGGAAAGAGGGAGGTGGACACTAAAAATAAAAATAATAAAATATATAAATAAATCAATAAAGCTAAAGCTACTATAATTAAGGAGTTATATATTTTCTCCAAAATCCATATATATTTTTCTTTTGCACGCATCGCATGCATATAAGGTTAGAAGTTAAATCTTACATTTCTCCCACAACCTCTGCCCTTGAGCACTACTTCTAATTGAAATTGAAGTTAAGTCTGCCATCACTGCTATCCTTCTGAGTGCCACCATTGAAATCCTTTCAAGTCTTAGACTCGATTACCCAGCTCAACAACCCCCCCCCCCCCCAACCCCACAAAAAAAAAGGCAAAAAAAGCTCCTCAGGAGATCAAGAGTTTACATGTAAATATTGAAACTTTCACCATGTTTGGTTGACATTAAAAGATATGGGAAGTAAAACTTCCTAGAAAGCAAAAGAATGTGAGGTTGTTTGGTTAGCAAGTTTGCAGGAAGTTCAACTTCCCAAAAAATCAAAATAAAGTAATGAGAAAAGAGTACAGGTAAATAAAGACTACACAAATACAATCAGTATCACAATTGAACCCACCATCTATGAAGGGTTGAACAAGAGACTCTTCATGTGCCAGGCTATAACACCAACACTGAAGAAACTACAACATGAAAGGGAAATCTGCCTAAATACAGACTGCCAGTCCTTAGTTTCTCCTCTAAACTTCTTAGCATTCCTTTGAACCCAAGTAGCAACTCTGGTACCAACAGGCCTGCTATGCCTCAGAGACTCCAAACAAGCTTTCCAAATCATAATAGCTTACGTGTCTGATTTTTTTCAAAGTGGTTCTAAGGATATTCACCTATACATGAGAACGATTCCAACCTAGCCAAATTCTACCATTAAGAGCAAAATCATAATTGTGATGTCATCGCCAATCAGCACCAAGCTTATTCATAATCTTCTGAGATTTCCCTAATTTAAATCTAGTTTCAAGAAGACCAACCACACTAAGATGATTAGCCTGCAGAAAAAACTAGACTCACCGTCCTCAAAGGGCTTCTCAGTGTCCTCAACTGTGGGAGTTAAACTAGCAAAGGGGTTTGCTTTAGGAGTTGTAGAAACAACTCTCTTAGCTTTATCCTTTGTCTTCTTAGTAATCACGTTTCATCCATTCGTTTCATCTTTCTGAGCTGGAATGACCACATGTTCAGGACTATTCACCACATGCTGCTCTAGCAACATTTATTATATTGGATCAGCATAAAAGTACAAAACACATTATTGATTCTCTCTATGTTGCCTCTCTACTTCTTTAAGTCTTTTCTGTTTCTCATCTTTCATCCTTGTTGTCAAATATACCCCTCTGATCTTTGGCTACTTTCCCTTCACCCTGTAGTTTACTCCTTTTCATTGTGTGAACTGTTGCCCTATATCTGGATGGCGTCAACCTTAAAGGTCGCAGAGACATGTTATTTTGAACAATTTTCCTTACTAAGAAAATGCTTATAAGCTATGTCTGTTTCTTATTAATATGTGGAATTGTTACGAAGTTTATAATAGCAATTAGGTTGAAAGAATATGCCTTGAATGAATCCAAAATTCCTGAAGTCCTAATAGGCACTACATCTTTGTTTAAAAAGAGCGCCGCCAGGCAAGCAGAGGCGCACGGCTGACCTCCTTCTGAAAGTGAGGCGAAGCGTTTAAGGCGCAGCCAGGCGCGCGCCTTTGACGTTTATCGTTGAAACACGTGAGAGAAGAAGGAGATCTGAGTTTTAACTCCAGAAAATAGTTAAATTTCTAAAAATTAATACTTACCCAGGCTTTAAGATCTAAATTAGACTTGGTGCCTCATCTGATTGCGTAAATTGGCTTCAATTCGAATCCAACATAAAAAAGGCCCAAATTGGTAAGACCCTAATTCACAAATTCATAGAAATTGACAATCTAAAGCTTGCAAACATGACAGAGAGTGTCGATAACTGATTCTCCTTCGTCACCGGCGCCATAAACCTCAGGGCCTGGGAGCCATCGCTAGTAACAAAGTTGGCAAGGCCAGAGATGTGGGTTTCTTTTTCTTCTTTTCTTCGATGTACTGTGTTGTGTTAAATTGTTGACTAAGTATTACCTCTCCTAACCCACCAGTAACAATTCATTTCCCTCCTCAAACAAAGTCACACACCCTCCCTCTCTCCATCTTCAACCTCTTTCACAAATCACTTCGGCAGAGCTATCATTCATGCTGCAAATTGGTTGATTCTCTCCATTTGGCAAGCTTTAATTATCATTCTGCTAGAATTAATTGAGGCAACAAGTCATCAAACGCAAGCCTTTATTTTGGGTTAATTTATTTTTTGGGATGAAGTTCCATTCCATCAAATTCCAATATTTATCTTCTACTCTGGATTTTTTAAGTGACGATTTTTTTTTGATTCCATTCCATGCTTGATCCAAACAAGTAATAACAATATCGTTTATCTATTACCATTTTGTTTCCGTTTCCCACAGTTGAACCAAACGCCCCTTATTCTTTTTGTCTTTATTTTTACCTTTCACAATTTTGTATTGTGGCCCCCAGTGACAGTACAATTCACGTCATATGCAAGTAAATCCCCTCCCTTTTTGTTTTTTCTTCTCTTTTCTTCGTGTCTATATTTTTCTTGTATATTAAAAGCTCTTTAAGAAAAACTCTAGCTGTGTAAAGGGATGAGGTGGCCAACGGCATAATATTATTTAGCTTTTTAAAAAGTAATTCTCTTCTACTAAAAACTTTGGCCATAATGGGAAAAAAAATACATTAGATAAAATTAAAAATTAAAAAAGTGCACCTTGCCTACAAAAGGCACGCACCTTGCGCCTAGGCTCCAAAGACCCTTTGCGCCTCGATGCACCTCGCTTTTTTATAAACTAAGCATTATAGGTGCACCACATTCCCTGTTCTAAAATGGGTAATTATCAAATGGACTTGGTTTCGAGGCCTTAATTTTCTAGAGCCAACAAGTCTAGGTCAGTTGAGGTTGGAGTCACAATGGAATGGATCCATTGCCACCCACGCTCTTGCTACGATTTATTTCCTCTTTTAATTGTAGAACAAACTACGTACAACAGCAAAAAATATTCAAACTTTTTTGCAAAAATCAAAAGAATTGCATGCAGGGTCAAATCCACAAAAACTATTAATTATATATGCCATGCAGCCAACTCCACCTGGTGACAACGGCTTGATAGGTTGTTAGGTTTTTTCACTTAGTATGGACTAGATTGGTTTCAATTGAGGTCTATAAATCAACTCATGTGTTCTAGTTCCTTAATTTTTCCTCACACCAGGTAAAAGAAGCACATAATTTGGGAAAAGTACACAAATATGTCTACTTGGGCATTTAGTTTTATGAGAAGCGAACCTAAAAGGGCCTTTGGAGCCTACGCATGATGGGCAAGGAAAAGGTGGGGTCTCATTTAGGCAAGCCACACCTTCACTTTTCTTTTGTTGCTTTTGTGGTGTCAAATTTACAGTAAAATCCCATATTATATAACGAAAAGAGCCACCAAGATAAAGCCCCACATGTGATAAAGTTAAAAGTTTCCAGATACTTGAGACTTACAAGACTAAACTATAACGCTAGGTTCATATTTGTCCAAACTCACTTCACCTGAACAGATCAGTCAGTTATTCAACTCCTACTGAAAGTACAAGTCGAAATTCCATTACTAAGTTCATTTTAAGCCAAAACGCATGGAGAAGGGGATTCTGAGATCTACCCTGACAAAGAAAACAAGAACCGGAATCCAATAATATTGGATCATGAAGATAGCATTTTTTTCATGAATGAAAAATATCCAGGACAACCAAACATCTATGAATTCTCTACACACAAATAATAGATACTATGTAGATAAATAAGATCAGCCAACATACACGTGCACCGTACAAAACCACATAAATGAAGAACGACAAGTACGTCCAAAGTGGATCAAAGAATCAACCAATGGTGCCTGAAGAAAACGACACAATTAATATTTGATGTATTTGGTAGACATGCTCAACTGTGCAAAGAACGAGCCATTAAAAAGATAAGAACATAGCTTTTCAGAAACTTCAACCCTCCTTACATACAAAAACTTTACCTAGCAAAGCCGAAATCTGCAATCTTCAAAACTGAGTTACTGCCATTTGTGGAGAGAAGCAGGTTCTGTAAAACAAACGGTGAATACAGAAGTGTTGCAATATTTTCTCCTCTGAAAGATAGCGTCTTGCAGAATGTAAATTATTGACTGAATTAAGTGAAATTTCATAAATGGCACAGGGTAAGCACTGCTCTCCTGCTCAAATAATAATCGAGAACAGCACTATGAGCACCATTGTGCTATCTTGCCAACCATAAACTTCTACTATTCAGTTGGTAAAGTTATAGAGAACCTCAAGGTTTCTGTCAAGATCAGCCTCTAATTTGATATAGGTTCGTCAAAGAAAATATTCAGATAATTCCATGGAACAACAAATAGATGCTAGAGTGCCAAAATGACAAAGAATTTCTAAGACAACAAATCTTGATCGAGAAACCCAAGGGTAAAGCCAGCCCGAGCAACTTTCTCGGGAGCATTGGAAGCAAGGAAGAAAATCGCAGATGCGCATTCACGGCAACGGTCCCAACGACGCGGAAGCCGTTTGTAACGGTCGAATAGAACAAATTGTGGTTCATGCGGCGTCAATTTTAAAAACAAATTTCACACTATTAGATTTTTAACCTGAGGTTTGCATTTGTTAAAATTTGTAAGTATTCATATAAATTAATTTGACCAAAGCTATCATATCACTGGGTTATACTTATGATCAATAAAAAATTACTTAAGATATGAGATCCATATCCTATAATAAATATAAATAGATACTAAATCATATATATTATCCAATTTAAAGCCTACATTTAGTTTTTCTCCTTTGGTTGGTGTTTGTATATTGTTTGGGTTACTATGTGTGTTTTATCCTTCTCTTGTCAATTCTGACAAAGTAATGAACGCAACGAGTAAAAAACAATGCAACGCGGCACGGACAACGTGGTGAGATGGATGTGGATTTCATCACGGCGTTACATGACCGCATTTCGCGTAACAGTTGGTTAAATATCCGTTACATAACAATCGAGTTTTTGATTCCATGACTGGGAGCGCCACATAGAATCATGTCACAATATATTTGATAGTATATTTTAGAATCATAAATAATATATACTACCTCCGTTTCTTTTTGTTTGTTTACTATGACAAATTATGTGAGAGCTTTTTTACCAAAGTAGGACAAACAAAAAGAAACAAACAAAGGGAGTATTAGATATATGAATAGAAAGAGTTTGGTTCTCCATAAACTTCGAAGGATTATAATATATAAAGTAATCGTAACTTTAGTGATAGAGCTCATATAAAAGTAGAATTTTTACACCATAATCACCTTGAAGTATGCTTTAAGATAAGATCCATTTTGATATACTTACTTAATATTGCATAGGGGTATTTTCCACAGGGGTAGTTAGAAGTTAGAACATGGTCATAGCTCAATTCCGATCTTTTAAAAATAAAATACTTAGTTACTCGTCACTCCAAAATCTTTGAGGGGATAGCTAGAAGAAAACATGCGCTTTTGGTAGATGCTATAATACATATCTATTCATACAAATTTGAGATTATTCTTTTTATTACAAATATAGATGACATAGTACCTAAAACGATAAAGATTGCAAAAGGTTCCACAAAGGATATAGTACAGAAAGAAATAATGATTAACAAATGTCTCATAATATTAGAATAAGATAAATGACATCATTTTTTATTAATTTCATGTTATTAAGTGTAATTATGTTTGGGGTTTCACAGTCTCTCTTATTCGATAAATTATAGCATGTATCTCCCACACACTTATCGTTTTATTAAATGACATTTGATCATCGAACGCCAATTAATGTATGATAATACTTGTCATAATCTATGGGTAAATTACTATAGAAGGAAGAGATTCATTTAAATTATTATGGCTCACCCGTGCTTGTAACTCGACTTTGTTTACATGTAGGTGTTTTACTTTATATATTACTTTACAGTTTCCAACTTTGGCGAACCCAGTTCAGCAAGGTGGATTTAAAAAAATGGTCGTTTTGGCCAGGCCATTTCGGCCATATCGCCTAGGGTTCGCCCATTTTGCCGCTTACAAAGTTTTTTTGGGAGTTTTTCAAAGATTCCTTATCTTTACTTTTACAGTAGCACCGGTTTACCTCCAATAATGACTCAAAGAACAAGAGAAAAAAAAGAGAAGAGGCACCACTAAACCCTATATAACTCCACTAAGATCTATGAGTAAATGAAACAAAAAGACCAAAAAAAAACTCTAAAACTAAATTTCTCCCGCAACAACCGCCACTCGGACCGCGATCAACGTATCCGTTTTGTTAATAAAGGTATCTGGTTCCAAACCAGCCCATCAATCCTCAGTGTGTTAACCACCTCATTAATGAAATTTTCTTCTCCACTAATAGCATCAACGGCAGTCGAAAATTCAATTCTCAGGAATCAAATTCTAATTCCTCAATACAATAGATGTGCTCCTCCAATCTACTACTTTGCAAAAGCATAGAGAATGCCAACCCCCTTCTCCAGTAAAATTCGACACAGTCAGACTAGGAAAATTTAACCCAACAACCATGAAGAGTATCTTGCTGGCCAACTTGCACTATACGTTTTGAAATAGTTATTTCCTTTTCGTACAACCAAATAAAAACAGAGGAAGTATCTTGCAGTCCAATTTGCTCTATATGAGGTCTGTTCCTGAGACTTGTCTCTCATTGATATGAAATTTATTGCATTTGTAAGCGTTAGAGCCATACCTCTATGAATTGCGAAAGAGCAAAGTTGCGAGTCGAAGAGATTTCTTTTGGGCCATAATGTTAGGTCTTAGGTGTTAGTTCTTGCAACTGCTCAAGTGCCTTTCATATTTTATTGGATACGTTTAATTTAACATCATATTTGGAGATAGTCCTAAGCAACCAACCATGTATCAACAGGTCATAATGTATAGCAAAAGATGACATACATGCCAAATTAATACGCACCTGAGGCTTCAAGTCCCGGTGTATAATATTATTCTCTCGGAGAACCTTCAAACCAGCCGCTGCAAGAGAAACATTTTAAAATACAGTCTTTAAATTTTCAATGATTAAATGGTCACAGTCAGGATATACCAAGTTGACGCATGTACAGCTTTGCCGTGGCTTCTGGGACTCTCCCATGGCGCTGTATATGCATGAAAAGGTCGCCACCACTGCAATATTCCAATACAAGATGTATTTTTCCAGGAACCTACTAGGAACGTTTAGAAATGAAAATAAACATTTCCAATTGACTAGTGAAAATATGCAAACAAGACATATCATACTTCCTCCGTTTTTTATTAGTTGCTAGTTTGCTACACTTCTTGTTCGCACGCTATCAAAAGCATTACTTTGAGCCATATCATAGTTATGCATAAGTAAAAAACACGTGAAGGAGAATCAAGCAAGATCCCACTTGACTAGATTTTTTTCTTACACACAAGAACAAACTTGACAAGATTAGTTGGCGGTAGTAGTTATTGTGCAAGCATAGCAACTAAAAGAATCTAGAGGAAGCATACAGCAGGAAATAGTGACAAGGATAGGAAGAAAAGCCATCAGGATGACCATCATTAGAGCAAATAATTGAACAAACAAGATGCATCTTCAAAAAAAAATTGCCCTTTTAATCCTTCAATAGGACCTGGCCGAGAGCAGTATAGAAAGATACGCCAGAGCCATTTCTATTTTGGATAAGCCACCAATTATTTTTTCAAACAATTGCACTGAGCTTGACCTTCTTCATTGCTTTCCACACCTAAAATTCGGTGATACTATAGTTGCAATCCAAATGGTAGTAGAAACTAGGAAGTGAAAAGAAATTAATTCCCAGCTAGGAGAAAATTAGCACTGGTATGTGGAACAGATTACTTATTTGGATTTGTAAGGAAGAAAAGAAGAGATCACTATTAACAAATCATAGGCTTCGCCACCATTTTGAAGTTGAATATTGTTTTTTCCTTTCAACTAGAGGAATTAAGGTTTAAACCACCTCCCAGAAGGATAACAAAGCAAGATTTTGAAGTTTTCACCAAACCGTAAGTAAACCCATTTTCCTTTGTCATAATCATTCGCTTAAATTAACGTCACCTTAATCCTCCTTATTCAGGAGAGAATATTAACTACAAAGCTTAGTGCACAAGATATTAAACTTTTAGCAAAAGTTACCTAGGATTTAAACAATATAAGCATGCAAACAATCGCATGAGAGTGCTTCTAATGCTTGCGCTAACTTCTAGATTCTAGAATCATCCTAGATAGAAGAAACCTAGAGAAAGTGCAATATTTCTTGACAAACTTCAAGAGGAAGCCTTCACATCAGATTCTAAGAGTATGATTATAGTAGAAGTTTGCTAACACTAATACCTAAAACTTTTTATGTGATGCAAATTGCTGAGCTGGAGAAACTTAAGAAAAACCTTCCACGTGTCAATGCAATAAGAACCAACCTCTCTGAAGCTTAACTTAGTACAAACGTCTGCGCATATGAGTAATAAAAACAAACACAATTTTTTACTAATTAAGACTAACTTTTACTGATTCTAGCTAATTTTTGTTGATTAAAGCTATTTTTTCATTAAAGCTGAATTCTGCAGTTCAATAGATTCTTGCTGATTCCTTAGTATATATATCATACACTTACTGGTGTTTACGAATTGAAGCTGATTTCTACCAAAATCTGATATTCGGTAAACAAACCAATTATTACTCGTAGAACATTTTTTCCAGAAAACAGTTTCCATGATCAAAGCTGATTTTCCTAATCCAAAGATTATTCAACGGAATATATTTTTTATGTATAGGGGAGCTAGAGAATGGCCTAAATGCACTAATTTTAAGGTCGAACATTTCACTGCTCAAAAAGGGGTACGCATAAAAAAAATGATGTGTGTGCTCCTTGACATACCCTGACACCCCTAGACTATAATTGGCTAAGGAGTAGAACTATGACACTTGACGAATTTAGCTTATAGATAATTGCCATTTTGCAATCATATTAAATTGCTTAACAGAAAGATCTATAGTAAATGGGCCTTTATAGCAACTAACCTAGGCCGATTTTAAAGAGGGTTTCTAGACCCGTCCCAGAATTCCCCTTTGATGCATAGGGGCATAAGGAATAGGCCAATCTTCCTTTCTGCGATGGATGACATGGCTTATTGAGATGATGACACACATTATCTTTTAAGTACATAAACATAAGCAAATAAGCCCGTAATGCAATCTGATACAAAAGTGCTTCAAAGAAGAAAGTGAGCAGGCCATGTGGCATATAATCAAGGTGCTAATTACCATGTATCTCAAGGTGCCAACTATCATGCATCATTGAACAGAGCAAGGGCAAACAAAAAGTTCCTTTCACTAACTTGTTGTTTGTACTCGGTCAACTGAGTGCTTAGCCTTTCAATTGGCTCTTTAAAGATCCAAAAATAATACTCCCTAGTCCCTCCCACAATATAGCGCTTGTATGCCTTTTTAGGTGTCCCAAATTGTTGTTCTTGTTTGTAAAGTTTCCATTCATAAATTGTTATTTAATTCTTAGGAGTACCCTCATTCAGTAATTTTTTTCTTTTGCCATTTTCTCCCCAGTGAGTATTTCTCTTTCCCATTTTGTCGTCAGGTTGTAATTTGTACCCAATTTATTTTTTATTCATTTCAAGTGGTCAAAGTACATCTCCCAATGTATTGTTACTAATGAAGGAAACCCTAATAAAGACACTCTCTCTCATTCAACGCATCTGTGATTTCTCTCTCATCCCATTTCAATCTCTTCTATGTGTTCGTCCGGAAAAGAACCTAGCTTTTCTTTCCCCTTAAATTTATGATTCTCTACAAATTTTTGGTTGAACTTTTGAACTAATCTTTGGTAAATTGACTTAATTTCTAGATCACCTAATTTTTTTCATCTAAAATTCAGAATTTCGGGTAGTTTGGCCTAGCTTTATTTGTTGTCTTCAAGATTTTCATATCTACTCCATTTTGATGAAATCTTTTCACATCAAAAACCTTCAATAAACGTTTTATGGGTGGATTTCGTTTCTTCTCTTCTTAAAGATAAAACCTACACTGAATTTATGTTCCAATTTTTGAAGTGATTTGCAATAATTCTTATGCGTTTTGGGTTTTCTCATTCTTGGATGCACTTCCCCAATCTTAGTATACATGTTATGGTAATTCTAATTGTCAATGGAGTTAAGACGGGATTCATAGCTATAGTCCCCAATCTAAATAGCGTAAGATCTATTATTCTTCTCCTTCAACTGAATCAAGTGTGCTCGACGGTGAAATTGGTGGTGAATTTCAATAAACTAAAACACTACCTATAATTGGCACTAAGGGTGGCTCTTCTTCAAGTGTTTCTGTCAAAGTGAAATCCCCTCAAGGATGACTGATGATTCCAAATTTCACCATAAGTCTCCATACCTTATCTTTTCTTACTTTCATGTTTTATTATTGCTAAGCTTGTTATGTTATGTTGAGCATGAATCATGAAATAAAAGTCTCCCTTTATGTTGGTTTTGATTTGGCTACTGTTTGTTGTTGCTGATCAGTTGTTATGAGAAATGGGTTGATGATGAATCTACAATGAAGTCACCTGATTTGGTTTAAGATGGCCTCCAATTTATTTACCGAGGTAGCCTATTTAAGAGGGTGTATGCGTTTTTTGGTTGCAACTAGCCTGGATTGGTTTCTGCTTTCATCTGCTGCTATATTGGCTCCCATATAAACAATTCCTATTGTTCTAATGGGTTTTTCATAGCTGCGTCATTTGGTTTAAGGTTGAGTATTATTCACTCCCCTATTCGTTGGATTTCTCGTTAATTGTATTGATTTGATTTGCTACTATCTGCTTCTAATTTAATTGTTATATGAGGAAATGCTTATGAGATTTTGCTTCAATCCAAACGATAGTGAGTCGCTAATTTTCAATTTTTTCTAAAATTAAAGTCTATGATGAAACCCTTTTGAAAATAAGACTTAAGTGAGGGTTTTGCATATGTAGTTTGATTGTGATATTGAAGTTTACATCAATCCATGATGTTTGGGCTTTGGGAACTAGGATGTTTTCAATTTCTAAAAGAAAAATAATCAATCTATGATGAATAAGTATGAAAAGGAGACTTCACTCCAAAGTGTTCACTTCCTCCTATCTAAAACTACCACTACTATACATAACGGCTTTTGTGTATTTGATTGTGATGTTGAAGTTTACATTCAATGATGTTTTGGACTTCTGAAACTTCAAATATTTCAAATAAAACCAGAAAAAGGTTCTTCAAAAGTTTCATAAAGTGCCCCCAAAACTTCAATAGCCCATACAAAGTTATAATACACCATTACTTACAAAAAGAGCCCTTGGTATCTTTCAGATTTCAAAAGTTTCATACACAAAAGTAGCATATCAAATTACTTAAAGAAAAACATGAGCATTTGTGTCTATCTTCTCCAAATTAATGTGAAGTTGAAGCTCCTACATGTACCTTCTTCCACGCATCCATGATAGTTGACACGTGAGCCTTTATGGTATCTTTAAGCACCCCTTGACATTCTAATTTCTTCTTGTTCACATGGGGTAAATCCTACATTGGCACCTTCTACCTTGAGTGCTTAATTCAATACATATTGTAAATTCACCCAAACATTGCTTAAAATGCTTAGAGCTTTAGGTTCTAACTCATAAAAGGCTTCAGTCATCTTGCCAACATCTTAGAGGCATTTTTTATGTATTAAAATTAAGAAATATTGATTATTCCCACCTTTTATGTACCCCTTTTTATGAATTACCACCTTCTATTTTTTTTTAAATTACCACCTTTAAATTGCAAATTATCATAAATAGCAACCAATTAACGTAATCTGTGAATGTGAACGTCATGTGAAGCCCACTTCTTACCTTACTTCCTTCAAATGTGGCAGTTAAGCTTACGCTTGCCATTAGGAATAGAATTGCTATTGCAATTCCAATTGAATCTCTAAATTGGAAATCAAGCACTAGAGAATTAGGATTTTTCTTGTTCAAGTGAATTAGGATTCTTCTCGTTCAATTGAATTAGGGTATTTCCTTGTTCATATGATTTAGGTTTTTTGCTTGTTCAATTGAATTAGGGTTTTTTTTGTTCAATTTAATTAGACAAGATGAAGGCTTGAAAGATAAATCGAGGAAATGGTAAAGTAAGGTAAGAAGTGGGCCCCACATAACGTTTTCTATGGTGGCAATTTTGGTACATAAAAGATGGTAATATACAATTTTTCCTTGAAATTATGTTCGTAAAGGGGGGTTTTAAATTAAAATGTATGTAAAACCATCTTGTTATGTA
Source organism: Patellifolia procumbens (assembly GCA_947645195.1). Taxonomy (NCBI): domain Eukaryota; kingdom Viridiplantae; phylum Streptophyta; class Magnoliopsida; order Caryophyllales; family Amaranthaceae; genus Patellifolia; species Patellifolia procumbens. Next base: position 762,586 of record CANSGD010000591.1, read on the forward strand.
CATCTTGCCATTTTGAATCTTCTTGAGTGATATTGGCTTTTGGAATGTTTTGTCCAATGAAAATTGTCTTAGGGGGGCGCTTTTTGGTTTGTATAATTTGATGACACTTTGATTAAGTGACCACTTTCGTTACCATAGTCCCCTTGTCTCTTTTTTTGTTTCCTTTTTGGTGCCTCTTAGTATGTGAATATTCCCATCAAAGGTACACTCACCATCTCAATTGTACCTTGGTCTTGCTACACAAGGTGTGAACATGACTTTGGGAATACATTTGCTTCAACTTGCACCCTATATTTAGTCATTTACCCCTCACTATTGCAAGTATATTTTGCGTGATTCTTGTTAAGTTAACACCAATTTCATCCAAACAAACAAAATCATACATCATATTGTTTGTGGTGTATTTCCCTTTAATAAATACCCAACATTACTTTAATCACCATTAATAAAACCCATCATTACTTTTAATAACCCAATCTTGTTTGGTTCCTTGAAACCAAGATGAAGTGGGTTAGTATGTAATCTAATAAGTCCCCTCTTGATCATTCTACACATTGCGCTCTCATTTATGTTTAAGTTTAGCATGGCTGCTAAGTCCCTTATGGAAGACGAAACTAGGTGGAGCAGGGAAGAAAAAAGCAGTCATTACGTAACGTAACGGGCGCTTTGTAACGAATCTGAGAGTGGCCGAAACGTTAAATACCGTTATGTAACATTTTGATAAAAATCACACCCAACTCGCCGTTATTTCCGTTACGTAACGGGTAACGGCCGTTTTTCTCCATTACGTAACGGGTATCAAACGATATTTTTAGTCAAAGGATTGTCATATCTTGGGGAGATGATAAGGGCTAGAAGAAACATATAGTGAAATTGTCTTAATCACCAAATCTGTAAATAAATAGTGTAATTATAATAGGTCTGGCTATATTATGTTATAAATATCCTTGCCAAACCTTGAAAGTTCAAAAAAAGCTTATGTGATTTTTTCCAAAATATTCACACCGCGAAGGCCGCGATCCGTTACATTACAGCCGTTATAACCCGTTCCTGCGTTAACGTGACGGTTAACGCAAACACGACCTTTTCCGCGATTTTCTTCCCCGAGGAGGAGTTTACCTTTGTGATACATTTTCTTTGCTATGCTCCAAAAGCAATTGATACTTCTTATCGGGGTCTTAAGACGAAACTTGGTTGAGACATTATACCTTTGTGATGCATTTTCTTTGCTATGCTCCAAATGCAATTGATACTTCGTATCGGTATCTTAAGTTCACGAGAAACTTATGCAATTGATCCTCTTTCAAATGTCCCTCCTTCATGCACTTATGATTACCATCATGTGCAACATCATCTTGCCATCTTGATTCTTTTGTGGCTGCACATTAGTTAATGAACAATTCTTCATTGGCCCCAACATTGAGATTAAATTCTTCATCATGATTAGCCGGTCATCATCTTGAATATGAGATCGAAGTCCAAAGCCATCTTTTAGGGCATCAAAGCACTAACTTCAAATTTGGAGTTCTGTTTTTCTCTAGTTTGTTGATAAATCTTGTCGGTGTTTAAGGGTGTATTTCTAAGGGAGGCGCGTGGAAAAACAGTGAGTTAAAACTATAAAAAAAAATTTGTTTTTTTCAAATCAAATATTACCTAGGCTTTAAGTCTCCCATTCGAACAAAACCCCGCAATTAATTTCATCAAATTCCTTCAAATTTTATGCGAAATTGGAAACCTTAATTAGAAAAAATGCCAAAATGCGTAAAGAGCAAGCACGGTTCGCCCAAGTTAGAACGGTTTTCAACTTTGGCGAACCGAACTCGACTTGTTTAACACGTTGGATTTAAAAAGCCCTTTCGGTTGTACCAGCCGTGAGGCCCGTGACAACAAGGGTTAGCTCGTTTCTCCGTTTTCTCCGCTATAAATCGTCACTTTGCTCATCTTTTCACTACTCTACCTCCAATAATGACTCAAAAACAAGAGAAAAGAAATAGAAGAGGCACTACTTAACCCCATATGCCTCCAGTGGTGATGCATACAAGTACTGTGACTAGTTAATACTAAGCAGTCTATTTAATATTACATATTTTCAATTTCATATCATATTAATATTGGGGCAAAATTGTTTAAAACACCTACATAGTCTAAAACTAAGTTCCTGCAACGACAACCGTAATGCAATTCAAAAACCAACGATTCTGTTCCGTTACCCCGAACTGCGATCTGTTTCCGTATTTTCAAACCATGGGGGCAGGCGACTTACTCCCATCTTCCCCTTTTCCTCTTCGTGATAATAGTGTTTACAAGCTTTTAGTTTCTTTTTCACTTTTCAATAGTTGATTAAAGTGTAAAAATAACCATCTACCCAAACCTAGACAGTCACAACCCCTTGAAATTAAAAGGCCTTTTTTTCTTCTTTTCTTTTTTAAAATAAGTTAACTTATAGTTGGAGTAAGTACTAAAAAGTAAGTACCTATAAGGAAAAAAAAAAATTTGAAATCATAAAAATTTGGGCAGCTTTGCCTTGCCTCCGTGCGCCTTGCACCTTCAAAAACTAAGGTGTATCGAATGAAAAAAGGGTCCTATGGAGAGGAAATGAAATTCTAGCGGAAAAACCCCCTAAAAAAAGGGCCCTTATCACACCTACCAATTCCTTATCCCTATCCCAACCTTTATCCCTATCCCTATCCCCATGGCATACCAAACGCCCCCTCACGGCACAAAATCCATCTACGTGTACCATTCCCAAGTTGACAGATCCTAAACAACGCCTTCAATTAATATATTCCCCTTTTCTTAATTCACGTGAAAAAATAGAAACAAGCCCTACGTAATTAAATTGTGAGTCAGATAACATTGGGTTGAGGGAAGATTTTTCCCATGTGCAAGCCCAAGAGGCAAATTAAGTTGTTTCATTACAGTTGCAATCTCTATAAAAGCCCTCGTTCCTTGTGGTTATTCCTTGCCAAAACTAACGTCTCTTTTCGAGTAAAAAGAGCCTATCTAATATGTACGAGCCGCGATGTTTGGTGCAACTCAGCAATGGATAGTACGATAGTAGTCTAAGAAACAATATGATGCGATTCATAGCACATCACCACTCTAACTTGCCTACTTTCATCTTAGCTACTTATTTTCAGCCTCTTCTAGCCAACAAAACTACATTAACAGCTACATAATGTAATGGACCATTGAACTTCAATGGGAGCTTCTCTTGAAGCAATAATGCGTTGATCTAGTTGCCACTGGAGATACTGATGCAAGTTCTTCCTTTCTGAATCAGATAGATTCATATCGGAAAGAGGTTGACAATGTTCTTTGTTCTTTCAAAATGGACTATTTGTCCCTCTGTTATGATTTCACAAGATCTAGTTTTGTTCAAGTAACGGATTCTAGCCAATTGGAAGAATCTTCACGCGCTCTAATCCTGTGAGCTACAGGCCCCACCCCGCCTCCACTAAGCCTTCTCGTAAAAGTATTTTAACAAGGTTTTCGGTGATCAATTCCTTTTTCAAATCCTGCTGCAGCTGCACGAGCCCTTCCCGCATGCCACAAAAGACCTTCGAACCACGAACTAAGAAAGGCATATTAAGCGGTTCTTTCTTTTCTTAATGTATTGGCTCAAAACCTCATTAATTGATCTTTACGGTGCTTCCTCTCTATCAATTAGATCTTTTTTTCTCCATAGACATAGAAAAAGTATCTAGGCATATATAACTAAAAATAGAATTCCAGCCCATCTGTAATGGAAATTACATTCGTAGGAATATAAGCCGAAACATCTCCTGATTGGGTCTCGACTATTGGTAAAGCAGTCATAGAATTATCCCAAGAAGATCGTTTAACTGTAGCAAGAGCACGAAAAATTGAGCGTTTCTTATCACAACCTTTTTTCGTCGCGAGAGGGGTGGGGTTTCCCTCGCTTTTGGCATAGTGGGCCTCCCGCCGGGGGCCCGCATGACGGGCTATTAGCTCAGTGGTAGAGCGCGCCCCTGATAATTGCGCTTCCCTATGAGTTCGAGTTTCAATAAGAATGCTACGATCTGTTATATAAATGGGCAGGGTTCAAGTGCCTGAAGAGCATATCTTCCGAAACAAATACGATTCCCCCGATACGATATTCCCTGTTTTAATTGCATATCATAAGGAATTCGAACAACTGAAAGAAGGAAAAGGATTGAATAGAAGAACTCCCGAACATTTGGCGATCCCTGATGTGTCCATATCAATGGTGACTCATTATTTCGATGAATCATTTCTTCGGACAGAAGAAGATTAGTCCTCCACTTTACGAATCAATCACAGTTAAGAAAGTCAACAACAAGAGGCTAAACTAAACGAATTCAAGCTCAGATGCTTATAAAATGAAAATCAAATTGGCAAATTGACATAATAACGAAACAACAGCCTTGAAACATAAGTGGACAAACCTCAATAATATCGTGTAAGCGAATAATATTAGGATGATTAATCTGCTTGAGGATGAAAATCTCAGACATGAGAGACTCCTGCAACTTCTTGTTCAATCGAGACATGGAGATCTCCTTAATAGCGACTTCTGTGCCATGAACTCTGTGACGAGCATGCCAAACTACAGAAAATGATCCTGATCCTATTTGCTTCCCTACCAAATACTCCCCTACCACTCGCCCTCCTCCTCCTCCTCTGTCTCCTCCTTTTCCCGATGATTGCGCCATTGCTGATCTTCTCCCAAACCCTAGATAAACTACTACTTTTTCTTTTTAACTGCCGAAGAACAAGATCACCACGACGACGATGGTAGTTTAACTTTCGTCTCCCGTTGTTCTTTTTTCTTTTTTCTGGATAAGGACTAAGGAGAGAAGAAATAGGCTTGACCCTTGCAATCGAAAGTAACGAGGAGAAAGGTGAGAATGGTTTACTCAAACTATACTAGTCTTATATGCACGCGATGTGTGTGCCAAATTAGTGTCAATATTAACATAATTGATGGTATAATAATATATCATTAGCGTACATATAATAATAACATTGGATTATAATATAAATTACCTTGGAACCAATGTCACATTAATGAGATAGCAAGTTTGATCATTTCGAACTCCGCTTAGTAAATTAAATTTTTTAAGGCAACAACTATATATTTCATAATATATTATTTCGTGATTGCAGAACATCTATAGTTATCATATTTGTGCTGCAAATTAATACACACATATATGATAATTTATTAAACATAATTATTATTCAACACTCCATTTTCCTCCCTAAAATTTAAAATCTAACTCACTTTTCTAATCCCCCTCTGTTGAAAAATCTGAATCACTGCCACATGTATTCCTCTAGAATGCTCCATGACACACACTGCTCTAAACCCCCCTCCCCTCACCTTTAAACTATATTCACTTCTTCCATTTCTTTATACTCCTTCATTTCTTCCTCTTCCCGTCTCATGTCCAGAACTACTCTCCCTCATCAAACCACGCCAAAACCCCAACTCAAAACCATTAAACATACCTCTCCATGAACCTCATATCAAGAAATTAGCCAATGAAGCTTGTCACTTACTTAAAACCCACCAAAATTGGGACCAAACCCTTGAAACCCGACTCTGTGAAGAATCAATTGAAGCATCAAAAATTTGTCATCTCGTTTTTTGAGCGAATTCGTGACGTTAATTTGGGTTTACAGTTCTATGATTGGTTTTCTCAACGAAAGTATTGCTCTCCCCTTGATGGGTATGCCTTTTCTTTTCTTCTTAAGCTCTTAGGAACTAATAGGGTGTTTAATAAGGTTGAAAAACACTTTAATTCAGCTACATATTTATGAAATTTACAAAATACCTGAAAGTTTTATTGTTCGCAAGCTACGGTTATCGGCTTTCTTGCTCCTCTCAGATTTCAAAAGCGTTTCACAAAGATTCCCTACATGGAATTAAGTAATAAAGATGACAACAATAAATGAAAGTTAAAATAAAATCAAAAAATAGTTTGAAAATGTTTTAATTATGTAAATTCAAAATTAGATCAAATAGCATATGCAAGGAGCAACTTAAGGATGATTGACAGAAACAGCCAAATCAAAATTCCCATAAAAACCAAACTGAAATTAAGAGATGAACGAAGGCAAGAACAAAAATATCAAACCTGACGTGGGTAATTCATGGTCCTCACTCTTAGTATCCTCCTTAGTTTTTGTAGCAGAAATTGAGCAATTTCGCTTAAAATTTCAGCCTTCTCGAACGAATTTTGTGCTGCAAATAGGCCCCTAAAACAGGTGAAATAAAAGATGAGGTTAGGGAATTTGTTTCCGCAAAAGATGAAATTTAAAGAGAAGAGAGGCTAAAGAGGAAGAGGCGCATCATTTAAAGAAAAGCAGCAAGAACTTTAATTTTTGAAAGAACAAAAGATCTACTTTGAAGATTAACCGCGATATGATAGGAAGCGGTTTATATTTTGAGAAGAGTAAACCAATTTTCCAGTTTTTAGAGGAGAAGCAGTTATGATTTTGTTTTATACCTATTACTGAATGTGGGTCAATAGCACTATAGCAGTTAGGATTTTATTTTTTTATATTTTATATTTTATTTTTCTAGTCAGTTAGACTTTTTGAACGTGAGTAGTAGGAGTTAGTTTTTTTTCTTTTTCTTTTTGTATTTTTGGTGTCCCCCTAGTGTTCCTTTATATAATAGAGATTAAAATATGGAAAATTTGTTAAATGGTACCTAAATTTAATTCTACTTTGCGAATTAGTACCCTTTTTCTATTTAATTGTTGCTTAGCAACATGAACTTAGATAAATTGATTTATTTAGCACCTTCATGACAATTTTCAATCAAATTAGTCACCTTTTAGGAAATGAACTCTTTTTTTTTACTCTAACTAGTTTGTAGTTCCGGCGATGCTTCGAGTCCATTTTTATGTTTAATTGAGTTAGAATAATATTTTTTATTAGAGCATCACTTTTTTCATTTTTAATAGTTACAAATTTAGACACAATATAAGAACTAAACAAAGTGGATAGATATGAGAATAATACTCAACGTCATGAGTTTGAATCTCAAAGTTGACATTTTTTTATAGAGAAGGTATTGCGTCAGACGGACTTCAGTTGGTTTCAAATTTTTTTCAGTTGGATGTATTTTGATTTTAGTTGTTCAGTGGATAAGTTCAGTTGGATATGTTTTATGTTCAGTTAGATGTCTTTTAAGGTCAGTTGGACATTTTGTTCATTCAGTTAGATGCATTTTAAGATCAGTTGATCCTTTTTTTTCTTTCAGTTGATTGTTCTACTCATTCAGTTGGATATCCTTTAAGTTTAGTTGATCCTTTTGCTCTTTCAGTTTGACGTGTTTTGACTTTAGTTGGACCTTCTGTTCATTCAATTTGACCCCTTTTATGTTCAGTTGATCTTTTTTTCTTTCAATTGGATGTCTTTTAAGTTCAGTTAGTTATCTTATTGTTTGATTTACTTGTTTTATTCTGTCAATTTGTTTTGTTATTGTTTCATTTACATGTTTTTACTTAACTCACCTTTCACCTTCCTCCATCTCTTTCTCTCTCCACAACGAATTCCTTCTTCTTCTCTCAGCTGAAACACACAACTCTTTCTCCTGTCTCTTTCTCCAAAACACGCAACAGCACCAGCCCACAAATCCTTTCTCTTTCTCCAAAACCACATTCTTAATACCCACAATTTCTTCACCACCATTATTATTACTACTACTATAATCCTTCACAGTAATGAATGAAAAAACACCCTTGAAACAAACTACCCTCTTCTTCCATTTGCGTGAAACTTGAGAGTGGTGCGTAGTGAAGCAACTGTTGTGGTGGCCGGAGCTTGATAATCGGTGGCCTGGATTGGCGAGGTGGCTGAACGGTAGAGGGAGAGGATGTGACTGGGCGGTGGTGTCAGCGGAGAGGAAGGAGGAAGGAGGAAGGAGCGGCGTCGGTAGCGGCACTCCGTCTGATAGTAAGATTGGGTCAGACGGTCTGACCCAATACTTTCACTTTTTTATATATATGAGAATAAAGTGGATAGAGTCTCATTCAAAGAGTGATGGTGACACGTGACGGATTGCACTTCTTGCTTACACTTTTTAATATATATATAGATTATATGTGTGGCTCACACTCTCTAAACATAACCCTTTCCCCATCTTTTTCTCTCTCCTGCTTCTTTTCCTCTCTTTTTTCACTGCTCGCTTCTTCAGTCGGTCTTCCCTTCTTGCTCAAATTGTTACCATATAATTAATCTGGTCCACAAGGTTAGTCCCCTTCTTCCTTTCTTTTTTGATGTTGATATTGTTGTTGCTTAATCTTGTTAAACGATTATAATTGATAGTGCTTTAATATACTAATTTAATTTATTTGGTGAATAAACAAAGTAGGTTTGTCATTTTGCTTTTCTTTTGGTTGATTATTTTATTTGGTTGCATGACCCATTGATTAAATAATTATGAAACTGCATTGTACAGTAATTGACATGGGTATTTATAATTGTATACATATTAAATGTCAGAATGAGAAAAAAACGGAATCATAATTAACATGGGTATATATTATTGAATTTCAGGATCAAACAAAAAATTGAATTGTACATTCCAATATTTCAACTTTCTGCATTATGTGTGTTGAAAGTGTGGCATGGAGTTTATTTTGTGAAGAAAAAAGTGGTGGAATATGAAGGTGGAAGTTTAATAACACGGTGTTGGGGAGTTGTGCTTCGATACACTGCAAGACATAATCTTGAAGGTACTTGAGTATGCTAGTAGTGGACATATTTGGTTTAGGAAGAAAGGATTAAATTTAGCCACAAGTAAAGCCAAATTGCAAAATGATTCAAATATTAGGGATTTGATTCAGTCAAAGGATGGAAACAACATAATTAATGTTTATGTTGAACATAAACCACAAGAGGAGGAAAAAGCAGGTCACTTATCTAATGAGGAAATTGAGGAGAGTTTGTTAGTGGAGTGTAACACCCCGCCCAAACCGAACCCTTTTTATATTTAATAAAACTCGTTTGAGGGGAAATCAACGAGGGTTCGATTCAGATGGAGCGTTACCGCCGCACTCAACTCCTTGGAATTAAGTGCAAGGCTAAGTAACTAAAACATATTCATTCCAAACTTAATAAAAGATCCTTACAACTAAATTAAGCTAGTTCGTTAAATACTAAATACTACGAGTTTCAGAGTTCCAGCGGAAGCAAAATATTAAACTAGGTGGATGACAACTTCTAGTTGATCTCTCATAATTCCCCTCGATCACCCACCTGCAAATAAATATGGAAAAAGACAAGAGAGACAAGCTCCCAAAAATCAGATAAACTGAGTAATTCCAACTCCATCCCGTAAAGTACTTAAGTTAAAATAATTGAAAATAATATATATGTCGAGTTGAAAAGCTTTGCACATAAACATATACAGTTAAAAGTCACATCAATATAATATTCCAATTCATTTACGAAAGGGAAGGAGAACGCTAGCAAGCCGGTGATACACCACGTAAATCCACTTGCTAATGTGAGCCGGTGATACACCACGTAAATCCACTCACATGTGGGCCGGTGATACACCACGTAAATCCACCCACAAAAAGTAACATTGGCCATAAAACAGAGTCCCTAGTGTGCACACCCCTTCTAACTTGGAACACATCAAGCTAGAAGGGAGACAAATAACAGAAAAATCAGCATAGTAACTAAAGAACCTGTAGGTGGCCGCTGAACCTCCCATACAGGGCAACCTGTTCATCACTTCCTTTCGATATTCCACTTTAAGTGACTAATATATTTTATGAAAGTCATCACTTAAATCACATATACATCATCTTATTTAACCAAGTACGAGTATATTCATTCCCACATCCATAACTCAATTTATTCACGGCTTATCCAAAAAGCCCATTTTCATTCATATACAAACCATCACTAGTAAATTTAATAATCCATCGTTTTCCAATTTATAACCAATCCATTATCAATTTTTATTTTCAAACTTTTAATAACGATAATAGCATAGTAACAATGATAATGATAATAATAATAATAACGATAATAATACTAGTGATAATAATATTCATAATAAATAATAATAATAATAATAATAATAATAATAATAACAATATTAATCTTTAATTAAACAAAAGCCGAGGATAAAAGATTAAGTCGTTATTTTAATTACGAAGTTAACGATGCTATAATAATCATTGTCATAGTCCATAGTCCATGTTCATGATCCATATCCATAATCCATAGTCATTAGCCATCTTACTAATCGTATTCATAATCCGCATTTAGGTCAGTAGTTATAATCCATAATAGTTCCATAATTATGATCCATATTTCTAATCACATAGTCACGTAATCAAATTATTTTATACTACGGAATCTACGTTTAGATGGACATCGAAAATTACCTCTTGAAGCGTGCCCGAAGTTAAGCCACGAGTTGATCGCACTCTTGATAATCTTCTTCTACTAGATCGGAATCTACAATTAAACGGGATCTAAAAATAGTTTCCTAAATAACCCCTTTATTTTATTTATAAAATAAATAACTTAAATAATTCAAATAACTTAAATAAAATTTATTAATTACTTTAAAAGAGTTTCATAAATCAAAGTTTATGGTTTCAAATTATTTATAAAAAAAATCATTTTAAGTACTTAGAGATTACTTAAACTTTTAATTTTTATTAACTTTAAACAATTATTCTAAATATAGAAAACTAACTTTATTTTATGAACATAAGAAATATGTTTAGGTCATTAAAGACTAAGTCAAACATCATTAAGCAACCAATTAATTTTAATAAGTAAAGAAAATACTTTATCTTTATTTTAATAACAAATAAAACTTAAAAAGAAGGGGAGGGGGGGAAACTGATTCACTGATTCACTGAATCAGTTTCAGCGAGAAGGGAGAACAGGGGAAAAACAGAGGAGGAGGAAGAAGAAGGGAGGAGGTGGTGCTGGCTGGTGGTTTGTGGGCTGCGGCAGCAGGCGGTGGGGCCGCGGTGGTCTGGCGGGGCGAGTTCAGGCGAGTGGTGGGGAAGGGCGAGGCTGAGCGTGGTGCGGGCTGGGTGCGTCTTGGGCGAGCAGCGTTGGCTGCATTTTGGGCGAAGGAGGAGAGAAGGTTGGGTGGTGGTGCCTGTGCGTGGCTGTGCGGCGAGGGTGGCGCGGCTCAGGGAGGGGCGAAGTTCGTGGTGGTCAGGCGGTTGTTCCGGTGAGTCAGGGGGTGGTGCGAAGGTGGTTCAGTTGGTGGTGAAATTTGTAAAAATTTTCTTTTATTTTCAACATTAAAATCAGAAATAGAAAGAGAAGAGGGAGAAATTGAAGCAACCTTAGAATGTAGTGGGTTGCTTGAGTAATTGGATGGGTGTAGCTCAGTATTTATAGAGGAATTGGGTCAGATTTTTTGAGCTTGGAGTCAAACTCCATCAATGGTGAAGATCTTTGAATTTGAAAATCTGATATTGTTTTGACTACTTTGCTCAGATTTTCCTAAGTTTTAGCTGAAGTGTTGATGAAATCTGACAAGAGTGATGGAGTGTTTGGATTTTTGCTCTTGGATGTGTTGTAGTCACATGAGGGAGGGAGGAAGGTTGAAGAAGGAGTGAATCAGACTTTTGTTTTCTGATTTTGGTGTTTTTATTTTTTTTCTTTTATTTTTTTTTATTGTTTGGGCTAAGGTACTTAGACTTTGGTATTTGTTTGGGTTGGACTCTCAATGGGTTTTTTTGTCAATGTGGATGGACAATAATTTGAATAAGAATGCCCACAACCAAGTAAATATTTCAATAATAATTAAATTAATAGAAATAATAAAATGAATAATTAGTTTGTAAAAAGAATATATTTAAATCAAATCATTTAAATAGAATCACTAAATAATTCAAAACTAAATAAATCATTTTTAATAAACATTATTAATTCAAAAACTAAATGAAATCATTTATAGTAAACATTATTATAAAATAAACTTGAATTATCGGTAGATAAATTTAAGTGGAAAATAATATTAAAGCTTAAGAAATAATAAAATAAGCTTTGAAAATTCGGGGTATTACATCTACTCCTCCTTAAAAACAAAGTTCGTCCTCGAACTTTAAAGTTAGGTTTCGCGATATTAACGAAACACTAGTTCCGATATTAACGAAACACTAGTTCTAGACTTTGTTAGTGTTACATTCGGTCCCCCTTAAGGAGTTTCGTCCCCGAAACTCGATAATCGTACCTGGGAGAAGAGTTCAGGATAACGCTTTTTCATGTCATCTTCTGTTTCCCAAGTTGCTTCCTCGGTTTGATGATTAGACCATAAAACTTTGACTATCTTTACTGCCTTGTTCCGGGCGTTTCTCGTTTTAGTATCAAGGATTCTAATAGGGCGTTCTTCAAAGGTGAGGGTCTCATCAAGCTCTATAGTTTCAGGTTGAACGACGTGAGAGGGGTCGGGGATGTATTAACGGAGTTGAGACACATGAAAGACATTGTGAACATTGGCTAATTCTGTGGGTAAGGCTAATCTATAAGCCACTTCTCCAATCCTTTCAAGTATCTCGTAAGGTCCGATATAACGAGGACTCAACTTGCCTTTTCTACCGAATCTCATAACTCCCTTGGTTGGCGAAACTTTCAATAACACTTTTTCTCCAACTTCAAACTCCAAGTCTCGTCTCCTTTGATCGGCATACGATTTTTGTCGATCCTGGGCTGCTTTCATACGCTCTTGAATCAACTTCACCTTGCTGGTGGTCTCTTCGATCATTTCTGGTCCCAAATTCAACGAGTCGTTCACATCGCTCCAACATATAGGACTCCTACATTTCCGTCCATACAATGCCTCATAAGGAGCCATTCCTATGCTCGTGTGATAGCTGTTGTTATACGAGAACTCTATGTACATTAAATGATCATCCCAAGAACCTCCGAAATCCATTACACATGCTCTCAACATATCCTCCAAGGTCTGAATTGTTCTCTCTGTTTGACCATCTGTTGCTAGGTGAAAGACTGTGCTGAATTTCAAAATTGTACCTACGGCTGTCTGGAGCTGTTTCCAGAACTTTGATAAGAATCTCGAGTCTCTATCCGAAACAATGTCCTTCGGAACACCATGTAGTCTAACCACTTCATTAAAGTAAGCATTCGCCAACTGCTTCAACGACCAAGTATCCTTCATTGCCACAAATCTTTCCGTTTTAGTCAAACGGTCCACTATCACCCATATTGCGTTCTTTCCGGATCTTGTATTCGGTAACCCCATGATGAAATCCATAGAGATAGATTCCCATTTCCATCCCGGTACTTCCAACGGTTGCAATTTTCCTCCTGGCTTCATATGTTGTATTTTTACCTTTTGTCATGTTAAACACTTTGCTACAAAGTCAGCTACTTCTTGCTTCATCCTAGGCCACCAAAAATGCTTCTTCAAGTCCTTGCAAAGCTTATCACTTCCGGGATGTATCGAATACAGCGAGCTATGGGCTTCCCTTAGAATTCTCGACTTGAGCTCGTCATCCTATGGGACACACAATCTCCATTTATACTTTGCAACGCCATTGTCATCGATCTCAAACTCCGGTGCTTGACCACTATCTTTCATCCCCTTTAACTTGCTTAACCACTTATCTGCAGCTTGTTTTACCCGAATCTCTTCAAAGATGTCCGGTCCAACGGTTAGAGCATTCAATTGAGCTTTCACATATCCACGCTCAACTACTTCCAAACTCAACTTCTTAATCTCTTCACATAATTCATCTGCCAAAACCAACGTGTTCAATGAATGAGCGCTCTTTCTGCTTAATGCATCAGCTACCTTATTCGCTTTCCCTTCTTGATACACTATCTTCAAGCCGTAGTCGCTTATAAGCTCTAGCCAACGTCTTTGCCTCATATTCAACTCCTTTTGCGTATACAGATACTTCAAACTCTTGTGATCCGTATAGACTTTACAGTGCACACCATACAAATAATGTCTCCATATTTTCAGCGCAAACACGATGGCTCCTTGATAGGTTTTAGTCGTGTCACCTAATCAAAAATAAACCTACGGACCTCTAACTAGGTAGTCAGTGGAAGCAGGATCGAATCCACAGGGAGACAGAGTTTCTAAATCAATATTCAACCAATTCAGCTACTCCAGATGAAATCAGGAAGGAATTAATTAAACTAAGGAATAGACTACGGAAGACTGAATAAAACGAGGATCAAACTATGGAATAAAAGTCTAGGGTATTAGGTCGGTCCACCATGCTTATACCAATCAAATAGGGTCAACTACTATTAAAACCTAAGTCAAGAGTCGGGGGATTAGAGCCTATGTTGAGCTATGGTTAAGACTCAACGCTCATAGTTCAACATACGCCGCATGTTCACTAACGTAATCAGAACTACTGATGTGTCCTAGGCCTCTAGTCGTAAGACGGATCTGTGCAAACAACTATTAACCACAAGCAATCAATGAAATTGTACACTGACATTAATTACTCAATAAGAACAAACCACATCACAATCACCCTAATCAAGCCCTAGAAATTGATAGAAATCTAAATCACAATCATGGTAGAAACATGGCTTTCCTATCTAACACCCTAGAAAGAGAACTACTCACTCATAATCGAATCGGCAACAACAAAACTAATATGAAACCCTAAGAATTGCATCATGAACAATTAAATAATTAAACTAAGCAATCAAAGTAATTAAAGAGATAAAGAGTAGAGAAGAGTACCAATTGACGGAAAACAGGAACTTTTATTGAAATCGACATAGGTTTGATCACCTCTAAATTAATCTAAAGTGTTTGAATTAAACTAAGAGCAATGTAGAATAAAACTAGTCTAAAACCTAATGAAAGATGAATCATAGATGAATGAAAGATGAATGAAAGATAGATCTCTCTAAATAATGAGGAAAAAGGTATTTATAATACCCCTCAAGTTCACTAAAAACGGGAACAAAAAGTGAAAAAGCGCGATAAAGCACCAGACCCGATCGGGCCCGAGCACAGTACCCGATCGGGTCCACATACAAATTCTCCCAACTTCACTTCTGGGCTCTGGCAGCAGCAGTGCAGCAATAAGGCGAGAAAAACGGCCCACCCGATCGGGCCCGAGGCTGCCACCCGATCGGGTCTGGCTACAACTTGGGCTAGCGTGTTCCCCTCGCCTGTAGCACCGCAACGAGACCAAGCAGCACTCCACCCGATCGGATCGGGCGAAAGTCACCCGATCGGGTCTGGGGACATGCTTCCTCGCCCGATTCGATCGGGCAAACATCGCCCGATCGGGTCCGCAACTTTCATACCCGATCATAAATACTTCGCCCGATCGGGCCATTTCTGCCCGATCAGTGCACGGAAAACTCCTTTGACTCCTTGGCTCTCTAATCTTCACGTTTAGGGGTCTTAGGACCTCCTAAACTATCCATAAAGCTCGTGAGCCATCCTACGTGCCTCATAACATTTCGTAAAGCCGTGGTTGCTTCCAAATGGCTCGGGAATAAGGAGAAAACTCCATAAAACCTGCAATTCAATACTAAAACACGAAACCACAACTACATACGATAGTTAGCACAAAATAGCTCCCAAGAGCTCCAATGACGCACAAATTAGCTTGTAAATAAGGGAGAAAACTCTATATAAATACGTGATATCAAACTCCCCCAAGCTAAACCTTTGCTTGTCCTCAAGCAAACAGCACATGAACATGGAATAGATTGCCTCACCCCATAGATAAAAACAATCAAAGCTCAAAACATTTTCAAGACTAAGAATCGTTCAAGCAGGCATAATTCAAGTTTGGCTCATCAAATCCATCCAACCACCAATCATTCAAGCAGTTTATCAAATTCAAGCATTCACAAAGCATACAAGTCTTGAAAAGGCACTCGCAAGGGTGTCACTCCTCTCAATTTTGTGGCAGGCAAAGAATGTGCCTGAACACTCACCAACCCGACCATAAGTACCCTTCCCACTCACACTCTCATGTGTTTAAGAGGGTTCAATGACGCTCATCCTAGTCAAGTCGACTCAATTAGAAGAAATACTCTTTAACTTTGACAAACTAACTCGAAATCAATCAAATGAACGATGCAGACATAAGCTCAAGAGGACTTTATAGGGTTGTAATGAGGCTTAGGTGAGAGGTAGGGGATACTTTTGGGTAATGTGGTGGAAAAACCAAGAAAGGGGGAGCATAAATCATTCAAACAAGGCCTAAGATGGCCTTCACAACTCCCAACAATCACCATAAAACCATGTAAAATAACCCAACTCTCATAAATCAATGAAAGCGCATAACAAACCCAATTTTCTAGCAATGGAGCGAATATTCTTTTATGAACGTACGTGAATGAAAGAACTAGAATTCTTTTGAATTTTCATTTCATTTTTCTTTCATTTTTCTGAACTTCATTCACGCAACTCTAAACTTTTTTTCTTTTCTCTTTCTCATTCTCAAACCACAGCAAATACACTTTTAAACTCCTCAAAAACCAAACTAAACCAACAAACCAATCTCAAACTCAACTCATACAAAATCTCCCCCAAGATAGGCTTGGAATAATATCAAGTGAAGGTTTTTGGCTCATAATAGGGGTTTAAGTAACACGAAACAAGTCATTAGGCTCAGCGGGGCTAAGGAGGATAAAAGTATATCAAAAACTCACTCTGAAGCTCAAGAATAAGACAAAAGAACGCCTCTATCACAGCACATGCTACAAGTCATCTAAAATCAGACAAGTACGAAGTCAAAGTCAAGATCAATCCACTAAAGAGGAACTAACACACAAGAATAGACTGGATAATAAAATGAATCCAATAGGCTACAAAGAGGCCTCACAGTCTAACCAATTCAGGTATGCAGCGCAAAGTGGTCTAATATAATCCAAACATGCTCGAAATCATAGCAATCAAACATCAAATCATAGCCTCAAGATCACAAATGCCCAGCTATCCAGAAAACAAAGTCAAATCAATTTCAAATAGAGCACAGCAAGGGGCACAGAGAGGCAACAAAACCAGTCATGGGAACCATATTTTTTTGATTTTTTTCAGTATTTTTGAAAGCAGTAAATCTATCCTAGAAAGCAGTAAAAGAGATAGGGAATACAAACAGAACTCCTCCCCCAAGCTGAACTTGGCGGTGTCCTCAATGCCAAAAGGTGATAAGGACTATGCTAAGAGGAAAAACAATGTTAGTACCCTCACTCTCGCTCACAAAAAGAAGGAAAATAAAAAGAAAAAAAAAGGGAAAGAAAAAAAAAAATACGAGTTGCCTCTCGCACAGCGCTGGTTTATAAAGGTCCCGCACGACCATAATCCTCCCTCTCTCAAATAGGAGGGGCTTGGCAATGAGTGCCACCCTCATCAAACATCTTTCTCCTCCAAATGTTCTTGACTATGCCTCCAGACGGTGAGGCAACCTTAGGTGGAATTGGAACCTTCTCCACCCCTACTTCATCTAAAACCTTATCCCTGCAAAAAGATTGTTCAAGCATAGGAGCCTTAACAGCATTGGTTAGTTTAAAAACCACTTTATCATCACCAACACTCAGAGTTAAAGACCCAGACTTGACATCAATGACAGCACCAGCAGTACACAAAAACGGCCTACCCAAGATAATAGGGATCTGGGCATCCTCATCCATATCTAATACTACAAAATCAACAGGAATATAGAATTTTCCTACCCTAACAGGAACATCCTCTAAAACACCTAGAGGGTATTTTATAGAACGATCCGCCATCTGTAAAGTGATTTGTGTGCATTTAAGGGCTCCCATGTTCAGTTTCTTATAAACAGACAATGGCATAACAGAAACAGAAGCACCTAAATCACACAAAGCCTTATCAATAAAAATAGGTCCAAGATGGCAGGGTATAGAAAAACTACCAGGATCTTTTAACTTTGGTGGGGTTTTATTTTGAATAAAAGCACTACACTCTTCAGTAAGAGCGACACGTTCTACCCCACCAAAGTCTCTTTTCTTAGTAATCATGTCTTTCAGAAATTTGGCATAAACAGGCACTTGGGTAATTAAGTCTGTGAATGGAATCGTTACCTCAAGGTTCTTGACCATAGACAAGAACTTACCAAACTGCTGATCGACCTTGGACTGTTGCATCCTGTGAGGAAAAGGTAGCCTTGGTGTAAAAGGCGTTTCAGAAACCTTCTCCTTTTTCTTCCCTGTCTGTTCAGCTTCTGCAGACAAATCGACTTCAGACGTCGAATTCTTTCTTTTTCCTTCCTCTACCACCCTCTTCTTCCCTGCAGTCGGGGTAACCTCATCAATGGGCACTGGAGGGGCATCATATGCAATGCTACTACGAAGAGTGATGGCATTCACATGTTCTCTCTGAACTGGTTGCCCTGGCAATTGTCCCTGCTGCCTCTGTGCATTAGATTCTGCCAACTGAGCAACTTGAGCCTCGAGAAGTTGGATGTGCTTCTCTTGAGCCCTCCTTGTTTCCTCATTTGCCTTTTGCATAGACAATATCAGTTTCATCAGTTCAGAATTGCTAGGCTCTTGTGGGTTGTTTTGTGGAGGTGGGGTGTGGAAATTTTGTGGAGTTTGGAAGTTATTGGGATGATGGAAGTTTTGTGGTGGTGGTCTTTGGAAATTTTGTGGGGGTTGATGGTATGAAGGTTTAGGGTAGTTTTGTGGAGGTGGAGGTTGATGGTTTTGTGGGTTTTGGTAGTTATGTGGAGGGGGAAAGGTTTGTGGTCTTTGTTGGAAGGCATTGGCCTGCTCCATCTGAAATTGACTGAACTGACAGTCATGCCCAAAGTGACCCTGAACACCACATACCTCGCAGTAAGATGAGGTAATGGGTGGTACTGCAGACATAGCATTGATACTCATGGGTGGGGGTGTCGGACTAGAAGACTTCATTAGCTGCTGAGTTAGTTGCGCCATCTGAGATGTAAGCAATGAAATAGCGTCAACTTCAAGTACCTTCTTAGTCAAACTCCTAGATGATGAATGGTCATTGGCTGCAAGATTTGATATGAATTCATAACCCTCATCAACTGCCTTGTCTAAAAACACTCCTCCTGCAGACGAATCAACAATACACTTCGTCTGAGGCTGCAGACCATTGTAGAATGTCTGCGTCAAGAACCATTTGTCCATATTATGGTGTGGACACTCTCTCTGTAAATCTCTAAACCTAGCCCACGCTTCCCTTAATGTTTCATCAGGCTCTTGGGAAAACGTGGCTAGTTTATTTCTGATTTCTGCTGTTTTAGTGGGTGGGTAATACTCTCTCAGAAATGCAGCAGAAATCTCACTCCACTCAGTTTCTTTCACATCGTTCAACCATTTTTGGGCTCTATCTCTCAGTGAAAACTCGAACAACATGACTTTGAGTTGATCTGGAGTGACGCCGGCATGTTTAACGGTTCGATAAAGTTGTTGAAACCGTTGCAGATGATTTGCCGGATCTTCAGTAGGATGCCCACCAAACTGATTTTGCTGGACCATGCTGATGAGTCCAGGCTTGATTTCGAAATTTGCTGCGGCAATGGTGGGCATAGTAGGTCCAGTGGAGAGACCATCTGGGTTGGGCACCCCATATGACTTCAGTGACTTTGACATGACTGAACTCAAGGTGTCTGTTCCAGAGGTGTTCAGCTGAACAGACTGCTTGTCTTTCTGCTTTATCTTTCGGATCCGCCTAATTGTCCTATCAAGATCAGGGTCCGCTGGAATGGGGGAACCGTTTCTTTGGGACCTGGGCATACAAAATAAACAAAAAACAGCAGTAAAGGGTACCTCGATTGAAACAATGAAGTTCCAATGAGGTACAGAGAAGTAGACCAAATAATTAAATAAAAACTTAGAGAACTAGCCGTCTCCCCGGCAACGGCGCCAAAATTTGATAGGTTTTAGTCGTGTCACCTAATCAAAAATAAACCTAAGGACCTCTAACTAGGTAGTCAGTGGAAGCAGGATCGAATCCACAGGGAGACAGAGTTTCTAAATCAATATTCAACCAATTCAGCTACTCCAGATGAAATCAGGAAGGAATTAATTAAACTAAGGAATAGACTACGGAAGACTGAATAAAACGAGGATTAAACTATGGAATAAAAGTCTAGGGTATTAGGTCGGTCCACCATGCTTATACCAATCAAATAGGGTCAACTACTATTAAAACCTAAGTCAAGAGTCGGGGGATTAGAGCCTATGTTGAGCTATGGTTAAGACTCAACGCTCATAGTTCAACATACGCCTCATGTTCACTAACGTAATCAGAACTACTGATGTGTCCTAGGCCTCTAGTCGTAAGACGGATCTGTGCAAACAACTATTAACCACAAGCAATCAATGAAATTGTACACTGACATTAATTACTCAATAAGAACAAACCACATCACAATCACCCTAATCAAGCCCTAGAAATTGATAGAAATCTAAATCACAATCATGGTATAAACATGGCTTTCCTATCTAACACCCTAGAAAGAGAACTACTCACTCATAATCGAATCGGCAACAACAAAACTAATATGAAACCCTAAGAATTGCATCATGAACAATTAAATAATTAAACTAAGCAATCAAAGTAATTAAAGAGATAAAGAGTAGAGAAGAGTACCAATTGACGGAAAACAGGAACTTTTATTGAAATCGAAATAGGTTTGATCACCTCTAAATTAATCTAAAGTGTTTGAATTAAACTAAGAGCAATGTAGAATAAAACTAGTCTAAAACCTAATGAAAGATGAATCATAGATGAATGAAAGATGAATGAAAGATGAATGAAAGATAGATCTCTCTAAATAATGAGGAAAAAGGTATTTATAATACCCCTCAAGTTCACTAAAAACGGGAACAAAAAGTGAAAAAGCGCGATAAAGCACCAGACCCGATCGGGCCCGAGCACAGTACCCGATCGGGCCCGAGCACAGTACCCGATCGGGTCCACATACAAATTCTCCCAACTTCACTTCTGGGCTCTGGCAGCAGCAGTGCAGCAATAAGGCGAGAAAAACGGCCCACCCGATCGGGCCCAAGGCTGCCACTCGATCGGGTCTGGCTACAACTTGGGCCAGCGTGTTCCCCTCGCCTGTAGCACCGCAACGAGACCAAGCAGCACTCCACCCGATCGGATCGGGCGGAAGTCACCCGATCGGGTCTGGGGACATGCTTCCTCGCCCGATTCGATCGGGCAAACATCGCCCGATCGGGTCCGCAACTTTCATACCCGATCATAAATACTTCGCCCGATCGGGCCATTTCTGCCCGATCAGTGCACGGAAAACTCCTTTGACTCCTTGGTCTCTAATCTTCACGTTTAGGGGTCTTGGGACCTCCTAAACTATCCATAAAGCTCGTGAGCCATCCTACGTGCCTCATAACATTTCGTAAAGCCGTGGTTGCTTCCAAATGGCTCGGGAATAAGGAGAAAACTCCATAAAACCTGCAATTCAATACTAAAACACGAAACCACAACTACATACGATAGTTAGCACAAAATAGCTCCCAAGAGCTCCAATGACGCACAAATTAGCTTGTAAATAAGGGAGAAAACTCTATATAAATACGTGATATCACTCCTAACTCCAAGTCATGAGTAGGGTGATTTTGTTCATGTGGTTTGAGTTGTCTCGACGCATAGGCTACTACTTTTCCATGTTGCATCAAGACGCATCCAAAACCTTTCTTCGAGGCATCACTGTAAACTTCAAATCCTTCTACTCCAGAGGGCAATGTTAGTACTGGGGCCATCGTAAGTCTCTTCTTCAACTCTTGAAATGCTTCCTCACACTTGTCATCCCAATGAAATT
Source organism: Patellifolia procumbens (assembly GCA_947645195.1). Classification (NCBI taxonomy): domain Eukaryota; kingdom Viridiplantae; phylum Streptophyta; class Magnoliopsida; order Caryophyllales; family Amaranthaceae; genus Patellifolia; species Patellifolia procumbens. The sequence goes on from CANSGD010000591.1 coordinate 784,368, forward strand.
TTGTTGTCTTCTTCATCAGGTTAGTGAGAGGTTGGGTCGTTCTCGAAAAATCCTTCACGAATTTCCTGTAATATCCGGCTAAACCCAAGAAACTCCTTACTTCAGTGACGTTCTTAGGTTGAGGCCACTCAGTTACTGCTTGAATCTTCGATGGATCCACGGAAACGCCTTCCTTAGATATCACATGTCCCAAAAATGAGACTTTCTCCAACCAAAATTCACACTTCGAGAACTTGGCGTACAATTGCTTTTCTCGAAGAATCTCCAAAAATTTCCTCAACTGAGCCTCATGCTCTTCTTTATCCTTCGAGTACACCAATATATCGTCAATGAACACTATCACGAACTTGTCCAGGTATGGATGGAAAGTCCTGTTCATGAGGTCCATGAAAGCTGCTGGCGCATTAGTGAGTCCAAAATGCATTACTGTGAACTCATAATGGCCATATCTCGTACGAAAGGCTGTCTTCGGGATGTCTTCTTCGGCAATTCGTAGTTGGTGATAACCCGATCGTAAATCGATCCTGGAAAACACTGTTGCACCCTGGAGCTGATCGAACAAATCCTCGATCCTCGGAAGTGGATATTTATTCTTTACCGTGGCATTATTTAACTCCCTATAATCGATACACAACCTCAAGGATCCGTCTTTCTTCCTGACAAACAACACTGGGGCTCCCAAGGTGAGACACTAGGTCGAATGTATCCTTTATCCAACAACTCCTCTATTTGCACCTTTAACTCTTGCATTTCTGCGGGTGCCATTCGATATGGAGCCTTAGAGATAGGTCCGGTTCCTGGGACTAAGTCGATCTTAAAGCTCATTTCTCTTTCGGGCGGCATTCCTGGAAGTTCTTCGGGAAACACGTCTGCAAACTCATTTACTACAGGAATTCGGTCCAACTCCTCACTTTCCACGCGTACGTCCCTTACTTGGCATAGATAGACTGGGTAGCCTTTTCTAAGATAGGTTTGAAGGTTCAAGGCTGAGATTATTTTGACGTCGGGTTCGACGGTTATGCCCTTATAAGATATCCTATTTCCTTTGGGTCCTCTAAGAGATATTTTCTGGTTATGACACTCTATTTTGGCTTTATACTTAGCTAACCAATCCATTCCCAAGATAACGTCAAAGTCTTTTAAGTCAAAGAGGATAAGGTCAACCGGTAGTTCAGTACCAGTAATGACTACGGGGGTATCTTGGAAAAGAGATTTGCAAGAGATAGTTTCGCCAGTAGGCATGGCTATATTGGCTTGACAAGATTGGGTTGACTTTAGGGGATACTTATTAACAAAAGTGCTAGAAATAAAGGAATGAGACGCTCCAGAATCAAAGAGTACATAAGCAGGGTTTGAGTTTACGAGAAAAGTACCCGTCACAACATTGGCATCAGTATCCGCTTCAGTTCGGCTCATGACATTGATTCTCCCACTGGTGTAGTTTCCGTTTCCACCTCCAAAGGTGCGATTGTTGTTCTGGTTTCCAGTTTGTGCCACATTTCCTCCACGGTTGTAGTTTGCTTGACCACTGGTGTTGTTGGGACGATTGTTGAAATTCTGAACCCTGTTTCCGGTTCCATTGTTGCCATTGTTACCCCTTTGTCCGTTTTGAGCCTGGTAGTTGTTGTTTTGCCTCTTAGAACAGTTGTATGACTTATGACCAAATTCGCCATATTCGAAGCACTTGATTCTTTCACCTTGACAAGTGAATCCTGGGTGGTTCTTGCCACACTTTCTACATGCATAGATCCTTTGGTTCCCATTTCTTTGCTGGCTTTGTTGTCCCGTATTTTGATTGTTGCGATTGTTGTAGCGTGCACCATTGTTGTTGTTCATGAAATTGTTGTTGTTGGGCCTCTTTTCGTATCCTTGGTTGCTGTTGTTGCCGGAAGGTTCCTTTCTTTTATTTCTTGATAACACCTCTCTTTCTCGTTGCAAGATTCCTTCTAAGTTTGAAGCTTTGGCATAGGCTTCCGCAAAGGTGGTGGAGGTACTTCCTCCCAATCGTGTTTGAAGATCAAACTTAAGTCCATCCTCGAACTTCTGAGCCTTGGTTCCCTCGTCTGGCACTACAGTTGGGCAGAATCGGGCATATTCATTGAACTTCTGAGCGTACTCTTGCACACTCATGCTATAGGTCTTGTTAAACCTACTAAATTCGTTGTACTTCTGCCTACGAATGTGCTCGGGGAAGAATCGAGCTTTGATTGCGACCTTAAAAGCTTCCCAGTTGAAGTTCTCTTGAACCCTAATTGTAGGTCCTACATTCTCCCACCAAGTATCGGCATCTTCATGCAAATAAAAGGTGGCTTGATCCACTTTTTGGGCCTCGGGCGTACCGGTGGCCGTGAAAATCTTTTCAAAGTCCCTTAACCAATTCTCGAGAAGTAGCGGGTCTTCTCTACCAACGAAGGTTGGTGGTTTCAAAGAAGAGATCTTCTTCGCCATAGCAGCTTGCGGGTCATCCCCATGGCGGTTATTTCCGATCTGATTTTGAAGGACTAACTCGAGGTTTTGAGTTAGTTGCTCGAGGGTCCTAAGTCGTGTTGTAACTTGTTCAGGAGTCTCGGCCATTTGATTTTCTTGTTGTCGTGCTCTAGATCGAGTATAAACGTATTGCATAAGCTATCTGCGTATTCACATTTGGTGTTTCCACCATTCACATAAGAGCTAATTCACATAAACGCATAATCATATTTTACTCGATTCATTCATTACTTCACACATCATGTTCAAGTCAAATAAAGTAACTCATCATTTCATTACCAAAGAGTAAAATACTCATTTCATTTCATAACATAAGATTAGTTTCAACTAGCAAAGCTAAGAAATACAACATCACATAGAAGTCAAGCTAACGCTAACATCAATAAGTCTACTTAGCTTCCTAATGGTTAAGGCTAGCTAGGGTAGAAGCTTCACTCCTCGTACTCGGATGGGTCTTCTTCTTCCACATCTTCGACTCCATTTTCACCATTGTTCACCACGGGTGGGATATGGTTACTTTCTATTTCTTCATCATCAATGTCATTTGGCTCATCATCATCGGAGGAAAGGTTGAAATCATTGAGATACTTGGCTCTAGCGTCACGCATTCTTTTCTTGAGATAGTTCAATGTGAGGTACCACTTTCCCTTAAAGGTGTACCTCTCGTAGTTTGGCTTCCCGTTCTTCAAAATATCAAAATATTCTCTTTTCATCTCCGCATAAGGTCCATCGTTTGGGAGTGTGTGGACTAAAACATCGGCTTGCTTAGGCGGTGTGAGGTAGTCCGAGTGTCCATGGTATTCGTTGAGGTGGTAACACTTCATGGTGATGCGTAACCTATAAATGTATGCGAAAACCGACTCTCCGGCTCTCATTCTCAAAAGGTAGGGTCTTTCGTGTGGGTTCCTAGTGCACTTCCTCGCTGTCAAACGTGTCCTTGCCATCTAAAAAGAAAATAGAAGTAAACATTTAATAAGTACAAAGTACTTTCACATATGTAAAAACAACTAATTTATACCCACGTCTACCCCTTTAATTCACATTTTAATCCTTAATTCATTTTATCCTAAAACATTTCCTTATTAACTTTATAATTCATTCATCCTAATTTTTATATGTTTTATTGTCTTAATCTTGCCATAATTAATCTAACTCCGCTCTGATTACCATTCTGTAACACCCCGCCCAAACCGAACCCTTTTTATATTTAATAAAACTCGTTTGAGGGGAAATCAACGAGGGTTCGATTCGGATGGAGCGTTACCGCCGCACTCAACTCCTTGGAATTAAGTGCAAGGCTAAGTAACTAAAACATATTCATTCCAAACTTAATAAAAGATCCTTACAACTAAATTAAGCTAGTTCGTTAAATACTAAATACTACGAGTTTCAGAGTTCCAGCGGAAGCAAAATATTAAACTAGGTGGATGACAACTTCTAGTTGATCTCTCATAATTCCCCTCGATCACCCACCTGCAAATAAATATGGAAAAAGACAAGAGAGACAAGCTCCCAAAAATCAGATAAACTGAGTAATTCCAACTCCATCCCGTAAAGTACTTAAGTTAAAATAATTGAAAATAATATATATGTCGAGTTGAAAAGCTTTGCACATAAACATATACAGTTAAAAGTCACATCAATATAATATTCCAATTCATTTACGAAAGGGAAGGAGAACACTAGCAAGCCGGTGATACACCACGTAAATCCACTTGCTAATGTGAGCCGGTGATACACCACGTAAATCCACTCACATGTGGGCCGGTGATACACCACGTAAATCCACCCACAAAAAGTAACATTGGCCATAAAACAGAGTCCCTAGTGTGCACACCCCTTCTAACTTGGAACACATCAAGCTAGAAGGGAGACAAATAACAGAAAAATCAGCATAGTAACTAAAGAACCTGTAGGTGGCCGCTGAACCTCCCATACAGGGCAACCTGTTCATCACTTCCTTTCGATATTCCACTTTAAGTGATTAATATATTTTATGAAAGTCATCACTTAAATCACATATACATCATCTTATTTAACCAAGTACGAGTATATTCATTCCCACATCCATAACTCAATTTATTCACGGCTTATCCAAAAAGCCCATTTTCATTCATATACAAACCATCACTAGTAAATTTAATAATCCATCGTTTTCCAATTTATAACCAATCCATTATCAATTTTTATTTTCAAACTTTTAATAACGATAATAGCATAGTAACAATGATAATGATAATAATAATGATAATGATAATAATAATAATAACGATAATAATACTAGTGATAATAATATTCATAATAAATAATAATAATAATAATAATAATAATAATAATAATAATAACAATATTAATCTTTAATTAAACAAAAGCCGAGGATAAAAGATTAAGTCGTTATTTTAATTACGAAGTTAACGATGCTATGATAATCATTGTCATAGTCCATAGTCCATGTTCATGATCCATATCCATAATCCATAGTCATTAGCCATCTTACTAATCGTATTCATAATCCGCATTTAGGTCAGTAGTTATAATCCATAATAGTTCCATAATTATGATCCATATTTCTAATCACATAGTCACGTAATCAAATTATTTTATACTACGGGATCTACGTTTAGATGGACATCGAAAATTACCTCTTGAAGCGTGCCCGAAGTTAAGCCACGAGTTGATCGCACTCTTGATAATCTTCTTCTACTAGATCGGAATCTACAATTAAACGGGATCTAAAATTAGTTTTCTAAATAACCCCTTTATTTTATTTATAAAATAAATAACTTAAATAATTCAAATAACTTAAATAAAATTTATTAATTACTTTAAAAGAGTTTCATAAATCAAAGTTTATGGTTTCAAATTATTTATAAAAAAATCATTTTAAGTACTTAGAGATTACTTAAACTTTTAATTTTTATTAACTTTAAACAATTATTCTAAATATAGAAAACTAACTTTATTTTATAAACATAAGAAATATGTTTAGGTCATTAAAGACTAAGTCAAACATCATTAAGCAACCAATTAATTTTAATAAGTAAAGAAAATACTTTATCTTTATTTTAATAACAAATAAAACTTAAAAAGAAGGGGAGGGGGGGAAACTGATTCACTGCTTCACTGAATCAGTTTCAACGAGAAGGGAGAACAGGGGGAAAAACAGAGGAGGAGGAAGAAGAAGGGAGGAGGTGGTGCTGGCTGGTGGTTTGTGGGCTGCGGCAGCAGGCGGTGGGGCCGCGGTGGTCTGGCGGGGCGAGTTCAGGCGAGTGGTGGGGAAGGGCGAGGCTGAGCGTGGTGCGGGCTGGGTGCGTCTTGGGCGAGCAGCGTTGGCTGCGTTTTGGGCGAAGGAGGAGAGAAGGTTGGGTGGTGGTGCCTGTGCGTGGCTGTGCGGCGAGGGTGGCGCGGCTCAGGGAGGGGCGAAGTTCGTGGTGGTCAGGCGGTTGTTCCGGTGAGTCAGGGGTGGTGCGAAGGTGGTTCAGTTGGTGGTGAAATTTGTAAAAATTTTCTTTTATTTTCAACATTAAAATCAGAAATTGAAAGAGAAGTGGGAGAAATTGAAGCAACCTTAGAATGTAGTGGGTTGCTTGAGTAATTGGATGGGTGTAGCTCAGTATTTATAGAGGAATTGGGTCAGATTTTTTGAGCTTGGAGTCAAACTCCATCAATGGTGAAGATCTTTGAATTTGAAAATCTGATATTGTTTTGACTTCTTTGCTCAGATTTTCCCTAGTTTTAGCTGAAGTGTTGATGAAATCTGACAAGAGTGATGGAATGTTTGGATTTTTGCTCTTGGATGTGTTGTAGTCACATGAGGGAGGGAGGAAGGTTGAAGAAGGAGTGAATCAGACTTTTGTTTTCTGATTTTGGTGTTTTTATTTTTTTTTCTTTTATTTTTTTTTATTGTTTGGGCTAAGGTACTTAGACTTTGGTATTTGTTTGGGTTGGACTCTCAATGGGTTTTTTTGTCAATGTGGATGGACAATGATTTGAATAAGAATGCCCACAACCAAGTAAATATTTCAATAATAATTAAATTAATAGAAATAATAAAATGAATAATTAGTTTGTAAAAAGAATATATTTAAATCAAATCATTTAAATAGAATCATTAAATAATTGAAAACTAAATAAATCATTTTTAATAAACATTATTAATTCAAAAACTAAATGAAATCATTTATAATAAATATTATTATAAAATAAACTTGAATTATCGGTAGATAAATTTAAGTGGAAAATAATATTAAAGCTTAAGAAATAATAAAATAAGCTTTGAAAGTTGGGGTATTACATGGAGTCACTAGATTCTTATGAATCTTCTTAGTTGGAGGAAAGCAATAGTGAGAGTGGAAGGGAGACAGAGGATGATGATGGGGAGGATACAAAGAATAAAGGTGGAAAAGAGACTAAAGGGCAGTTTGGTGGGGCTCAAGAAGGTGAGTGGGAAAGAGATGTTGAATTGGTGTATTTATTTCAGAATTAAAATGACTTGGAAACTTGGCTAGTGAATGAGTCTCTAAGCCCATACCACATTGAGGCTGAAATCCTAAGCCCAAATGATGTCGGACAACCTTTTATTAATTCCCAACTTGTTCCTAACAATAGCAAGAAAACCACCATAAATCTGCCTTCAAGGAAAAAGAAGGGTAGGTAAAAAAAAGGTATTGTGGAGGTAGAGAATAAGGAAACATGAAAGTGGTTCGGGAGCTACTAGTTACAGATCTTGGATCAATTGTAGAGCATGAGAAGAAAGATATGACCTTCATGTCAAATAGACAAAAAGTAGGGTTTTCATTTGCTTAATTTTTAGTTAAACTACATTGGTTACCACAGTCACTCGTGTATTTGCACATTCCATGCAGGGACTTCTTGATGCATTTTCAAAGGTGGTGCCCCAAGTAGAGATTAAGTATTGTTATAGGCACATTTGGGCTAACTTTAAACTAGCCTTTTCCGGAGAGGCATTCAGGGTTATGTTTTGGAAGGCTACAAGAGCCTTAACGCCATTAAGCTCTTCTTTTATATGGTTTTGAATTAAAACTTATTTTCATTTTCATGCATGGTTGTTCATATACTCTCATTGTGTTTTTTTTAGGATTATTTTGAATCACAAATGGAGTCAATTAAGATGTTGTCAAAGGATGCTTACAATTACTTGGTTAAGATCCCTCCCAAACACTGGAGCAGGCATACATTCACAACCAAGTCAAAATCAACGATGATTTTGAATAATTGTTGTGATTCATTCAATAATGTGCTGAGAGAAGCAAGAACTCAACCAATTCTAAGCATGATAGAGTGGAGAAGAAGGTATGTAACGAAGAGTGCATGCACTAAAAGAGAAGGTCTTGACAAATTTGTGGGAAAGTAATGCCAACAACTGTGAAGCAACTAAAGATAGCAAAAGAGGGGGCTAATAATTGTATGGAAATAAAGTCAGATGTACACAAATTTGAGGTGGACCATGGACACAATAGATATGTGGTGAATCCTGAAAACATAACTTGTGGTTGCTTTAGGTGGGACCTCAGTGGCATACCATGTTGTCATGCATTCATGTGTATAATGTTCAATCGAGCTGACCCTAAGGACTATGTCCATAAGGCATACTCAAGAGAGGTATTTGTGTTAGCTTACTCACCTGTGTTTCACCCCCTACCTGGCATGAGCCAACCCGCTCCTTGTACTGTGGAGCGTCCGCTCCATGCTTGGAGCGCCCGCTCCAAGAACGCTCCTAGGCCGCTTCAAGTTACTGCCTACTTCTCTTCACTTCTTCACCGCTCCGCCTCTTTTGGAGCGCCCGCTCCCCTGTTTTGGAATCTCATCCTTGTAAATCTAACTTTAAACACTTCAAGAAGAGATTAGATGGGGGAGGGAGGATGCACATGCACATGCAATGATCTATATGCAACCTAACTACATGCAAATAAACTAAAACTAAATGCAAAGCATGAGAATATGAGAAAGGATGAAAAAGGGGAAGAAAAGGAAACTATATGGCCTAAAATGCATCTAAATGACCTAAAACTAAATGCAAATAAGTGAACCTAAGGTCCACTTATAAACTGCACATCCTGAACCATTGCCCCCACCTTTCAAGAACCTCCCCCCTGAAGGCCAACAAAGAAAAAGAGAAGAAAAGAGCAGGGGAAGATGAAGAGATAACGAATCCACAAGTAGTGAAGAAAAGAAAACAGCCACAATGTGGCAATTGTGGAGATTATGGCCACAACAAGAAGAAATGCAAGAACGAGCCGACTCCTCCTCCACCAACAAAGAGGAGAGGTAGACCTTTTAAGAAACAAGCTGGTTCCACACGTGTTGCTGGTGGTGAGCAAGAAGTTCTGTATGTATAATAAGTTTTGCAAGCCCCTCCATCCTCCCACATGATTGAGTAATTAGTCTCTTTTTTAGGTTAACTCTGGTTCTTTTGGATGTGGATTTATCAGACTATAGTTTTTTGGTTATTCCTTTTGTTTTCCAGTCATTTCTTTGTTTTGTGGGCATTTATTTCAAGTGACAACTTCTGTAGTTGATTAATGTTCTATTTTTTTTAGGTAAAATAAAATATTATAGCTCAATCAACTATTTACAAGCTAACTTTTCTTGGGGTAGACATGCCTACTAGGTAGGCACCTCAGCCCCAAACAAGGGAAATAGCCAGCAACTCTCCTGGTAACAACTACCAATATCAACTAAACAAAACTGCATCATGTATGTATGTTCCTCATCCACTCTCTATCCGTGTTAGTAACTTTGGCACTATACAACAATTTACATCTATTGAGAACAAATTTTTTTATCTGATTACAAGTATAAGCAATCATTGGTGTTTGCATTAGCCATAGAGACTGATTCCTTGCTCTCCAGACATGGTACAAAATAACAGCCACAACAGCTTACACCACCTTGCTCTGGATGATTGTCATAGATATTCTCCTTCTTAGCTAGTTTATCACATTAGCCATGGTGCTATGATTTGCTCTGTAACCCAACCACAACATTATCTCCTTCCAGACTTTTATGGCATATGTGCAATCAAAAAACAAACGTTGATGAGTTTCCTCAGCATCTCCACATAGGCAGCATTCAACAGTTTGAGAGATGCCAAAAATCTGTAGCCTAGCTCTAACCTGTAATCTTTGAAGCATTACAAGCCACCAATTGAATTTGTGTTTAGGAACAGATATTCTGTTCCAAATAATAGAGGTCAACTCCTCTTTCCTACCTTCCTCGGTAATGGATTTGTATGCCTTCTGAATGGAGTAATTCCCATTACTAGTAGGCCACCAATTAGCACTGTTTAGAGTATTTAGGCAAGCTCTTGTGTTGCATATCCTCCTCCATATCCAGCTAGCATTAGAGGAGGGAGTATAATCCCTCCACACTTTGTTCTTCAAGTATACACTATGAATCCATCTGATATCCTTATTTGTATCAATTTTCCAGATAATCTTGCCTATAGCTAGATTATTCCATATAGCAATGTCTCTGATTCCCAAGCCACCAAACTTCTTAGGCTTGCAAACATTACTCCACTTGACATAACCTGGCTTAGCTCCTTTATCACTGCCTTCCCATAGAAACCTCTTGCAAATTTGATTAGTTCTATGTATGACAGCCATAGGGATGATCAAAATTTGCATCTAATAAGTGCACAAGCTCATTAAAACCGAATTAATAAGTTGGAGTCTTCCAGAAAAGGATATATTCCTTGACTTCCAGCTATAAATTCTCATGGTGATTTTATTGATCAGTGGTTCACAATCACCCATATTCAGCCTCTTGTTGCAGATGGTTGAAAGGCCATTTGCCTAGTAAGAAACCTGTTTTCTGACAAATGATATCCAAAATTGTGCTAGTCATATTAGCATGATATATCTCAGACTTTGAACCATTGGCCTTTAAACCAGAAACACTATCAAAATGCTTGAGCCCTTGAATTAACCTGTTTGCACTCCTCAGATCTCCCTTACAAAACAACATTAAATCATTAGCAAAAAAAAGTGATTTAGTTTCAAAGCTCTGCATCTAGGGTGGAAGCTTCCATACAAAGAACAAAGAGTAAGGGAGACATGGGGTCACCCCTCTCAGCCCTCCATTAGCACTAAAGAAACCCTGATTAGTGCCATTTATTAACTAAGTGAAACTGATTGTGGTAATACAGGCCATAATAACCTCAATGAAATGATCAGGAAACTTCAAAGCCTTGAGAAGATCCTTGAGGAACTGCCATTCTACAATGTCATATGCTTTCTGCAGATCCACTTTTAGAAAACAACCCTTAGGAGAATTCTTCCTAGCATAGTGCCTTACCAAATTCTGACATACAAGAACGTTATTAATTATGCTCCTCCCACACACAAAAGCACCCTGATTTTGAGAAATTAAATCAGGTAGTTTCAGCTTCAATTTTGAACAAATGAGCTTTGATATACATTTATATAGCACTGAGCAACATGTTATAGGTCTGTAATCAGCTACCTTCACAGGACACTTGACCTTTGGAACCAGAGTAACAGAAGTAGATTTGATCACCTTGAGCATCTTGCCCTCCTTGAAAAACTCCTTGACAACTGCCACCACCTCCTCCTCAATAATGCCCCAATTCTTTTTAAAAAACAAGCTATTGTACCTATCCACACTTGGAGCCTTGTTATTTGGAATAGACTAAATTGTTGCTTTTATCTCCTCTCTAGTAAATTCCAGATCCAGGGAGTTAATCATGCTATCATCCAGCACAGGGCCACACTTCATGATTTTCTGACTGAGTTTAGGCAATGAACCCTTACTTCCATTCATGAAAGTAGAGAAATGTTGAATAAACTCCTGACATACCTCACTAGGATCAACAACCCAATTACCATCACCATTTTGAACTGTGTTGATTCTGCTTCTGCTATTTTTGGCTTTTAAAGCTCTATGGAAAATGGCACTATTGTCATCACCATTGCATACCCATTCCTCCCTAGCTTTCTGTCCGAGGAAAGATATATGTGCATCATGAGTTTTTCTGTAGCTATTATAGGCCTCAGCTTCTTTACTGGCTGCCTCTGCACTATTAGGATTCTCATGCAGTAACTTTTGTGCTTTATCTAAGTGAATCCCAGCCTCCTTATCTCTGGCAGCAATATCATTGTAATGGACATGGTCCATTGCCTTCAGCTTTGTTTTAAGAGTTTTAAGTTTCTGGGCAACTTTGAACATGGCATACCCCCTCAATCTCCATATTCCAATGCTCTTTCATAAGCTCTTCAAAGCTATCATGCTCATCCCACATAAGCTCTTCAAAGCTATCATGCTCATCCCACATAAGCTCTTCAAAGCTATCATGCTCATCCCACATATTGAAGAATCTAAAGGGTTTGTTACTCTTAACATCTAGGAAGCATCTAACAATAGCAGGGCTATGATCAAATTCACCCTCAGGTAAGAAATTGACTTCTGCATTAGCAAAGGAGCTAATCCATTCACCATTGGCTAACACCCTATCCAACTTTGTCATTACTTTATGCTCACCCTCCTGTTTATTACTCCTGGTGAAAAACCTACTAGTAAATTTCACATCATCTAGGCCACAATGATGCACACACTCTTTAAATTCCTCCATACCTCTTCTAGACTGTAGTCCCCCATTTTTCTCCTCAGCATTCAATATGATATTAAAATCACCAGCCAACATCCAAGCTCCTTGGATGTTATTAGCTAAACTGCATAGTTCACTCCATATAGCAACTCTGTCTTCTCTTTGGTTATATGCATATATGAAAGTGCAATCAAACCAATTTTTACTTCTATTAGGCTTTAATCTATAATGCACCATTTGAGCAGTGCATTTGACAATATCCACCTGAAAGGAGCTAGGATCCCATCCAATAATAATCCTACCTTTTCCATTCCAAGGTATGTTGGTAGTGATAAACCAATTAGGGCAAATATTTAGGTAGAGAGCACCTAGTTTAGCTGCTCTCACCTTAGTTTCCAGAAGATAAAACATTTTAGCCTAATGCAAACAAAGCATTTGCTTTACTTCATTTTGCTTGCCAATACTGTTTAGCCCCCTGGTCTTCCACACAACAATGTTATCCATTACAGGATGGGGGTGCCACCCCCAGGCTCCCACTTGTTTCCCAGGCTCTTTCTTCTATCACCATCATCCAGTACTGTAGTAACATTATCACCCCATACCTGCTCATCAGGAACAACAGCCTGTAACAGAACATTGAAGTTATTTACAGTCTGTACCACAACAGATGTCACTACCTTTCCCTGATTCTGCTCATGTCTCTGACCACCAGTTACAATGATGAATCCATCCTCATCCACAGTTCTGGTTTTGGTAGATTGCTGAAGCTTCTGTGGTTGTATGGCTTTTAGCCATACCTTCCTCTATTGTTTCATGTACCAGCAATCCTCAGTTTCATGCCCCATCTTCTTGCAAAATGAGCATGTAGTTTAGGCTTCCATTCATACACCACCTCCTGAGTCACCTCAACACCTTTTTCATTGATAAAAGTAACCTGATCACGGAAGCTTTGATCAATCTGCACCTCAATCATGACCCTTGCATACTTCAATCTTTCCCTATGCTCAGTGTAATGATCCAGTTTCACAATCTCTTCAATACCCTCCACAATCTTCCCCAAACATCTAAATCCCCAATACTTCAGATTTAGGTTGGGCAATTAGATCCAAATTGGCACCTTCTGAGTACACATCTCCTCCATCTCCATATCTGGGTTCCATGGTTTAACCATGACAGGCTTACTATCAAAGGTAACATTACCTTTAAGAACCTCATCAACACCACCCCTATCCTTGAATCTCACCACAAACCCCTTCTCCAATGGAGCTACAATATTAACACCCCATTTACCCTATATTCTCTTCACAAATCCCTCCATAACATGGGGTGGAGGGTTAGCACCAACCACAAAACAGTTAACAGCTATGTTCCAGAATTCAATTTCCTCCTTAACATCATCAATTTCAATCACAGGTTTATGCATCTTTTTATTAGACACATCTATATTGATTCCACTATCAATGGACTCTACATTCACAGGAATACTCAATGGAACAGTAACATAATCAGAAATTGGGGCATTAACATGAGTATCAGTCACATTCAACTCAACTATATTATCACCAACATTAAATGCGCGAATAATTGGAAGTTGAGGGGATTTCTCCACAGAATTACCTCCATTAACACCATTGCTAGGGTTTGGTCGACTGTCCACCTGATGCTGGCTTTGAATTTGCTCATTATCGCTCCCAGAATCATCATAATCTTCCTCATTCGAAGATATCTCCAGCTCCGAATTCCAAGACACATAGACCGCTATTGCAGCCTCAATGGTTTCTTGATCATTCTCCTTACTCTTGTTCTTGGGATTCTTAATACTCTTCTTCTGGGAATGCTTGTTATTCGCATTGGAATTATGGTTATTCTTGCTTTCCATCGCACGATTTGGCTTACTACCTTGACCCTTCTTACTTCGAGTTTGCGCCATGGCATCACACCTCAGTGGAGCTCGAAGAGAGAGGGTTCACTAGTAGAAAATTAATGTTCTATTTTTGTTGCATAAGACCCTATATTATTATTATGCAATGACAATGTGATGGCTTGTTTATGATTTGGTACTGTAAGTCCAGTTTATGATTGGCAAATACAAGCATAAACCATAAAATACGACTAAACATTATTTCAAGAAAGTAGATCATTACAACAGATTCCATCACCATCAAATACACCAAATCCTTAAAATAAGTCCCTCCCAAAAAGTTGTTTGCCCAAATAGTGAATACTACCAAATGTCAGTATTACAATTTGTGAGAGTAAATTGAAAGAAGTGGGTGAGGGTTATTAAATAGGTTTTCAGAGAGGAGAATTTACTGCGTGTAAGGGAGAAAGGTTTATGTTTGAAGATTGTGAGCCACGCATATAATTAGAGCAAAAAAATAGTTAACACCTGAAAGCTGACTAATTAGGCCCGAAATTGTCATCAAGGTGCTAAATAAAACCGTTTATCTAAGTTCATGGTGCTAAACAACAATTAAGCCAATGGATCAGGACATATCTAAGTATTAAAGAAAGAAAAATAAAATAGTGATGCTCCCAAGTTCGATCTCTGGTAGAGTTTGGGAAGTGCAGGCCCTGTCACCGCTGTGCCAACACGCTAAATTAGTATGCGAACAAATTCTAACTACGCTTACTCTCTTAATTAAAAAATCAGTACAATTGGACTTCTGTCCGTGGGCCCAGGGTGGGTGCCCCGCCTACCCTAGCCCAGGGACGGACCTATTGACCATATACCACTGTCATTACATATACGTTCACACACTAAGACGTAATTCATTCTAACAAAATATACTAGAAAAAAAGTAAAAAAAACGTGTTTCATCTATAAAAGCTACATTATGCTTCACTTCTCCCACTAACTCAACATCCAACATTTCATTTCCAAAACATCCCCATAAAGTACTCCAATACACTTAAAACATGAAAGCTAAACGCAACCCCTACTTGCTTAACTTAACCTCTCCAAACACCTAAAATATCCTTTTTAACCCACCCACTCCTCTTTCCCGTGTATATATAGGGATCTGAGGCAGTGACCACACTTCTCCTCCATTGAAGCTTCGGAGTTGTTGTCAGCCTGCCATCTTATCACCTTTCAAGACCTCTGCCTATGAACAATTAAAAGACTAATATATTAACAAATTCTGAAACCCCAAGAGTGGCTAATAATCCCATTAGCAGACTGAATTTCACAAACTAATTACATGTCAAGTCATAGTTTTACTTCCTTAGAAATAGAACATCAATTCGAATTTTCTTGTGTTCTCTTCTATGTTACATGATTATTGGTTAAACCATCATTGTATTAGAAAGATATCAGATTGTGATGCACCATATTATAGGGATTCCACTATCTTGGACATTTTTGAAACTTTAAATCCTATTTTAATATTTCACCCAATCTACACGAATCGTTCAAGGATGTTTCATACAATTTACATGAAATTCTCATTTATGTTTTATTCAATCTGCAAGAACTTTTTTGCAATTGTTCCATGAACATTGCACAAAATAGGGCTATTGGTTTCATGCAGATTGCATGAAATTTGGGAAAAGAGTTCAAATAAAAAATTTGAGACTTACATATGATTTTAGGTTGTGGCTATAAAATATCATTCATTGTAGATCTAATACGGTGTTATTCTATCATTTATGTTTCTCTGTAGAGGTGGATGGAGGAGGAAGGAGAGGTTTTTTAATCAATGAAGGCTCAATAAAGATTTAGGAGTTGCGTTAAGTAAAAAGAGGTTATGTTTAGTATTCCCCACTTAAAAACCCCTAAAATTCACCACATATTATTCCTCAAACACAAACACATTCAAAAGAAAGAAAAAATGGGTAATGCAATCTCAATCAATGCATCCCCAACTTTTCCTTTATTTTCTCATTGTCATATCACCAAACAACATACGCTTTGGAATAGAATTTTGGTTGATTTTTCATTCGACAACAAGTTGAATCTTATTTATCTCCAATCAGATGTTTTTTCTCCCTTTTTATCTTTCTCTTTCATATGCTCCATTTTTACTTTCTTTTTTTGACTCATTTTTTCACTCTTATTTATACGATATATTTTATGGAAGGGTACACTTGGAATATAGAAAATTATTACAAAGCTTGACCAAATAATTATAGCCTTTTTTGTTATAGGTAATTTTATCTTGTTATACCAAAAGTTAACATGTTACACCTATGGCTTGTTCATCAACCAATCACTAAAAATACTATGGTACATATATCAAAATAGTGTAAATGTTATTTATATATAAGGGATAGTCCATTTTATACTAAACTGACAAAGTAACCAAACAACGTCGAAAGGGAAAACTTGGAATTTAGATAATTACTACAAAAACTTGACCAAATTTGACCATCATAGTAAGGGATATATTTTATGATCTATTTTCTCCTATGTGTTGTAGGCTAGTAGTGTAAATGATGTGCATCTTCCCAATTGACATAAAAAACAAAGGAAGAGAAGGGAAATGAAATACCGGTTTTAAAATCGGCATGCTACCTCCACAATCGTAGCCGCAATCTTGCATTAAAGGATTGGTATGAACATGAGTTTGGGATCGAAAAACACTATGTGGACATGCATGGAAAAATGTTTGACGGACATACGTACCAAAGGACACAATGAATATTTTAACTATTGTCATATTTTATGGTAATTAGCAAGAAAAAAGAATATTTGATCATTAAGTTGTTTGTAAGAAAGAGCCATGGGAAGAACATACTGATTGGCAGATCTTGAATTTTTTTGTTTAGGGGCTCAATTTTTACAATATATGCTTTTGATAGTTGGAATTAGTATATGTAAACTTAACAAAATTTATCTAATCCTATTAACCAAATGACTTGATCCAAAACTTGAACTAAAGTGGATGACCCGATTTTAACCCAAAATTTAAAATAAACCAAACTTAATCAAAAACTAATTCGACCCAAAATTGACCCAATATCCAAATAACTTGAATTAGATTTACACGATTCGATTATTGCCCGAAACCTAAATTAAACAAAACCAAAATCAAACTTAAATTTTAATCGACGGAGATTCGAATTGAATAAGACTTCTACATGAAATGTCGTCATGAAACTCAATATGATCCGACAAAACTCGAAGTTAATTTGACATATACCGAATTGATTACCTATAATATAAACATGGTTTTTACAATGAATGAGATATATGGTTTTTGCATTTCATGAGGGGCACACATGTTTTGTCAACTCCCACCTCACTACATCATATTAAACAGTTTATAAATCTCACATTAGTTCACAAAAATCTATCATTGCTAATAGTAAAGCTAATTCGGAGGCTGTGAATTCTTATAGAACTATGAAGGAGCATGTGGGAGGTAACCAAAATGTAAGTGCATTAATGAGTGACTTCAATTATTTCAATTGGGATGTGATGAAACATATTAGAGGCTATAATGCAAAAATGCTAATAGAAAACCTTATAAAAAATAAAGAGATGTGTAGTTCATTCTACTATGACTATGATGTTGATAATGAATGACATTGATTAGGGTTTTTTAGGTGGATCCCGTTTGTTTGAAAAAATATGCATTGTTTGGAGATGTTATTTCATTTGACACGAACTTTTCCATGAATCAGCATTCCATGGTGTTTTGCACTTTTTGCTGGAATTCACCATCACAAAAGTTGTGTTACTTTTGGCGCGGGACTCTTAACTAAGAAAGATGTAGAGTCTTTTATGTGGGTTTTTAATGTATTTATGAAGGCGATAGGTAATTGTGCTCCAAAACTCATCATCACCGATCAAGATCTGACAATAAAAATTGCTTTTACGAAAGTGTTTGATGTGGAAAAACTTAGACATAGGTGTTGCATGTGGCATATTATGAAAAGGTTATCAAAGAAAATAGGTCAAAAACTTATGTGTAATGAAGACCTTTTATCGGCATTTTGTTCTTTTGTTTGGAGTAAAGAAATAAAGCCTATAAAGTTTGATAAGAGGTGGCATTCAATATAGTCTTTGTATCATTTGACTAACAGTGAATGGCTTAACCATATGTTTAGCATCAAAGAAAGTTAGATATCAGCTTATTACAATATGTCCTTTTGTCTGAAATTGTGAGACAACTTCAAGATCTGAAAATGAAAACAACTTTTTTAGTCACTTCAGCACTCCCTATCTTACCTTCTTTGCATTTTCGATGAGAAAAGAAAGTGCCATGGATGCCTAAAGATACAAGCAAACTTTGTTGACCTATAGCTGAAAGAACTTAAAGCCACAAAGAAAAACCCCTTCAGACTTTTGGAGATACATGCATCGGAAGAATTTACGCATCAAAATTTTTTACGAGCTCCAAGTGGAGCTAACACTAGCTTGTTTTCAATGTGGCATTTAAAGCATGTCCATCGAAGGAGACATAGGGAACATATGTATTATTGGTGGGATTTTAGTTACTATGATAAGTTTATACCGTAGCATACAACACCAATAAAAGGTTCGCAAAATGTTCTTGTACAAGGTTTGAAAAAGAAGGGATTCCTTCTAGACATATAAGAAAAGGGAATGAAGTGTTTGCCAAAATGGTACATTTTTCAGTCGATGGACCAAAATTTCCATGAGTAACTCTATATATGATTTGGTCCGGGTGAAAGTTTAATCGCTCATTGCTTGCAAATTAATAATTTGAAGAAAAAAAATGGAGAACTATGGTATGAGATCTTCTCATGCGTGTCACTAGCGGAGCAAAAAGAAGAATATATTGGTGGTTTTCTGGAAAGAATTAAGGGGTTTAAAGAAGAAATGATCACTATGGGTAATCAAGATAAACACGAGATTTTCTGGTGAACTCGAGATCTACAAGCTCGATTTCCGCTCAAATAATGACGAGATTCCGATGGTAACTCCGGTTGCGAAGAGTTTTCTTTGGGCTTGATTGTTGCTGGTCCCATTGATGGAAGTATCGGCGTTTGGAATTTATTTGATTGATCACCATTTGAACTTGATTTGAGAATTCCAGGTGAAGGATTGAGAAATGAAACCTTGGATTGACCTTAGACTAGTCATTAGATTGACTTCACCATGACAATAGGTGTTTGAATTCCTAGGACCCTATTTGAATCACTATGAGTTGTGGAAATACATAATTGAGTGATTCTACCATGAGAATATGTAAAATTGGTTGATTAGGTCCTCCTAATTAGCTGGAGAAAGTGATTAGGAAACATGTGAGTGACTTAGTCCCCTAATCAACCCTATCGAATCCCCTTGGCTTGACAAATTGGTTACTATACGGTTAGCTTATTAATCCCCTATCCCTAGTGCCTATTTTATATAGTCTAAATCCAATCATTTAGTTTAATTGCTAGTTAATTAGTTTATATTTTCTTAGTTAATCACTAAATTCCAAAACACACCAAAAATTGACTTAACTCGCCTAATCGCTTCCAAACTTTAATTAATCTTGCTTCCTCGTGGATTCGACCCTTTCTTACCCTAGTTAGGTTACTAATTGTCTCAAAAACTTGAAATATGTGCTTCAAAGATGTCAAAAGATGAACTTAGTACTGAGATCCAATCCGCCTGAATCGGACAGAAGAAGCTTTACTCGAAGGATGGGATCAAATTGTGAGAAGTGCCACTTCATGATGGAGGATGAAATGTGTTGGGATGCAAGATTTCCCGAAAGGAAATTGAGGTAGATGGGGACAAGATTGAGGCCATAGAGAAGTTGTCCTCACCTACTACGATGACGGGAGTCCGTTCTTTTTTGGGTCACGTTGGTTTTTACCATTGGTTCATAAAGGGCTTTTCTAATATCGCTAGGCCTTTATCTAGCCTCTTGCAAAAAGATATTGAGTTTGTTTTTGATCATGATTGCATGAAAGCTTTTGAGACCTTAAAGCATGCCCTTATTCCCGCCCCCATTGTGCTAGCTCCGGATCGGAGCTTGCCTTTTAAACTAATGTTTGATGCAAGTGATTATGTAGTGGAATCCGTCTTAGGGTAAAGAAAAGAAGGGAAGATTCATGTCATCCATTATGCGAGCAAGACACCTTATATAGCCCAAAAGAACTACGCCACAACGGAGAAGGAGTTGTTGGCGGTATATTTGCCTTTGATAAGTTTCGGCCTTATCTTGTGTGGATTTCATGGGGCCTTTCCCTTCTTCTCTTGGTAACTCCCACATATTAGTGGCGGTCGACTATGTCTCCAAATGGGTGGAAGCTATCACCTCTTCTACAACTAAAGACAAGGTAGTTACCAAGCTCTTCAAGACCGTGATATTCTCAATATTCGGAGTTTCGAGAGCCGTGATTAGTGATAGGGTATCACATTTTGTTAAAAAGAGCTTCCAAGCTCTCCTCTCAAAATACGGGGTGCACTATAATATGGGGCTATCTTATCATCCCCAATGTAGTGGCCAAACGGAGGTGTCCAATAGGGAAGTGAAGCTCATCGTAGAGAAGGCCGTGAACCTAATTTGTAAGGATTGGTCATTGAAGCTTATGATGCTCTATGGGCTTATAAAATGACTTTCAAGACCCCTATTGGCACTATCCCCTACAAGCTTGTCTATGGGAAGTTGTGCCATTTGTCGGTTGAATTGGAGTATAGGGCGTATTGGGCTATAAAGACATTGAACTTTGATCTCAAAGCTTCCAGGGAAACAAGACTTTTTGATATCCATGAACTTAAAGAGCTTGAGGGATGCTTATGAGAATGCCCGAATCTACAAGGAGAGAACAATGACATGACATGACCGAAGAATCATAAAGAGGGAGTTCAAGGTAGGAGACAAGGTACTTCTTTTCAACTCTAGGCTAAGGCTCTTTCCCGAAAAGCTTAAGTCTAGATGGAGTGGCCCTTTTGAGGTTAGGAAGGGAAAGGGGAACTCAAGGTGAATGGTCAAATGCTCAAGGTGTACTATGATGGAGCACAAATTGAGAGTTCATTCCATATCACCTTGGATGATTACTCCCCTCCCCTATGAAGTTTTTCTTTGTAGGGAGGTCAAGCTAGTGATTCTATAGAAGCGCGTGGGAGGCAACCCAATTTCTTAGTGCATTGGAAATGAGAAAAAGAAAGAAAAAAATTGAGGAAAAGAAAGAAAAACAAAGAAAAAAAGAGAAAAAGAAAGAAAAAATAGAGAAAAAGAAAGAAAAACAAAAAGAAAAAATGAGAAAAAGAGAAGAAATACAAAAAAAGAGAGAATATAAAAAAGTAAGTGAATAAGAGATTGAGGAATGAGAAGTTGTATAGGAAGTGGGGTGAAAAACAAGAAAAATGGCTAAGTATGGGAGATAGGGAGGGGTGCGAGCCCCAAAGAACTCAAATAGGGCGCTCCACAAGAGGAGCGGGCGCTCCTCTCAAATTGAAGCGGCCGCTCCGTTTGTGCACAAAAAATTAAAAGTTACCAGGAATTCTGGAGTGGGGCTATGGCGAGGCTGGAGCGCTCCCCTTCAGGCTTGGAGCGGGCTCTTTAGATTAGGCGGAGCGGACGCTCCAGCTTTGCCCAGCTCCCCTTCGCTTTTTTTTAAAAAAATTCACGTGCTCATTTCCATTTACTCACTCTATTCGTCCCTACCCCCCTCTCTCACATCACCCTCACTCACTCACTCCCATTCATTCATTCACTCTTTCATCACTTTCAAACTCCTTTTTCTCTCTCTAAACTCCATAACCTCCATTAAACCTCCATCTTTAAACCTTCATATCTCCCTCATTTCGCATCTTTTTCACTCACTTTCTTCACAAAACATTCACCATTTCTCCTCCTCTACACAAAGAACCCACTTTCATAAAAAAAGCTCCAAATTTGAAAATTACAAACCAACGCGGTTTACCACCAACCCACCGAAAGAGGAAATGTTGAGCCTTATGTCAAGTTTCCTAATTGACCTCCTCAACATGGGCCGGTACCAGGTTGGAATGAACGCCAACCTATGTACCCGTATTGGCCCCACCACGACCCACCCTATGATTGGCGGGCCCCCGAGGTTCTAACCTCATGGGTGTTCCCGCCTATCCCCACACCCTTATGGCGGTTGGCCGCCGGGCTACTCGGGTGGTTGGGAGCCTCATAGCCCCGCCCCTAGACTTTTATTGCATGATGCCATAGCCTCCCCCTTTGGGATATGTGCCACCACCTCCCCCTTAGGGAGAAGGTCCATCTCATATAGACGAGGACTAGTTCCTCTTGCCCCCATCCTCCTTTACATGTTTTGTATGTGTGCACCGAGGATGGTGCCTTAATTATTTAGGGGGTGTTTATCTTTGATTATGCTTGCGGGAGGTGGCTTTTTGAGGATTTGGGGTGTCTTTTTGGGAACGCGTCTTAGAGAGGATGCATGCAAGGTTGGAAATCCGGGGCATGATAGGGGAGTGCGCTTGCATGATTGATGCCTTTTTTATTTGGATGAGTTTGACCATGGATGACTGATTCCCTTGTATACTATAAGTACATAATCTTCTCTTGTTTTCTTTCTTTTTGTTTCTTTGTATATAGTATTTTTCTTTTCTTTTCTTCTTAGTTCCTTCTTAACCTCTTAGTCATTAGACTACCATGTAACATAGCTGCATAACATTATTGATTTTCATGTCGCTTCCTAATTGCATATAAGATTTGTTTTTGGTAGTTTGCATTTAAGTTAAAAAAATTTAAAAAATAAATAAAATGATTTTGCATCACTTAGTCAAGGAATGACTCTATATGATGACTTTAGAGGTTTGAGGTTGGGAACTTGGCTTTTGAGTAGGGGTGAAGTAGGTTGAGTGTCTTATGTGCTCGTTAGGAGTATGAGGGGTGCTTTAAGCTTGGATGTCTAGGTCTTGTTACGAATAGAACCCTCAATTGTCCGAGACTCGTCTTTAGTGTGAAAAGCCGTCACCATTTCCCTATAAAAAGTATTTACGCTCTCCTTTGACCTTGAAAAAGCCTCTTAGCGACCTTGAGAACCCTTTTAGCTTAATGAAATAAAAGGCTAGTAGTTTTTTTTTAAAAAAAGGAGAAAAATAAAATAAAAAACAGAAAAACAGAAAGGAAGAAAAAGAATGAGCTTGGTTTGGTTAAATACGTGGTGCATGAGAGCCCACAATTCTAGTAGCCTATACCAAAAGTTCTTATATTTGGCTCCTAGAAATGCTCCAATGCCTTGGGTATGAGCTACCTTACCCTCTTATCGCGTCTCACATCGAGTGCTCGGTACGTGCCTCAGAAACATAAATATCGAGTGATTGGTGGACCGCGTGAGGAGGTAGTGTAGGGCCTTTGCAAAAACAAAGGGAATTAGTTACCTTATGAATAAATGTGTTAGCTTGGGGGATCTTGTGAACTTGTGGGGCGTGATTGGTATAAGGTTGAGCGAGTTTTTCCATTTTGTGGGGGAAAGGTGTCACTTAGGAACAATGCGGGCTTGTGTGATAGTTGAGGGACCTCTAGGGCAATCATTTCTTTGCACACTAGCTTAGACCACCCCTTCGACTCCTAACTTGTGGATAAGAAAGTATGGTTATAAGCCTCGAAAAATGGTCGAGATTTCCCTTTACCTTGACACCTCTTATGCCATGGGGGATTTGACTTTTTGATGCTCATTCTAGCTTTTGTGCATGCATTTGTTTCATTGGGATCGTTGATTCCTTGAGGACAAGCAATTGGCAAGCTTGGGGGAATTTGATAAGTGAGCTCTATGCTCACTAATTAGGAGTAATTCTAAGTCATTAAGATGCATTTTAGGTCATGTAGTTTCCTTTTATTCCCCTTTTGCATCCTTTTTCACCCTTTGCATGCCTTAGATTAGTTTTAGTGCATTTGTATTGAGTAGGGTTGCATGTAGTTCATTGCATGTGCATTTGCATCCCCCTTCCTCTATCTAATCTCCTCTTGAGTTCTTGTTGATAGATTTGCAAGGAAGGGGAGTGAACATAGAGGAGCGGGCGCTCCAATATGGGCGGAGCGGGAGCTCCATGAAAGAAGAATTGTAAGAAAGTGAGCAAAAACTTAGAGCGGCCCAAGAGCGACCATGGAGCGGGCGCTCCATTTTACATGGAGTGGGTGCTCCACTGTGCGGGGTGCTCTTTTTGGCCCGTCTTTTTACGCCTTTGCCCTTATGATTACGGGGTAGAAAACCATTTTTGTATAATGAAGATACTTAGTTTTATTTTCAGATTATTATTAGGGCTAATTAGAGAGATTCTAGAGTGAGAAGTTACATTTCTAGTGTGAGAAAATGGATCTAGTTTGTGAATGTTGATGATTGAAGCTCTATCAACTGAGGTTTTTGATTAATTTTCATCTATATTTGAGTATTACTTCTTACCCTTCTTTTTATTGTTTTAATACTTTGTTTTATTTTGATTAAGGATTCACTAGTTGTGATTAATTGTTGATTAATTTGGTTAAAATAATTTTCACCATTGTTGATCCACCGTTGTTGCTTTAAACTTTTTATTTCATCCTTTTGGTGGCTAGTGAGTAGTTTATTAGCTGGGGGAAGGGGATGACCTTTTTGATCATGTGTTGACCATGAAAGTCAAGTTTGGGGGTTGGATTTAGGTGAGCTTGTGTTGCCTAGCTTATTTCATTGCCATGTTTATTTGATTGATTGATCACTATTAGAACTTGATTTGGGAATTCAAGGTGAAGGGTTGAGAAATAAAACCTTGGATTGACCTTAGCTTAGTCATTAAGCTGACTTCACCATGAGAATAGGTGTTTGACTTCCGAGGACCTTATTTGAATCACTATGAGTTGTGGAAATACTTGATTAATTGATTCTACCATGAGAATAGGTAAATTGGTTGATTAAGTCCTTCTAATTAGCTTGAGAAAGTGATTAGGAAATATTTAAGTGACTTAGTCCCCTAATCGACCCTATTGAATC
Organism: Patellifolia procumbens; assembly: GCA_947645195.1. Lineage (NCBI taxonomy): Eukaryota > Viridiplantae > Streptophyta > Magnoliopsida > Caryophyllales > Amaranthaceae > Patellifolia > Patellifolia procumbens. The sequence continues at coordinate 809,314 of CANSGD010000591.1, forward strand.
CCATTGGCTTGACAAACTGGTTAATATATGGTTAGCTTGTTAATCCCCTATCCCTAGTGCCTCTTTTATATAGTCTAAATCCAATCATTTAATTTAATTGCTTGTTAATTAATTTATTATTTCTTAGTTAATCAATAATTTCTAAAGCACACCAAAAATAGACTTAGCTCACCTAATCGCTTCCAAAACTTTAATTAATCTTGCTTCCTCGTGAATCGACCATTTCTTACCATATATTAGGTTGAGGTAGGTTACTAATTTGGCAGGTGCAACGACCGTATCACGCTTGCACTTAGGATCTACATTTAATCTGTGAACTGCTTTAGAAGGATCTATTCCTGGCATCTCATCAACAATAAATGCAAATACGTCCTAAGACCCCCTTAATAGTAGGACCAGACGTTCCTTGCGCTCTTTGTCTAAAGATGAGCCTATTTGAACCAGACGATAAGGACACTCTTCATCTTTGCTAAAGGTGGAGAAAAAGATAAAATGCACTTTCATTTATAGATAAATAAAGAAAATTTTGGAAATTATATTATCATAATTTCATGTTCAAAGGGTAGGAAATTTGGCATTTGACACCCATGATTGAGATCAATCAATCATTGATATAACGTTTATATCATTTTTCTTTGATTTTATCACTCTCAAGACTCTTTGATTTTGGAAGTATACTTTTTTCTAGATCAATACTTAGCTAAACAATAAACAAAAGATATCACTAACCTAAAATAAGAGATTTCCTAAATATAATATTTTTTAGAACTTAAAAACTACGAGGTAGTAGCAATAATTAATCTATATGCTAAGGTATCATTTGTTTATTAGGAAAAATATTTTATTTGTTGACAGCCCTGTTGAGTTTACGTAATTTTTACTGAACTGAACTTATTTCTATTGAAAATTGAACTTATTTTTGGTGAATTGAACTTATTTTTACTGAACTTAATAGCTTATTTATACTGATTCATGTTGTTTTTCTTCTTTGCACTACTGATTTTTACTAAACTGAACTTATTGAACTTATTTCTACTAAATTGAACTTATTTTTACTAAATATATTATTTTAAGGTGAACTAAACATGACCTATCTTGAAATAAATAATAACCATTATCATTTTATATACATAGAATGGTGAGAAAGGTTTAATTCCCTGTAAATACAAAGGCCTATTAGGCAAGACATATCCTTTGAAGGTTGATGTACCTGATGACAATTGAAAGACTCAAAACAATGTCTATAAAGTTACAAGCATGATGGATGATGAGGAAACAATGTCTAGGTTAAATTATGATTGTCGAATACACAAGTTGGGTTTAGATATCATAAGAACATGATTTGAACACTTATTAATTTTAATAAGTTTACATTTTTAAAACGTCTATAGGATATAATAATTGATTATGTAATTTTGTGATTATATTGGTGAAATGGGATAAATGTCAAGTAAACTATTGCACAAGGGACACATATGATTTTAAGCATGAAATAAAGTCACGCCAATATGGTCATAGTGGACAAGTTGGGTTTTGATAACATAAGATCATGATTTATTTGATCATGTTATAAATTATGGAATATTTTATTATAATGTAATTTATATGTTATATGTAAAACTACTAATAGAGTATGTTATATGGGAAGTTAATAAAATCTATAATATAAAAATTCGATTTAAATCAAATGAAATTTTAGATAACGAATATGAGACGATACAAATTTTGATATATAAAAGTCAATGTTTTATTAAAATAAAAATTACTAAGAGAAATTTCAAATAAAAAGATTTATGATAAAGTTTCATACAAAATAATATGGAAAGACACTAATAATATACCCTCTCCGTTCTCCAAAGATCTACCCATACACTATATTCCTACAAATCAAAGGCCACAACAAAGAGGAGAGAGAATATGATAATAAATGGGTCATTTTTGTTCATTATAAAAAAGAGAGATAATGTGGTTGTGAGATAGTGTAAAATTATGTGGGCACAATAAATGGGATAAATTAGTTTGGAAAGTGAACAACCTTTGTCACTTTAGGAATAGAGTATAAATGGGTAGAATTTTAGATAACAAACTTAAGCGACATATGGATAGATGTTTAGAGAAAGGAGGGAGTACATTATATAAAAAATCATATTTTTAGAAGAGTAATTTTAAAAAGTTGAATATGGGAAAGAATATGGGTAGATAATTGACACGGTCGTTGCACGTGCCAAATTATTAACCTAACTTAGCCTTATATAGGGTAAGAAAGGGTCGAATCCACGAGGAAGCAAGGATTAAACTAGGTTTGAAGGCGATTTAGCGAGCTAAGCCTATTTTTGGGGGTTTTTGAGATTAATGATTAACTAAGAAATAGTGAACGAATTAGCTAACGATTAAAGTAAATGAATGGGTTTAAACTATAATAGGAAGACATTAGGGATAGGGGAATCTCTAGTTAACCCTTAGCTAACCTATTTGTCAAGCCAAGGGGATTCGTTAGGGTCAACTAAGGGACTAAGTCACTCATATGTTTCCTAATTACTCTCTCGAGCTAATTAGGAGGACTTAATCAACCAATTTTACCTATTCTCATGGTAAAATCAATCAATTAAGTATTTCCACAACTCATAGCGATTCAATTAAGGTCTTAGGAAGCCAATCACCTATTCTCATGGTGAAGTCAACCTATTGACTAGCCTAAGGTCCATCAAAAGCTTCATCTCTCAATCCTTCACTTTTGATCCCCAAATCAAGTTTAAGTGGTGATCGAGCAATTAAACAAGCAAATAAATAGGCTAGACAACCTAATTTCAGCTAAGTCTAACCCCCAAGCTTGACTTTTAAGGTCAACTCATGATCACCTAGGTCATCCTCTTCCCCTAGCTAAAGAACTACTCTTTAGCCATGAAAAAGGTAAAATAAAAAGGTTCAAACAACACATGTGATTCAACAATGGTGAAAATCAACATAAATGAGCTAATCATCAACTAATCACTACTAATCAAATGCTAAAACAAAATAAAGCAAATAAAGAGAAGAGTAAGAAAAAATACTCAAAGATTGATGAAAATCAATTACCAAACTCCATTGAAATAGCTTCCAAAGCTTCAATTCACAATTTAAGATCTACTTTATCTCTCTAACCTCTACTTCTCTCTCTAAAACTCTCTCTAATTCAACTAATTAATCTCTGAAAATTAAAAGCATCTTTCTATCATTATTACAAAAATGGGTTTTTATACCCCAAAGTACTAAGACCATAAAACACAAAACCGAAACCGTCTAAAAAAACCGATACAAAACCAAAATCGACCTATACAAAACCAAAATCGAAATACCAAATCTGGGCGACGGAGCGCCCTCTCCTTGCAAAATGGAGCGCCCGCTCCTGGAACGCTCTAGGGTCGCTCCATGCTAATGCCATCTTGCCTTTGTTTCTTCACATATGGAGCGCCCGCTCCTCTTCCTACGGAAGGCCCGCTCCCCTGTTTGGAGCTTCTTCCTTGCTTGTCTATCTTCAAAACACTCCAAGAAAATATTAGATTGGGGAGGGGGAATTCATATGCAAATGAAATGACATATATATGCAACCTAACTATATGAAATGAACTAAAACTAAATGCTAAGTATGAGAATATGAGAAATGATGAAAAAGGGAAAGAAAAGGAAACTATATGGCCTAAAATGCATCTAAATGACCTAAAACTAAATGCAAATAAGTGAACCTAAAGTCCACTTATCAATACTAATATAGAATATATATCTAAATTTCAATACTAAAGTGGTATCCATTCTATATGTGTCAAGCAACCCTTAAATCACGGGTCATGTGTCACTACTTCACCCGTTTTGCCACATGTCAATTAACTAGCAATTTTCGTTGTCATATAAGCATCTATGCAATATTAAAGTGACTTGGATTAATTAGTTCTATGTAAACGACTTGGATAAAATTAAGTATTTCATGGAGATTCTTTACACAAGGTGTAGAAAACTACGTACATTAAATCTTTCTAAATGTAAAGATTGCATATATAAAGATGGAGTAGATCGATGGAAATTTTACGAGTATCAAATAAAATGTTGTATCAGATAAAATGTTTAACCTTCATAATAAAGGAAGTGACATATTTTTATAATGAAATCTTTAAATATATAATATATGTTCATGACTATGTACTGTGATTATCAAGAACATTTGTTAGATTTTTTTTCCTTTCCATAAAGACATAAAGATATTCCAATTTTTTTTGTACTAATTTATTAAAAAATATATCTACGAAATTGATCTATTGAAATAGTGTAATCGTAGATATTAAACTATGAATTTAGTGCAGTTCTGATGCAAAAGAATGGTCAATAGTTGATAGGATTTAGTCGTATCACCTAATCAAAGATAAACCTACAGTCCTCTAACTATGGTAGTCAATGGAAGCAGGGTTGAATCCGCAGGGAGACAGAGTTTCTATATTAATATTCAATCAACTAACTACTTCAGATGAAATTAGGGAAAATTAACTTAACTAATGATTAAGCTAAGGAAGACCAATTAAACCGAGGATTTAACTATGGAATAAAAGCCTAGGGTATTAGGTAGGTCCACCATGCTTATACCAATCAAACAAGGTCAACTACTATCAAAACCTAAGTCAAGAGTCGAGGGATTAGAGCATGTGTTGAGCTATGGTTAAGACTCAACGCTCATAGTTCAACATACGCCGCATGTTCACTAACGTAATCAGAACTACTGATGTGTCCTAGGCCTCTAGTCGTAAGACGGATCTGTGTAAACAACTATTAACCACAAGCAATCAATGAAATTGGCCACTAACATTAATCACTAATTAAGAACAAACCACACCACAATCACTCTAATCAAGCCCTAGAAATCAATAGGAGTCTAAATAACAATCATGGTATAAACATGGCTTCCCTATCTAACACCCTAGAAAGGGAACTACTCAGACATGATCGAATTGACAATAACAAAACTAATTGGAAACCCTAAGAATTGCATCATGAACTAATCGAGTAATAAATAATTAGACTAGATCAATCAAGAGATAAAAATAGAGCAATAAGAAAGATGATTATCAAATTGACGGAAAGCGTGAACTTTAATTGAATTGAAATAGCATTCGAATCTCTTCTACAATGGAAAACTATGAAAACTAGACTAAGAGCTCTCTAATTGTTCAATATAATAAAAGATACCAAAATAAATTAACCTAAAAAGTATTTATAGTTTCTAATAAAGCAATAAGATAGAATGGGAAAAGACGCAAAATCGCGTCCTCCGTGTCGTCCACCCGATCGGGCAAAGGGCCGCCCGATCGGGCCTGGGAACCTTCTTTCAGCAGCAGAAATTTGTATGCACCCGATGAGATCGGGCAACTGTCACCCGATCGGGGCCGCAACACTAGCACCCAATCGGGCAAGACCACCCGATGTCATCGGGTGAGTGGCTTCTTCAGCTCCCAGAAACACAGCAGAATTGGCTAAGTATACGTCCGCCCGACGGGATCGGGCAAGGCCGCCCGATCGGGTGGAAATTCTCAACTTTTGGCCATGAAGATCGAACCCGATCGGGCAGTGGTTGCCCGACCCGATCGGGCGAAGCTTTATTTCACCTTGCTTCATACTTGGCTTCAGACGCCAAGTCTTTTGCATTTTTCTTGTTTCATAAGGGGGCTCGAACACCGTCTCGAGACCGCCTACATGCCTCGTAACCTTCCGCTATAATGTGGTGATCAAAAGGTCAAGTAAATAGGGAGTTTTCCCCTAAAAACCTGCAAAACGATATGGAACACACAAACCACAACTATATCGAAATAGTTAGCATAAATAGTTCTTAAGAGCGTTAATATCGCGCAATTTAGCTTGTAAAGAAAGGAAAAAACTCTATAAGAAATCAAGATATCAATAGTCGAATACAGTGACAAAATATGTTTGTAAAATTGTTATGATAATTAATTCTAAATCATTATATAGAGTTGTAGTCTTTAATATAAGATTGTAGTTTTAGTTTATATTGTTAGGTAAGTGTGGTTAATAACTTGAAATAAAATATTATGTTTTAAAAGTTGTGTTTGTGTTCATTTCGCCATAAATTTTCCCGTGCTTTTGCACGGGTTTAAAACTAGTTACATTACAAAGCAATAAATCATTGTGTTTTATCTTCTCTGAATGGGTCTCACTTAAAAATATAGGACAACCAAGATGCAATAAACGAGCACCTCCTACTAAAATCATATTTAAAGGCACCAACCGAACTCATGGTTGCGCCTAGTCGTGTAGTGACACCAACGACTGCGATTGGGCGTGCACAATCTGTATTTGAAAATTAAACATGTTGTTATCATGAGCACCATTGTCGTCGTCTCCTCCCTCACAATGACACTTTATCGTAGAATGAGCCCCAGACCACCATATATTAAATAAACTTAGATAAAAGAAATAATAATAAAAATGAGTAAGTGTGAGCACTCCAAATCAGGGTTCATGGACCTGTACAATTACATGTAACAAAAATAAGGAAGGAAGTTCAGGCGTCTGCAAGGAGAAAATGACATGAATAATGTGTGCTCCATTGGTATGGCATTTTAAATCACCCAAAGCATCACTACTTTCCTTCAACTGAAACTTAATAGCAAGCTTCATAAGTATCCAAAAGCAATGAGGGTATTGTATGAAAACAATAATTTTATTTGTTCTAAATACAATCCTACTCCTAAAGAAACCATGCAAAAGTCCTATGAAAAAAATAAATTACATTACAAAGCGATAAAAATCAATCAATATTAGCGTAGGGCTAGAAGTTCCTAATTGGCGATGCAACAAAACAATCTCCAAGTTTACTGTCATCACTCTATTATCAAGTTGCTCAAAATGATCAATCACATGCTGAGAAAAAGTAGCAAAACAATCCATGAATAGCCAATACTCTCGTTTGGTCATTCGTGTAAGAACTGGAGTATTAGGATCAGAAATCGTGGACCGAGATATGTGAGAGTAAGGATGAGAAGGGTCGTTAAGAGTGGTTTGATCCCGTGCCACATAAGGTTGTGGAGAAAATTTTTCAGGTACGTTAGTAGAAGGTGTATTAATTGGTTGAGATGTGCAAGAGGAAGCACCAGCAGAAAACAACAAAGCACTAGGGCGCATCAACTGGGTTGCAGGATAAGGGAGTTGAGCATAAGCAATCTTCTTAGCTTTCTTTCCTTCTCCCTTCACAAACCATGTAAAGTCATTGGTACCATTTATCTATAACCATTTGTAATGGCTCACCGTTTTTCTAATATCAAGATATGAATAGCCGGCTAGTGCGTCAAAAGAACCTAAGTCAACTCCAACATACTTGGCGAAATCAGCAACAAAACTACCCATAGTAATCGATCTTGTGTTGTGATCTCTTTCCCATATGAAAGAAACAACCAAGAACCTACCAAAATTGAGTTGATCCATCGTATTTGGATCACCATTAACAAACCACCATAATATCCGGGAATCATTGGTAGCTACTTGCCCCGTGTCTCCTTTAGGGTAGAAAACCTGTAGCAAGAATCGGTGCAAGATGCGAATAGCAGGGTTTACGAAAGAAAATAACTTTGTCAAACCAACTATCGAGTCATTTCGATTAGTGACTTCTTTCCAAAAGTGTTTCGCAACAAATTGTTTTCATTCACACCCTCACAAAAGGACTTAAATGATTCAGGACCAATTGTTCCATCAATAGGAAATTCAAATTGCTCATTAATATCTTTTGGACTCATTTTATTTTTTACCCCACCAATAGAGAAATAAATATCACCACTCTTTGAAACAACCTCAAGAGAGGATAGAAACTCCGAAACCAAAATCGGGTACACCCAGGGGCGGATGTATGTGCAACAATGGGTAGACAAGTGTCTACCCAAATGTTGGAAAAATGAAAAAGTAGCAATTTCTCTATGTATCTTAGTTGGTGGAAGTGAAAAACATCATGCATGTGGTTAGGAGTTCGAAGTAGCAGAGTAGCAAAACTTGCTTTGCCTTTTCACACCTTTTATGCATCATAAAGGAATATCTAGCAAAGCATTAACTGCTTGAACATTACTTGCATCATAATAACTATCATTATGTAATCGATTTACCAATCTTCTACCTACTGGTTCACTTTCTTTCATCTTTTGCTTGCTTTTTTAATCTCTTTTATAATCCATTTCAATTCTCAATTGAAATTAATGAAATATGAACAATCACCGTTATACATTTTAGTAGCTCCCATCTCAAATCTAATTTTGATATATGATTTACATTATTTTTAACACTACTTTAATTTATTTAGAAGTCGAGTGGATCTTAAAATTTGAAATTCTTAAGTTTTTTTTGTCAAGAAATTCTTAAGTTATACTGATTGTGTTTGTGTCTACCCAATTTTAAAATTCTAGATCCGCCACTGGGTACAACCTCTCTTTTTAATTAAGAACCTTTGAGAGTCCATGCTTTTGTGCAAAGTTGTTAAAGACAATCATTGATCCCTAGTTGCTTAGTATCATCACATGAGTAATAGAGTGTTGCCTTGAACCGACATTTTGGAAGAATGGTGAAAAGGTATTTTTGAGGTTGGCTTAGCCATGAGAAAGTAAGTTGGGATAAAGATTCATGGCTTGGCTTGGGCGTGGGAGAACGAGGTGGTGGAAGGACTCTTTTCTTTGTCTTTGTCTTTTTGGCACTTAGGGCTTTTTTCTGTGCGTTACTCATTTCGGGGCTTAGGAATTTTTTTCTCTGTGTTAGTCTTTTTGGTGCTAAGTGTACTAGTTTTGGTTTTGTATTTGGAAATGTCTCTTTTAGTTGGCTTCATGATGCTAACCAAATGGGACACCAAGCAAAAAAACAGTTAATACTAATAATAATGAATGACTTTGGCATGACTATTAATATAAATTATAAACAAATAATGTAGGCACTTAAAATAATGTAGCAAATGCATGGAAAACCATCTTAACCGGCATACACGGGACAAAGTGGCATCTAATGCATCGAAAAACATCTCAATTCAAAGTTAAAACCGTGAAAAAATATTGTCACTCTCTTCTAAGTAACAACCTGCTACCCAAACCAGACAAAGAATTTTTTGAAGATCCTAAAGAGCTCCAAATCTCAACTTCCTGTTTCGATTGCACCTTATAACAACAAAGAATTTCTCCTATTGAATTGGTTGCCTTACTTATTGGAGAGCCTCCTAAATGGTCTAAGGATGTGAAGTTTATGTTTGGTTAATGCGTGTAAGGTGGAAATTGAGTTTAGGAAACTCGTTTAGGGTTAATTGGAGATGTTAAGAAGGTTGTGGGTGTGATAATCGTAAACTATTCATCTGTGCTAATAATTCAGTGAAGTAACGTGATCTAGCGAGGGCAATAAATAAAAAATGGTCACTATGTAGTCTGCATATCTCGGCAAAAAAAGGGAACTGCAACAACTTCCTAACAGGGACAACTACCTAAATAAGAATATGACATCTAAACATCAAAGCCTTCAACAGGCACCTACCTCAGTCTAAAAAAGGAAACATCTCCCTTTACAAGAAAAATAGCATAAGGAGGCTCATTTGTAACACCCTCCAAATTTGAACCTTTTAAAATAGCCAATAAACTTATTTTAGAAATATCACAGTTCAAACTCGGAGGTTATTACCGCCCGTTTACCCTTTAAGAGGGTAAAAGAAGGCTAACAAAACAAAAAAATAACTAACTTAAAACTATTAAAAGAATAAACTTGGAAGAAGACTTATTAATGTTACAACTAACAATTAACGAAACATCTGAACTTAAAAGTTCAACTAAAAGTCAATTTATCTAGGGGAAGTTGCTCAAGCTCCCTCACTCGTAATCCCACCATTAAGTCCAACCTGCAAAATAATATGAAAATAAACAAGAGAGGCAAAGCTCCCAAAATCAGATAAACTGAGTAATTCGACTCTATCCCGTAAAAATACTTGATTTTAAAAATAATGTTTTAATACTTAAAAATAAAATGTAAAAGAATTGAGTTGCAAACAGAATACTTAACTCCAATAGTTCAACACATACCAATACTACAATTAATTTTCAACATCAACCAATAACCAACATTATCAATTTAATTACAGGGAAAATGTGAACGCTAGTAGGTCGGGGCAATCCCCTGTTATCCACCTACTTTAACAAGAGGTCGTCACCCCATCAGACAGTTCATGGTCAATAATCAGAGTCCCTAGTGTGCACATCTCTTCTACTTGGATCACAACAAATAGAAGGAAGACAACAATTTCAGACAGAATAAGTAAGTAACCAAACCTATAGGTAGTTGTACTACCATATAGGGCAACCTGTTCAACACCTTACGGGCTTCATTTCCCTTATTAGTTACCATGAAGTGAAGCAAAATAATTTAATCAATCCAAGTTCAAAGAACAAAGTTATACCATTGAACGATATAAATTCAATAATTTTCAAAGTCCCAATATCAAAATAACCCATTTAAAATCCAACTCATAAATTGAAATCATAACATGCAGACTTTAATAATAATAAATAAGGAAAATTTGTGACAAAAGACCTTTTTTGTTTTTTTATTTGTGAAAAACACCTTATATGTTTTTTTTTGTGAAAAAACACCTTATAAGTATATTTTTATCAAAATAGCTACCTTACTCTCGGATTCCGGCCAAAAAGTCAACCATATGGCCATTGACCCCACTTTTTATTTTCTCTAAATGGCGTGTGAAACTCAAACTCACACTTCATGTTCATCAATTGCCCCCTGTGTTGAATTTAGTATAGTAAAGACCCTACTTATAAAAAAACTTGTTTTTCCTCTAAGGTATGGGCCTTTGCCTTTCTTAATTGGAAGTTGCAACGCCAGAAACATTTTTACACAGGAACTCACGCATCACATCTGAAGGTAAGCTTTTTGCTTTTGCTTTATCATCTTTGATTAAACATATCAAAAGTTTCACATATCAAAAATTTCACAATGATATTGTAAATCAAAACCTTATAATTTTCACTAACTCCCCTCAATACTATAATAAAACGAAGAGCTGGTACTATAATAGGCCTGATGTCGGCGAAAGAAAGGGAATTGCACATTCACGCCACGACAGAGGTTCCTTTGAGTTCAATAGTCAAGTTCAAATGTTATTGCTGCAATATCATTTATGTTCTCTTGTGCTTCAATACCCTCAATGTTGTCTTGTGCTTCAATACCCTTATTTTTCTTCTTGCAAGTTTCCCGAGCCAAAATTTCACGAATTGACCAAGAGTTTGTTCACCATGGGCAACAAAATAAAGACTAAGTAAAAATAAGAAATCAGTTTTACCTAATGCGTAGTACTACTAGTATAGCTATAAATACGAAACAAAATTGAAAACACCATATAATCCTGAGTCCCGAGTCCCAAGTAATTCCATCAAAGCTTGTGACTTTTTCATCAATGCACAGCTGAAAACAATTAGTAGAGCATTTAATTGTCTATTTTTTCATATAGATGTACTTGCATGTAAAACTATACACCAATGATAGAAAAAAAAAACTAACAGATACATACACTTCATTACAACAACATATACACATACATACACTTTATTAATTTTTGCTTGATATATTAATTATATTGCAGGATGCAAACAGAAAATACCATATTAAATACTAAGATTGGCATTACGACCACTATCAAACTAAAGATATGGTATGGTGGGAAGTCCGTGATTGAAAAAGAGGAAAGGATATATGATGGTGGAAAGTTGTTCATAAAGGAAGGTGTATCTAAATTGTGTTACTTCTGTATAACTCAAATTATCAAAGATTACTTTGGTGATAGAAAAGTGGTTACATTGTGGTACATGAAAAAAATGTGCAAATTTAACTAATGGGTTATTAGAATTCATGATCGATTCAAACCCACATGAATTACTTGAATCTAAGGATGAGCATGGGTTCATCACTATATTTGTAAATTATGGCAATCAGGATGAGGATTTCATAATATGTTGATTTGTTTGAGGTTGACCATCATAAGAGAGATATGTGGTTAACCTTAAATGAAGAACTTGTGGCTACTTTAGATGGGAGTTGTCTGGTATCCCGTGTTGTCATGCCTTTAAATGTATTATGAAATACAAAGGCAACCCTGAAGAATATGTTCATAAGGCTTATAGTAGAGAAGCTTACTTATTGGCATAGTCTCCTGTGTTTCAACCAATGCCTGGTATAAAGCAATGGGATACGACTTCACAACCACAACCAAACCCCCCTGGGTTTAAGAAGATGCTAGGGAGACCCTCGAAAAAAAGAGGATTAAGGAGAAAGGTGAAGATGAGGCTCCAAAAGAACCTCCGATTTTGAGAAAAAGAAAACCAAACAAATTTGGAAAATGTGGGAACTCTAGCCACAACAAAATCAAATGAAAAAATCCAAAAGCCCTCCCAAAACCTCATGTCAAGAGAGGAAGGCCATCGAAAAAAGGACTAATGCAAAAAAAACAGTGGACAATAGGCAGTGATCAGCATGAAAGCCAGATTGTTCATTCATCCCAAGCTCCACCATCATCACAACATTGATTTGAAGACTTAGCTTGTGTTCTTTTATTACTACATTGGATATTGGATACAGTTTTCTTACAGAAGAAAAAAGCCAATAACACTAAACTAGTTAGAGGTTTGGTTTGAGTTTACCTAAATGGATTGCTTTTTTGTTTCTTTTTCTCTTCCTTATAGTTTTGACTAGTTAATGATAACCTATTGTAAGCATGAACAATTGTTGTGTAATTGTCTGCAACCTCTGCGTCCAACATGTTAAAAAAACAATCTGCTTATACAAGGAAACAAATGTCTAATCTAACTTCAGAATCTGCAGGTACATCCAACAAGACTCAACTAAACTATCAGTTTCAATAACAAGTCTGGTTTAAATTTTAGTTTTACCAACTTTCAATACATAAGTTGGCTTATGCCTCTTGCTGCAACTCATTCACAATGAACTAAGACTCTAAAAGTGGTGCTATGAAACAAGTTATTAAACAAAACATTAGTGCCTAAACTTATATCACCCACAAATCAAAATCACAAATAATAAATTGGAGGCACTACATATATCTACTACAAATTCAATAAAAAATGAGCTAAGGAAAATCTTGTTTTCTTTCAAAACCAAATTATGGGTTCTCAAACACAGCAAAGCTGCATTCCGTGAAGTACTTTTACCAAGTTAATTAGCAAAATAATCAATTAAACAAGAATAAATCTGAAACATGTAATAGTTGTTCATCTATGAGGGATAGAATAAAATGAAATGGCGGAAAATACTAACCAAAAAACATGCAATCCATCTCTTCTACTACTTGTTCATTTAACCCCCAATTTTCTTGAGCTCTAATCCCCTCTTTGTGGCTCTGTCTTTCACTCTCATTTTCTGAGCATCGGTGTCCGCATTTGTTGTCTCCACGCCATGAGTATTGAACGAACTAGTTGTTGGCCCCAACTTACAATTTCCTTGAGCTTCAAGAATAGAGATCGATCTCTGCCATTTTTTTAGCTTCTCAAAGGTGGGTAACCTTCAAGCTCCTCCCAATTTTATCTCTCCTTACCACTGTCAACAATTGGAGATGTGTGTGTCTTTTAATTTTAATGACCTTGTCACCCTCTTTTAAGAAGCGTGAGTTTCACACACCACTAGAGAAAATAAATAGTGAAGTCAACGGCCGGATAGTTGATATTTTGGCCGAAATCCGGGAATAAGGTAGCTATTTTGATAAATATGTAATTATAAGGTGTTTTTTCACAAAACAAAACATATAAGGTGTTTTTTCATAAGTAAAGAAACAAAAAAGGTCTTTTTTCACAAATTTTCCTAATAATAATAATAATAAGAGTTTTTTTTTGTTAGAAACAACCTTTTATCGTCACAGTTTTACGAAACAACAACAACAACAACAACAACAACAACTAAGCCTTATTCCCAAAGTGATTTGGGGTCGGCTAACATGAATCGTCAACTGAAACCGTTGCCAAAGGAGATGGCATTGACTAGAGTGATAAAAAGTTTTTAAAAGGGTTTAAGTTTTAAGAATTTTTTAAAAAGTTTTGCGAAAAATAACCTTTTAAATTTTTTTTTTTGCAACTTACAACCTTAAACCAATTTTTTTATGAAATGAAACCTTTTCTGGATTTCCGTCATTGATAGTAAACTATAGTCCATTGACTGTCAGCTGGTTGTATTTTTTCTTCAACATTTTCATTCCCTCCTCTTTTCCCCTGTTTCTCCTCTCATTTATCTTATAAAACATGTTACCTCCCTATAATCGTTTATTCTCACTAAAGCTTTCCATCTTGTTGTTGTTGTGTAGACAGTAGCAATCAAACCCTAATTTTGGTATCCAAGAAGTCTTATTTGAGAGTTCACTATTGTGTCCAAGAACCCAGATTATCATGTGTCCATTAACTCCTTGTTCTTATTCTTCAGTTTCTTCGACCCCCGCAGCAACAGAGGTGGAAGCATCACCAACACCCTGCTCACCCTTCTCCTTGGCAATATATTCGTCAAGGGGCTGCCTGCTCATGCTCGTCGTACTTGGCCAAGACTTGTTTAAAATCCAAGTCTGGGGCTAAGTCCTTCAAGGTCTTCTCAAAACAGCGGTGAATATCACCACGAGCAGACTGATAACCCTCGACGACCTTCTGGTCAGTGAAAGTGAGGTCGTCCTCGGACTTCTTCCACCGACGGATAATTTTGCTTCTTCTTTGTTTAAGGTCCTTGACGGACTTGTCGAATATCGACTATAAGTTATCCTGCTCGGCGAATGTACGTTCGAGCATCTCTTTGTGGGCCTTCAGCTTCGCCTCGAGCTGAGCCACCTCCGTCAGTGACGCTTCCAGCTTCTTCTCAGCTGCCCTTAAATGATTGGAGACCTCCTCTTTGTTGTTTGGGAGGCTGGTCCTTTCGCTGTTAAATGCCTCTAGGTTGTCGGCATTCAACCGCTTCGCCTGCTCGTGTTCAGTCTCGAGGGCCACGACCTTTCGAGAGGCCTCCAAAAGCTCTTGCTTGCATTGGGCAAGCTCATCAGCCAGCTTGGTCGCATCTTGGTGCTCCTTCTCAGTGGGGCAGGCCATTCGAATAGACATCTGCCAAAAGAGACAGTGTTAAGACAGATAAATGGATTAAGTAACGTGAAAGAAAAAATGGAGTGAAAGCTCACCTGTAGCTTCGACCTCCTTCCCGACCCCACCTTTCGAGACATCTTCCATGTCCCCTGGCACCAGAAGTGCCTCTGGAAGTCTGTGATAGCGAGCTCGAAGGGCCCTCCCGCTGGCTTTCTTGATACTGACGGCACCAGATTGGCCCTCAGCATTGTGTGACCAGGAAGACCTGGTCTTCTTAACCAGGGGCTCATCGACGTCCTGCTCGTCGAGAGGTTCCGAGCCCGAACCTAGGTGGAAGCTTAGATCAGGATAAAGGGGTCAAGCTCAGGCGAGGAAGGTGCCTTCCTCTTCGACCCGGCAGTACCGGGGACTTCGACCTCCGTCATAGGCCTATCGGTTTTTGTTGGAGTTGACAAAGGCTTAGGAGGAGAAGATTTTTTCTTTGGCTTGTGTTTTGGATTCTGCATAAGCAAGAAAAGAGGCAAGTTAGAAAAATCAACAGCAAAGCCAACCAACTAGGTAGGGTGATCGAACTACTGCGGGTGGTTTGGGAACTTTAAGTTCCCCCTTTTGGATCGAAAGCCTAGCCATGGCTGCCATACCTCCTTTCGCTGTATTCTTTTTCATCTCGTCGTCGAGATTATTGTACGCGAGCACTACAAAGACAAAATGAAGAGTTAGAAAACAGAAGAATACTTAAAAAAAGAAAAGGCAAATAAAGAGTAATTGACCCCTACGTTGGTTATATGCTGGGGACACGCCGAAGGCTAACAAAAAGTGCTCATTAGCCAAATCCTTGTCGTTGGACAGCCAATAATCCGTCTTGTACTTTGGCTTGCCATCAACGTGATATCCCGTGGCCTGACAATGGATGGTTACAATGGCCTCTTCAGCGTCCATTTCAGGCACATTTAGGTTCATGCCGAAATTGGGAGGGTTGTCGGAAAGAGTTGCGGGCACATCCCATGGCTTGTCCCCTCGAAATACAAAGAGGAACTCCCCTCGAAAAAGAGCCTGGTTGGTAGGCATCTCAGCTGTAACCTTATAGGATTTTTCCTCTCTTAGCCCATCCTTTATCATGATGAGATGCCGAGCTTGGAAGGAGTACCAACAAGGCCCATTGTGGCGTTCAGACACCTCGTTCAATCTAAACATGTTGCTCCAAAGGCGCAACGAGGGTTGCACTCCCAACATGCGACATAAACATATAAAAGCCACAATCGCTCCTACCGAATTGGGCATAAGTTGACATAAGGTTATGTTGTATGCCTCTAAAATCTCTTTAAAGAGCGGGTGCAAGGGAAACGCAAACCCAGCTTGAAGAAGGCCTTATATACACCAATGCACCCAGGAGGTGGCACCACTATCAGGGCGGTGACCTGGGGAGGGTAAAATACATATGACAGTTTAATGGAATAAAGACTCGACAGAAACGATAACCCTCTTGTTAGATCCATTCGCCACTTCCCCGTTGACCAATGACCACTTATTCCCAATCTCTTGTTGGGGGAGGGGCAGGGCTCGCATTGGTCGGACGTCGAAGTAACTTCATCTATTGCCTCCATTATTTGCACTACACCAAAGGAAATGAAACAGTCTAAGTAATTCCTCTTAGATGGAGGAAGGCTATCGTTACTTTATTGGGGTGATCTAAAAACTCTTCGGGTCCTTCGAAATTTTCCTCACACTCCTCTTCTTCAATGGGAATAGCGTCGAGCAAAAGGTCAGAGTTTGGGGTCCAATAAGCTATTGTTACAACAGGGGCCCCATCTACCCATATCTCGACCCAAGACATATAAGGAAGGGGCAGGACATGAGAGGCACTTGATTCGAAAACGGGGTTCATTATTTATAATACAACAACCCCTACGTCAAATTTATTAAAGAAAGGAAAAGAATCAAGAATGAGAAATCATACCTTAATCGAATTACACGAAGGAGATTCCTCGAACTCTTGGCGCACTCTGATAGCAGCGGGAAAAGGAAGCAAAGGGCTTCTTAAAGAGAGAAATTACAAAGTGAGTAAATGAGGTAACAGTTGAAACATTTATATCTCACCTACCCCAAACAGTAAAAGCCCTCTAAATGTGAACAGTAACCTGACATGGGAGTTCGTGTCGGATAGTAGAGGGAGGTTTAATGCGAGACATTGTACATACAGTTGAACGTATAAATACCGGTCAAAGTATGGTTGACCCTAACTGGGGCTACTTCGAGAAATATTAGTAATACAATCTCCCCCTCACCGGGGCTACCTTGAACTCTTCAAAGTAACAACTCTTTGACTGAGCTACCTTGAACTCTTCAAAGTAACAACTCTTTGACTGAGCTACCTCGAGTAATTTCAAAGGTGTCCTTTGAAGAAAATACTTGTGAAATATTTTCTAAGGATACAAAGCCCTTCATGCAAGGCACCCCCTTAGAGCAAAATAAGTACATGACTTGATTAGCCCTAACCAGGCTACTTCGATAAAGATATACTTATTAGCCCTTACCAGGCCCACCATACACCCAAATGAGGGTGTTCGAGTGTTTTGATTATACACCCTATTGAGGGTGTTCGAATTTTTGACAGACGCCCTAGTGAGGTTGTTCGAAGTTTTTTTTTTTCATACACACCCTAGTGAGGGTGTTCGAGTATTTCATACACACCCTAGTGAGGGTGTTCGAATTTTTGATACACACCCAAGTGAAGGTGTTCCAATTTTTGATAGACACCCTAGTGAGGGTGTTCGAGTTTCTTCATACACACCCTAGTGAGGGTGTTCGAATTTTTGATACACACCCAAGTGAGGGTGTTCGAGTTTTTTCATACACACCCTAGTGAGGGTGTACGATACACACCCTAGTGGGGGTGTTCGATACACACCCTAGTGAGGGTGTTCGAATTTTTGATAAACACCCAAGTGAGGGTGTTCGAATTTTTGATAGACACCCTAGTGAGGGTGTTCGAATTTTTGATAAACACCCAAGTGAAGGTGTTTGAGTTTTTTCATACACACCCTAGTGAGGGTGTTCGAGTTTTTTCATACACACCCTAGTGAGGGTGTTCGAGTTTTTTCATACGCACCCTAGTGAGGGTGTTTGAGTTTTTTGATACACACCCTAGTGAGGGTGTTCGAATTTTTTGATACACACCCTAGTGAGGGTGTTCGAGTTTTTGATAGACACCCTAGTGAGGGTGTTAGAGTTTTTGATTTACACCCTAGTAAGGGTGTTCGAGTTTTTCTTATACATCCAATTTATGGTATTCGAAGTTTTCAGAACTCCCCCAAAATGAGGGCGTTCGAAGTTTTCCAAAAGAGCCCAGTGAAGGGCGTTCGAATTACTAGGCGTTCGAAATGACTAAAGCACCCAACCTCAGTTGAGGGCATTCAAATTCTTGGGCGTTCAGTTGAGGGCGTTCGAATTCTTGTGCGTTCAATTTTTTTTAGGGCGCCCAACCTTTTGAGGGCGTTCGAACCAAGAGGGCGTTCGAATTGCTCGCCAAAGCCAACCTAGCATAAGGTGTGTCAAGTATTTCAAACACAAAGGCAAAGTATTCCGCTCCACATCGCAGTTCCATCATGATCCCGAAACTACAACGTAGAGCGTGGGATTAATGTTTGGGCCCATTCCAGTCATGACCCACCTAACCGGTGAAATGACTAAAATACCCTCATGGGGTAAAATTACCATTTTACCCCTGAGGACCTTTCAGGCCAGAAAGTACAGGCATTCAGTCAAGCCCACTGATAAAAGGCTTTCATGACATTATCATCTTCACCAGATGACGTCACCTCAGTACAACCTATAAATAATACTTTTATCTGATCATTCAGGTACGTTTTTCACACATTCCAAAGCATTTACTTGTACTATTCTCTGACCTTCTGAGATCAGATCTGACTTAAGCATCGGAGAGCCAATCCCGGAAACTTCCCCGGGGTAGTTCACCGTGCTCGGTTTTGCAGGTACCGGAAATTTGAAGACCTTGGACTTCTTACTAGTTACTATCCTAGATGGATTTGGACTCCCCCGAACTACAAATTTCTATTGTGTTTCCTGTACCCGAAACAAAAAGGAACATACCTCTATCAACAACTCACCCACAGAGGTAGATAGATGTCGCCAATATAGTTGACCCTTGCTTTTTTAAATTGCTTTAGAAATCATCAAATCCCAATTCTCAATGACGTAATAGAAGAGAAAATGGCGATGATGGAAGCTGATTGTATAAGGCGGCAAAACCAAGCCAACAAGGGGTCACGACCAGCGGCGATGCTGATTTCACGAAGAAAAAAAATCATTTTTTTAGTCTAGAGAATGGTGCTGATAACGTGTTGTGAAATTAGGGTTGGAGAGATAGAGAGTTGTAGATGAGAATAGTCGTATCTTCTCTTATTCATATGAGGAGTATATATAATATAATATGTAGGTAACTTGATTGGGGAATAAATGAACTAATTACAATAGAAATACACGGCGACTAATATATACAAGATATTATACATCCACCATAATATTTCATAACAAAAAATTTTATTTGTATATATTAATTTGTTTAACGGAGCACCATGCTAACTTTTTTTTTTGGTTTTTAACGTTGAGCACAATGAGCATGATGCACCCCAAAATGCACTGTCTACCTATTGCTTCTTCCCTCCCCTCCCTTTTTCTCCACCATCGTTATCCAAACATACTGTAAATAATGGCATGCTGTGCTTTCCGCACAAGGAGTGCGAAGAAGCTGATTCTCCATCAAATCCGATTTGGTTATTTCTTATCAACACTTGCGCCTCGCCCCTGGCTAATGCTATCCTCTTCTTCTAATGGATATGTCGAATGCTTCTCTCAGACATTTCGTCGAACAGTTATAACACCCTTTCATACTGTCTTACTCAAACCTTCACTGAAATTTTCTACTTTTCATCCTTCTTCAGTACAACATCTATATAATCCTATCGACTTCAAGAATAATCAGAATGCTGAGGTGGGTGTTATAAAGCTAGTCGATTTAGTTGATTCTGGTGTGAATCCTGATGCCAATGAGGTTTATTTGGCTATTTGGGAATTAAGAAATGATTGGAAGTTGGCTTTATTAGCATTTGAATTGAACCAGAAATGGGGTTGTATTAGTCAGAAAATACTGGGTTTGATTATTTGGGTGTTGGGTACTCATCACAAGTTTGATATTGCCTGGTCGCTGATTCGTGATTGGCATCGGTCTCTCGACACTCGACAACCATTGCTTGCTATCATAGAAAGGTCATCTTTCCTCATTAATTTCATCTTTTGTTCCTCTTGTGTTTTAATATTACGATTATGAATTAGTTTTGTTTGTTTAGTTCCTTGCACGATGATAAATTAGAAATGGATAAATGAAAAACCCCCTTATTTACCAAAAGCTACTTATTTGCACCCAAAACTATTCTTGTAAATCCAAACATGGTGTGAAACCGTATCGTATAGTTTTTCAAATCTACCAAATTGATACTCCTGCATCGCAGAGGTAAAAAAAAACTGTGTTTTGGGCTTATTCAAGCGTTGTGCTCTCGGCCGAAATTTGGAAATTATGTTTACATCCTGTAAGCTACTTGATGCATAATAGTGATTGGCTCTTGAAATAAAGTGAAGAGAACACACAGTTCTGAAATTTGAGAAACCGAAAAACTTGATTCATATACTGTCATTTCTGAAATTCAAATATAAGTTCTTAGACTAACTGAAAACTAAAAAGTCATAATGATCTTAAGCATGTTCAATACAAATTCCAATTGTCTGGGAAATCTGACTTTCCATATCATCTGATTTAGCTGGGACCATTTGAAGACATGCATATTGTGCTACTAAGTGACAATGAATCTAACTAATACAAATCTAAAGATTACAGAAGCGATTGGTGTTCCATATAAGTCATCGTGCAGGAAAGTGGACATCCCCATAAAAAATTGTGAACTGGGCCCAGTTGTGATTGGAGTAGAAAGCAGAAGCCAAATTAAATCTTGAATGCCTGAAACTGGAAAAGTTTTTTTCTTAAGGGAAGACTTGGAAATTTCTTCTGTGGTAAAAGAACTTGAATTTCTCAGATGTTAGAGCTTGTTACATGTTTCATGTTAGAGCTTTGGGGCACAGTATAGTTAAGCCGCAGTGATTACTTGGGGAAATGAGAGTTCTTGCTTTCCGCTGTTCAAAAGGCAATTAGTCTGGGCTAAAATCAATAATGAAACAATACTTTATCAAATGAAGAACTGAAGTCCTCTCAAAAAAATAAAAAAAAATGAAGAACTGAAGTTCAGTAAATTTTAAAAATTTATAAATGAAGTTATCTCTGACACCAGCGTCTAAATCAGATGATCATTTGCATATGGAGTGTCAATTTGTAAATTCTATACAAGAATCTTCAATGAGCTACGCTAGAAAAGTATTCTGGATTTCCATTTAGGAACTAAAAATGATTAAACTATCTGGCTCACCTTCATTTTTTCTGAAGATGATGCTAAAAGCATGGTGCTTGTAGTTGCCTCCACGCTTGATTTGGTTGTATTTGTTAAGAACTGAATCTGAAATGTTGATCACTTATGCCTGCCAATGCCAGCCTTCAGTTTCTAATTAAACTTGCTGCTTCTAATCATGTACTCAAGCTAAGATTTGATATACCTATAATCATAAATTGCTCTTTTCAGATATGCAGCAGCAAATAATTACCAGAAGGCCATTAAAACATTTCAATTTATGGAGAAACTGACACCATCTCCAGACCAGAATGCATTTTACACTGTCATTAGTGCCCTATGCAGATATGGAAATATTGAAGAGGCTGAGGAATTCATGCTAAATAATAAGAAGCTATTTCCTCTTGAAACCGAAGGCTTCAATATCATTCTTCATGGTTGGTGCCATATTTCTGTTGATGTTGTCGAAGCCAAGAGAGTCTGGAGGGAGATGGCAAGTTGCTGTGTGGCACCTAATTCAATGTCTTACACACACATGATTTCTTGTTTCTCGAGGGTCGGAAACCTTTTTGATTCTGTGAGGCTATATGATGAAATGAAGAAAAGGGGCTGGATCCCAGGCCTTGACGTTTACAATTCACTGATATATGTTATGGCTCGTGAAAACTGTTTAAGCGAAGCTTTCAAAATGCTACAGAAAATTAAAGAGGCAGGTTTACAACCAGATTCTAGATCTTATAATTCCTTGATTTGTCCTTTATGTGAAGTTGAAAATTTCAAGGAGGCTAGAAATCTATTGTCCATTATGACACAAGAAGGTGCACAACCAACTATTGAAACATATCAAGGTTTCTTGAAAGGTGCCGGTTTGGAAGGCACTTTCGAAATTCTGAGCCAGATGAAGAAGAGTCGAGTTGGCCCAGATAATTGTACGTTTCTGTATATATTTGATAGGTTTTTCAAACTAAAAGAACCCCAAAATGTTTTAAGAGTTTGGGTGGAAATGAGAGACTTTGGAGTGCATCCTGAATCAAAACACTACAAGTCTATAATACATGGCTTGGCAAATTGTGGCTGTTTAATGAAGGCTAAGGAATTGCACATTGAAATGCTTTCAAATGGATATGTTGATGAGCCAAAAATCAAGAAATTGTTAGAAGGACCTGGGCAAGGTGATCGTCATGGGAGAGTTGGGTCTGTGAACTCTAAGAGACCTTTTATTCAATAAAAATCCTCGTATACATCCCATATTAGGCCACACATGGAAAGGAAAAAGCGAGGTGGTAGTAGCTTCAAGAAGCAGCAAAGACTTTAAGGATCCTCTGCATAGTTTTCAACCAAGACATTCTTGATGACAAACTATGCCTTCAGTAGCTTTAAGTCTGATATTGCTGCGTCCAGAGTAGCCCTTTGTGAAAAAATTCCTATTGAAGAATTAAAGCTGAATCTATAGACTCAATGAAAGGTAATCCGAATGGTTACCTTAATCTAGTTTCCGCTTGCATCGCCAGGACAACGTGAATTTGATGATGTACATCCTATAGTGTCAGGTATGCATGTTTTTAGTCGTTGATAGATATTTACAGTCAGTAATATTTATCCTGCTCTATTTTTAAAATTGGCTGCTTGGATGTTGTATTTTTGTCAAATATGATGGAAATACAGGATGGCGCTTGGATTTGGAGCTGCGGCTAAGTTCAATATTCTTTGAAACTGTTTGATTTCTGTTTGATGATCTATTTGTAATACTTCATGATTTCCTAAAGGATGTGATGATACTACCATATCAACAAGGTCCATTCATGTTTTAGAGAGCTCAAATAATTAGACCTTTTTTTTGGTAGGCGAGAAGAATTTGACCTACCGTGCCGGAACCCCGCACGGGCCGGATAAGCGAGCTAGGCTAAGGGGAATCCCTACCCTTCTAAGCGCTTCTAGTGAGGCTTGAACCCCCAACCTTGAGAACCTTGAGGTTGGAAGAGTTCCTTCCTTACCACTACTTGGTAAATAATTAGACCTATTAGGATGTTAAGATAGGTGATAGTTGTCCTCTTAGGGAAGTTTTTTAGGTTCTGCATGAGCGTGGCCAATGTGTTGATAGGACATGTTTTGGCCGGTAGGTTACTTACATGTCGATCCTAGATGCGGATTTGGTGACAACCTGAAGATCGAGGTGTCGCACTCTTTCTCATTCTTCTTGCCATAGTATAGTAAGCGTAGTCCTAGACTATATGTAGTAGGGGTGATTTCGTAATTAGTTTTAACTCATTGTGTGAATTCTGTGATCGTTGGGGAAGAGGTGTAGTGAGGTGGGTGGAGTTGTGGTGGTTCAAGGGTGGGTGTGAGGGTGGGGAAGGGCTACCGTGTGTTGTGGGGGTTGTTAGGTGGTGGGGAAGGGTGGGGTAGTTGCGGCGGTGGTTGTAGTACTTGTAGCACTCTACTGGTGGTAGCGGTGCATATGGGGTGCACACATTGGTGGGGTGATGGGGGTGATATGGCGCTCAATGATCGTCAATGTTGAGTGTGGTTTAGAGGAATGTGGGGGAATGAAAAACCTTGGGGGAGGAGGGAACCACCCAAGAGGGATATGGGGTAAGTGATACTGAAATTAGGGTAAAGGGAAAGCAAAAAAACATTGAACAAACATAGTTTGAAACCCCCTTTATAAGGGTAACTAGAATTTTGATTCCCTTTCCTTTTCTTGAAACCCCCATCCAAACGCCCCCTTAATAGTAAGGGACATACACGTGATAGACATAAGTTTTTATCACATGGTAGAGGCGCCCCCGTGGCGGCTCATGGAAATGGACGTGGACAAGGAAGAGGGAAAGATGTGCAAAACTCTGATTCTATTTATGGAGTTAAAAACTTCATACAAGAGGTCGAAGGAGAAGAATGAATAAACTTTAAAGAAATAATAACAACAAATATAAGGCTCAAACCGGACACTTTTGGCAAAATTTTTGTAAATATGGCAAAAGTTGAAGCTGAAACAAATTTGATTGATCTAAGGAATATGTTGAGAAACTATGTATTATCTCCCAAAGTGGATGATAAGAAAGATGAAAATTATTCGAGGGATCTTGACAATCGTGGAAGCAACCATATGACAAGAGACACAAGCCTACGAGCGTAATCGCAATGTAACTTTTTGCAATGGCTTCTAGGTAATTACTAGAGTAGAAAGTACAGTTATATTTGAATTATAGAGATCACTGAAAATTCTAGTCAAAGGTTAATTCCCATGCTTTTCATATTCCTAATATGACGAGTAACATTGTGGCATTATTAGAAGCTAGGTGGGGCACTCACAACAATTTTATGCAATAGATGAGAAAGCAAATGCACTATAATAATATTATAAGCTTTGTGAATTACAATGAAATGAACAAAATTCTACGTATTTAAAGAAAATTAAATAACTGGAGTAATAGCTTTCCTTTTATTTGCCGCCTTGAAAAAATCATTACTCCATAAATTATGCTTTTCCTTAATCTTCTTTTGTTCACTTTTTAAACATCTTTATTATTTTCTTAAAGGAAAAATTGTCAAGAATAAGTCAACGCAAGTCAACCTTCGTTTATTCCAGTAGCAAGTAAACATTGTAGCCACTTTTCTTTTAACAAGTCAAAACCGGCTATGACCTTTTATTAACCTATTTAACAGGTTAAAGTGGACATGTGTCACTCTTTCAATTGATATTTTTAATCTTTTTTTTTTTTTATAAAAAACCCTTATGTTTCACAACTATGTCTCTCCTCCACGGCTCCACTACCTCTTTCTCTCTCCTTCCTCTTCCATTGTTGCTGACCAAACATAAACAACACCAATCTAGGTCGTCAACTGACCATCATCATGTAAAGCACATTTTGAACATCGGCTGAAATTCGCTCAACCCCTGCTTCCTTTGCTCACGATTTAGATAATATTTCTCATTTGATTTACTTGAATCTTAGCTCCCAAATTTTGGGGAAAATTAATTGTAAATGAGATAAGTAGTGTGTTTGGTTAAATTGAGCACCACGAAATCAAAATTCAAGCCCACCACACTGCACCCAACAAATTCAGAAATTTAGAAATATAGAAATAATATGATGATGAATGAAGGGGGGTGGTTACTGGTTATGGTTAAAGGTGAGAAGAACCTTTTACGACAGAAATTGAGGATGACATGAGGGTAGAAGCTTATAGACCAAGAGAAAAAAGCGATCCATCCAAATATCTAGTAAATGATCTCTAATGGGAATGAGTTCCATTATGTTGCCATCTACCTTGCTCTCAATCCTTCTGTAAGGCGGATGTTTCTTACCAGAATCTCGCTTCCTCTCCCTATTTTATTAATCAACTCGGAATCAAAAGGGAGAAGGGAAGGAAGAAGAAGCATCTCTCGTTGTAATTAGTATAAAGTTCAGAGATGGGAGGTGCAGCAGAGCAGGCGGGCCCCACCCCACCACTAAGCTTAAACCAGACGTCAGGTACTCTCTCGAACGAGGACGCCCATCCAGGTTCCCAACTCCATTCATTTCACTCATTTTTCTCTGACTTTTCTCATCGCCACAAGAACAAAGACGGATACCCAGCTCCATTCATTTCACTCATTTTTTTATACGAGAGAAGGAAAAAGCTAAACTTTCTACAAATATTTTTTTTGATGAGCAGAGGAAGAGTTGGTAGGTTGCATGAGAGAGAGATGAAGAAGATGAAGGTGGTGAGGGAAAATTAAAAGGGGAAGTTATTTTTAGAAGTCAAAGGTCAAATGGGAGGATGAATTAAATAGTTAGTCTACAGGTGTAAAAAAACTTGGTAAAAGAAAAGTGGCTACAAGGGTTACTTGCTACTGGAATAAACGAAAGTTGACTTGTTAAAAGCGGTCAACGCAAAGATTGACTTATTCTTGACAATTTTTCCTTTCTTAAATGTAAAGTTTACTATATCTATTTTCAACATCCCTCCTTAAAGTTGACTTCCATACTATTCTGGTCAATTTTTGCATCCTTATAGAATCTTCAAAGTTTAGGGGTTCCGTAAAGACATCAACAATTTAATCCAGCGACTTTACACTATATAATTCAACCTCTTCGCTTTCAAATTTCAATGCACTACATTTCATAAGGGAACCAAGTATTGATGTGTTTGCTTAGGTGGTGAAAAACTGGATTTTGCGCCAAAGCTAAGTCTAATTTGGTATTAGCTATGTTACTCTAGTGTCAGACACGGGACAAGTGTTTGATTCGACTAGATTGTGAATTGTTTTCATGATTTTAACCTAAAATGAAGTATCAAGTGTCGATACCCATGTGGGAGGGTCGAAGTTGCAGCTATACATGCATAGTGTGACAATCGATTGTTTCTTTGAAGTCCAAGAAACAACATAACATTATTTCTAGTATAAACACAAAACCATTGCAGCAAAATCACTATTTCAGTATCACTTGAGCTTGAAATTCTCGCAATATAACAATCCATGATCTAATGTCCCATCTAAGTATCGAAGAATTTTCTTTGCCGCTTTTAAATGGGTAGTTGATGGGTTCTCTATGAAGTGACTAACTAGCCACAAATAGAATATCTAGTCGAGTACAAATTACATATAGCAGACTCTGACCAAATTCTGGATTCTCCTTTCCTCCATAAGGACATTCCTTAACGACTTCACCCCACATTCCATTGAAGTGTTCACCAGATTAACATCTAGCATATAAAATTTTTCAAGACTTCTTTGTGTATTCATCATCACTATGTGCAACCTGATTGCATAGGTAATATGACATTGGTTCTATGTCGGTCATTTCAAATTCATTTGACAAGTTTTTCTTGAAATCTTCAAGCATTTCAAAACCGCTTTGTATAGATTTGAGATCATCCACATATGTGCAAACATAGAATACTACATTTCCATGCTTTTTCACATATAGTGGACGCTCATGAATGCACCTAGAAAATTCATTAGAGTACTTACCCAACCGACTATATAATGCCCTTTTCAATTTATGTACTTTGTCTTTATGTCATGGTTCAATTTAGGGAACGGGATTGGTTGCACTTCCGAAGTAACGGAACAAATACGTTAATTGTGGACCGTGTCGCAGTTATAACGGTAGTTTTAGAGTCTTTTTAGGTGTTTTTAATGATTTTATCTATGTTAAAATGATAACTGATTGAAAATTTGTACTCCCTCCGTACCGTCTCACATGATACACTTTCTTTATTCGTCCGTTCCACATTACTTTTACACTTCTATAAATGGCATGGTAGATTGGTAGTACAATAGAAACATTATTTTAATATTAATGGGTCATATATATAATTAATTTAATACCCTACGTACCCCAAACATCTATGATATGCCCCACTAACATGTATTTTTGTATTAAAATAAATACCAATAATCGACTACTCTCAATAAAATAAGTTAGTCAAATAACACTCCTAAAACTCTATACCAGCTGTATCATCTAACATGGGACGGAGGGAGTAATATTTAATGGACCCTTGAAAAAATGCAAGGATTTTCTTTTTGGAAAATAGATTATGTTATTTATTAAGAAACAATGAAACTACTATCTAATATTAAAATGATTTAATAAGTAACTTAATCTTGTAAATAATATAAATATTGTTCATTATATTTTATTTGTTCATTATATTTTATTTGTTCATTACATATAACCTTTTACTTTTCATTACGTATTTATTTGTTTTTTCTCAATTGTGTTGGTATTTGTATTAAAACCTTTTGTTGAAAACCTCTTTTAAAAACTTTTAAAAACTTTTTAAGTCTTAAAACCTTTTTAAAAAAAAACGTTTTATCGCTCTTGTCGATGCCATCTCCTTTGGCAACTGTTTCAGTTGACGATTCATATTAGCCGCCCCAAATCACTTTGGGAATAAGTCTTAGTCAGTTAGTTGTTGTTTATTATATATAATCTTTTCAAAATACATAAGGTAAGATTAAACAATTGAAAACAAAGTCGACTAAATATTACCAAGGTCACACAAGCTCTAAAAAAATAAAGTTGAATAAGAGTGAATAAGGTCGGATCTGTTTACATGGAATATGGTAAAATAAAATGATTAAAAACGAAAGTTGTAATGAAGTGAAATATGATCGAATAAGGTCTACTATCGTGAAACAATATGTTGTCTATGTTCAACTAAGTAAAATTTAGATTATTTTAAAAAAGATAAATAACATAGACTAAAATGACATATAACTTTGTTCATTCATATATTGTTATACCTACATTTATCATTACATTAAATTATTTTTACATCTAAAAAAAAAAGCCAAACCACTAAGTACTCGCTCTGTTCCCATTGGAATATGGGAAAAACAATGCAAATTAAGGTGGATGAGAATCTTTTTAATTTTATATTGTATTAAGTGTACTTAGGTACTTTTTTTGCTTTTGAAAAAGTAAGAGAGAAAGAAAAGTGAGTGATTGGGAAATAAAAGATTCTAAAGTGGTCATGTGTAAGATAGAAAATAAAAAAGTGTAGTAAATATTTGGTTGTTAAAGGGTAAGATGGAGAAATAAATATTCTTAAAATGAAAAAGATTTAAAGTAGGAAGAATATTTTGAAACATCAAAAAGGAAAAATGGGAACATCATATGGGAACGGAGGGAGTACATTAGAAGCTCATTACTTTCCTAAAATAAGCCCAAAACCAAATAAGGCTTTCAATAGCCTACGTGCCGTCATCTACCTCTTCATCTTCTCTTATATCCCTCAAATCTCTCATCTCCCTCATCTCCACACGGTTACAATTTTTGGGAAATATATTATGACAAAACTTACTTAAAGTTTATAATTCCAAAAAGTATAATCAAGTGGCCAGGATGTGGGTAATATTTCGTTATACTATATGGTAAAATCCTTCCAAACACATCTGTTAATAAAATAATATGCGTCACATCTAATAGTTAAGTAACTAAATGGCATATTATATAAACAAATCCAAATTCACAAAAATAAATGATTAGTAAGATGTATCCCTTAAAAAAAGGTAGTAAGTTGTATTGAAATAGTTTGCAAGCATATATGGATAGGAATAGAAGAAGAATCCATAGAAAAGGAAATCGCCGGATTTCAATGTTTTAGTAGGGTTGACTTGTTGAAGACGGTTCTATAAGGATGTCTAGTTGGCTTGCCAAGCCCCTCTTGTTCACGAATGTCGAAGTTTGAAGGTACTTTGTTTGACCTTCTTTAAGCAATGGCCCTAAGGAAACAATTAATTCTTGTTGTAAGTCGGCATTAATCTTGTCTCTCTACATTAAACATGAACGAAAAATAAATAAATCGATATCAAAATTATTTAAACAAGGAATGAAAAATATTAAAGAACAAATTGCAAAAAAGTCAATACATGTTCTTCGATCAAAACCATTTCGATCGAATCAATTTCCACTAAATTTGTCAATAACTGATTTTTCCATAACCTTATTATCCTAACTTGAATAAGACACAATGTAGATTTAAGAAACAAAACATTGACTATGACAATGTGACTACTCATGGTGTGCTTATGACGACTATTGATGGTTGAAATAATGGTAATGGTGTGAAGAATAACTAAAGATTTGCCCTTTATATGTTGGTAGTAATCGACTTGAAAGAGAATATTGACCGAAATTTTTGAATAAAAGGAAGTTAATAATATTAACTAATTAGAATGCATTAGTAATCGAATAAATTACCATTAACTTAGTAAAGTTTGCGGCTAGTTAATTTTTTTGCTTAATTTGTGCCTATAGTTTACGTTGTTAAGATCTTTTTTGAAAAAAAAAATCGGCAAATATCGTTTAATAAATGACAATAATAAGATTTATAAGGCTAATATGAAAGATAGTAATAAATTTCCTTCTAAAATGGCAAAGATTATTACCTAACTAAGAAATTTAAATCACGGATTTGAGAGCGATTTGCACCTTAATTAAGCTATTAACCAGTTTTGTAGTTTAAGTGATGAGATGAAGGCATGAAGTTAGCTTGGAGCGACATGTCACCATATGGATTTTGCTTTAGTTATTAATATAGACAACATTGTCTATATTAATAACTAAAGCAATATAGACAATATTGTCTATATTAATAACTAAAGCAAAATTCATATGGTGACATGTTGCTTCAAGCTAACTTCGGGTGCCATGTGTCATTGTTGCAAAAACGTTGTTCACATGTCTTCGTGTTATCACTTAAACTATAAAATCGGCTAATAGCTTAATTAAGCGCAAATCTCCTTCAAATCCGTAATTTAAAGTTCGTAGTTAGGTAATAATCTTTGCCATTGTAGAAGGATATTTTTTGTTATTTATTATCTTTAATATTAGCTTTATAAATCTTATTATTGTCATTTATTAAAGGAAAAATTCACAAAAATGGGCTCAACTATGACCGACTTTCTCAAAATAGGTTAATCTTTGCAAAATCTGAATTTAGGCCAAACTATGTGTTGAGTTGGATAAAAATGGGCCAAACTATGGTTTGGGTTGGATAAAAATGGGCCAAATCGGTCATGTTAGCCTATTTTTATCCAACTCAACTTATAGTTTGGCCTAAATTCAGATTTTTCAAAGGTTGACCTATTTTGAGAAGGTCGGACATAGTTGGACCCATTTTTATGAAAACGATGTTTGCAGATTTTCTTACAACGTTTACTATAGGCGCAAATTAAGCAAATAAAATTGTCTAGCTGCAAACTTTCCTAAGATAATGTTAATTTATTCGATTTCTAATGCATTCTCAGTATTCCCTTTCAAGTCGGTTACCATATAACGGCGCAAATCTGTAGTTATTCTTCACACCATTACTATTATTTCAACTATCAAAAGTTATCATAATCACACGACTTAATTCCCACCCACTGTCAGACTCGATGCGTTGTCTTTTGAATCTATATTGTGTGCTATTCAAGTTAGGATAATAAGGTTATGGGAAAATCAGTTGTTGACAAATTTAGTGGAAATTGATTCGATCGAAATGGTTTTGATCGATGAACATGTATTACCTTTTTTGTAATATGTTCTTTAATATGTTACATTCCTTGTCTAAATAATTTTGATATTTATTTTTCATTCATGTTTATTGTAGAGAGACAAGATTCAAGCTACCTTACATAAAAAATTAATTGTTTCATTAGGGTCATTGCTTAAAGAAGGTCACACGAAGTACATTCAAAAACTTCAACATTCATGAACAAGAGGGGCTTAGTCAAGCCAACTAGACATCCTTATAGAATCATCTTCAACAAGTGAACCCTCGATTTCCCTTTCTATGGATTCTACTTCTATTTCTATCCCAATATGCTTGCAAACGATATCAATACATCTTACTACCTACGTAATCATTTCTTTTTGTAAATCTGAATTTGTTTATATAATGTCATTTAATTAATTAACTATTAAAGGTGACACATATTATTTTTGAACAGATGTGTTGGGAAGGGTGTTGCTATATAATATAAAGAAAAATTACCCACATCATGGCCACTTGATTATACTTTTTGGAATTATAGACTTTGGATTTAATATAAACTAGTCATAGTGGAGTTATACTTCCTCCGTCCCTTAGTTGCAACAGTTTGACTTTTACACTATTCATATGTCTTACTTTGTCTATGATTTTAACTAACATGTAAAACCAAATGGTAGTAAATAAGATGTTCTTACTTTTGTCTCAATGTATAGATTTGAAATATCAATTTTTCATAATTTTTACTAATTGATAGTTAGATATATTAATGGTCAAAGTTGCGTATTACTGTTGTAACTAATATGTTGTAACTAATATGGAGGTAGTGTAACACAATTGGAGTTATATAAGGTTCAATTATGTGGTGGTGCCCCTTCTCTTTCTTTTCTCTTGTCTTATTCATTATTGGAGGTAGAGTGTGCTACTACTGTAAGGGTAAAGATGACAAATCTCTGGAAAAAAAAAAACTAAAAAACTAAAAAATATTTGGACGTTTTAGGGTTGAAATAACAGGCAAACCCTTTGGATGATACGACTAGCCTAGATATCGGGTTTTTTAAATCGATCATGTTGAACAAGTCGAGTTCGCTTCGACAAAGTTGAAAACCGTTCCAACTTGGCGAACCAATACTTGCACCATGCTTCATATCCCTTGAGTGCATAATTTGTGGCTGTTTAATGATACTTCTTCCTCTTGAAACCCGTTGTGAAAAGTGGATTTCACATTCATTTGATGGATTTTCCATCAAAATTGGGCTGCTATTAATATTAGCAACCTTACCATGCAACCTCGGCAAAAACCTCCTTTAGTAAATTCCTTGTTTTTGCTTGTAACCTTTGGAGACTGGTCTTGCTTTATATGTTTCAATTTAACCATTGACATTCTTCTTGATTTTGAACACCAATTTGACTCCTATTGTCCTTCTTCCTCTCGGAAGAGTTAACAATTCCCATGTCTCATTCTTGATGGCATAATTCTTTGCTCATAGCTTGAATCCATTCTTTTAATCTCTTTGCCTCATCAAAGTTAATTGGCTCAGTTTAAGGAAGTATTATCTAATAACCTTCGTCTCACTTCTTAATGATCACGAAGAATTTTATATCCCTTTGGTCCTTCACTCGAACTGGATGAATCTAATGCGATGACGGTGATGCTGTGTAAGGAGAGGAAGTGGAGTTGGCACATGTATAACTAAATTTTCTTCTTCAAATAAGGAAGAAAGTTATGTAATTCATCCTCTTCTATACTTGCATCCAATATTGTCTTGTCATCAAAATGTCTTGTCGGTACTTGATTTAAATAACATGTAACCCTTTGAGTTTTCATCATATTCAATGAAAAAAAAATTCACTTCGACAATAAGTTTGGACCTTATTTGGTCATGAATATGTGAGCAATGGATCCAAATACACGAAAATGTGAAATACGAGGCTTCCATATGTTCGAGGAGTCACATTATTTAGGATTTTGGGAAATGATTTGACAAGTAGACAACGCATGAGACCGCTTATGCCAAAAACTATATTAGCATCTTTTTTTTAACACGGACCTAGCCATGTTAAGAATAGTTCTATTATTCTTTTCAGATACCTTATCTTGTTACGATGTTCCAATGCATTCCATGTTTATGACTATTTTTCGAATGCATTATATGTGAAATTCACCACCTCCATTTGTTCTCAAGGCTTTGATTTCATACCCACGTTGTTTCTCTACAAATACATTAAACTTTTTGTAAGTATCTACCAAGCTTATCCAAGCCAAACAACCCGATAAAATTGCAAAGGAACCTAAATTTTAATCTAAGTCTAGAAAATCCAATAGCAATAAGGGATATTTTAATTTTGATGAAACACTCCCGTACTTCCATAAGTTAATCTAAACACACTCAAATCACTCCTGAAATTAAGTTGTTGAACTTCAATTAATTAACACTCCTAAAAATTAATCAAAGGTTGTATTTTTAAACTTACGTGAATTTAAAATACTCAAATATACACTGGATAATACTCTACTAATTTATTGATCATATGGCCGAAAATATATAGTGATTACAATACAACAACTACTACTACTAAGCCTTATTCCCAAAATGATTTGGGGTTGGCTAATGGTTGCAAGATTCTAATGGAAGGTTGGGAGCTTTGTAATAAAAATTCTAATTTTTGGTTGAAGAAGAATATAATGTTCTTAATTAATCTACAAACAGCAGACTTTGGACAA
The DNA here is from genome assembly GCA_947645195.1 of Patellifolia procumbens. Classification (NCBI taxonomy): domain Eukaryota; kingdom Viridiplantae; phylum Streptophyta; class Magnoliopsida; order Caryophyllales; family Amaranthaceae; genus Patellifolia; species Patellifolia procumbens. The sequence goes on from CANSGD010000591.1 coordinate 843,600, forward strand.
TTGTGTTTGAAGAGTTGTGTTGAAGATCCTTCTTGGAGGTGGCATATAGGGTTTGGTGACCTTAAATTTAAGGCACTTAGAGAATTGGGAATACAAGCAAATAATAAAAGGATTATATAAGGTAGGTCAAGAGAAGATTGAGGGATATCGTTATATTATGGAATAAGAGAAAAAGTAGGTCAATCACTCATTCATTAGTTTATAGCATTATATAAAGGTTGTCTTGTAATTCATTTTGTAGCACCAATATCACAAATATTTACCATCTCCATTTTTTAGTAATCAACTACATTTTTCATTTTACACTATTCATACATATTCCTTTAACAAGCTATAATGATTTATGCACAAGGATAAACATAGTCATGTGGGATCTTGTTAGATTCGTCTCGGTATCTACTTAATTAAAATTAACTTTCTATATTTTTTTACTTGAGCATAATTAGAGTTATTAACATTCAAAGTTGTGTTTGGGATGCGTGATACTCTTCATGTAGTGGTTATTAAAGAACGGATGAAGTATTATTTAAAGAAGGTTATTTTCTTCAATTTCAGTGAGTGCCCACCATTTGCTTTTAACAATTTAAGCTCACAAAGTTGGAAAGCTTCCTTCATGATCCAAGCTTCTAATGTTGTCTTGCCTCTAACTGTACCCTTCAACGAAACATAGTACTTAGTCCCTGAATAATTAAAGGCCAATTGCTGATGGGGAATCATGTATGAATTATAGTACTATGGCATTTAGTCGGAGTTACTATGTTTTTGTAGAGTTTTTATTGATTAATATAAAAATTATACTAGTTTTAGCGATGAAAAGGACTTCCATAGTCTAGTAAAGCACTCAGATTGCGACCAAAAGTGTCGATATCTAAGAGGTCTACACAAAGAACTATTGCATCATTCCTCAAGGCTTGCGAAAATATCTCATGATGTGAAGTGTTCCATTATTGTAATACATCAGAGTTTTGATAATTTTCTTTTCATGGCTCCTATGTAGGATACATTAGTTCCAGATCTGGCAGCATTAGATCGTTGTGGCACGTAAGGATATTTTGTAGTGTTATGATTGTGATCCGGTAAGGGAATCTCTTTGACAACTCATCATCCCGGTAAGTGAAATTCTGAGTCTACTTGCTGTTTAACTGTTAGAAAAATTTCCTATTATGTGATTCCTGTAAGGCTAAAGCATAAGCATTCTTTGGTGTGTCATAGAGGTTATGTCAGGGATATAGTCAAAAGCTCCAGTTGAGAAGTGAATCTCAGTTTCAACTTATTATCCTGCCAGGTGCAACCTGGAGCCTACAAACTGTTGTTTGTCAGTTTAAAAGCAAAGGCTGTATCATGCTATTTGGGGTTGGTTGTGTAGTGATCCTCGCTGATATAGCTGAAGAAACTTGTCAGCTAGTACAGAAGTGAATTTTCTTTTCAGGAATCATATGCAGGAAGACTTATACATGAATATATAGCTTCTTTTGTTGATAATTTTTTTTTTTGTGAATACTGGACTTTGCCTAAAACGTACAAGTTATCAGGCTGGAAAACAGTGAAGTTTCAAATCTGTTTGAACTTGATCTAAAGGATGATAGATTTTATATATTCGGTCTCACATTCACATTGTGGCATAATAAGTTGCTTTTGGTTACATTTGGAAATAGTTTCGTAGTTGGCATGTAGTCACATTGTGGCGTGAAGTTTTAAAACAGTGAGCTATGAATTCGTGCCACATTCAACTGTTTTTAGTATTTCATATTTTGTTATTTTCTTCAATTTCAGTATGTCATCAGTTACTTTCTTACTCTAATTCGTGCCACGCTCATTTTGACAATAATAAGAAGGTTATTTTCTTCAATTTCAGTGAGTGCCCACCATTGGTTTAATTAACTGATGACATACCATTTGCTCTCAGTTAATTCTAATATTTTGTTTTATCGTGGAGGCATTCTAACCTTTTAAATTAATACTTTTTTTTGTTTAGGAATTAGGATGATGCGTTTTCAGTGTAATTTGTGGCTGGAAAATTTTTGATGTTAGTTGCTTCCATCCTGTTCTTTCAGTTTCTAATTTAGTGTACTTAGAGAGAGTGGATAGACTCCATATACTTCTTAGTCGTTGATGAGGATATCATCGCAAATTTTATGGTGCACACAGGTGTATGAAGAGGAATGTGTGCACAGCTCACAACGCGGACGCGTAATGAACATCAATTGGAAGAGGGTGAATAAAGGGACACAGAATGAACATCAGTTAGAAGGGGATGAACAAGGGGACGTACAATGAACAATCAGTTCTCCAATGAACAGACTCCAAAAATGATTTGACATGAAAATTTTTAAATTTTTGAAAAATTCAAAACGTCACCTAATGAACATCAGTTTGTGTTGAAAGAACATTAAGTTAACACACAAAAAACAGTAAGTTAAATCAAAAGAACATCAGTTCGATTTTTAAATTTGATTTTCGAAAGTTGTAAAAATGTTCTTTTAATTGAAATAAATGTTCTTTTAACTGAAATTGATGTTCAGTGCTTTAAGGTTATATATTTCGAAATTTAAAAGTTTGAATCATTTTTAAAAATTGTAAATGTTCTTTTGATTTGATTTGATGTTCTTCTAATTGAAATAGATGTTCTTTTAACGAAAATTCTACAGTAAACGTCGTGACCACTATGTACCATTATCAGGTAAATGACGTGTACCACTATGTATCACTATACTTAGTTTTTTTAATATTTTTTTAATCAATATAGTATCACTTTAAAAAATCAAAATAAATATCAAATTACCGTCATACCCTTACTAATTACCTCCTTTACCTCATTATCGTTTAATAGTATAAACTTTATGATCCCCCCGCCACTAACACGTCAAGAAAAGCTAAACTTCATTGCAATTAGATTTAAATTTGTAATCCATCAAAACCTCAATTCACAGTTCAACAATCAAAATCAAAATAATGAGCGATTTCCGCTATTGGATTAAATTTCCAGTAAAAATCTTATCATCATCATCTTTGAGTTTCTGTAAATTACACTGATATTTCTTGATTTTCTAACAGCATATTTTCTTCTCTCTTTAATTCAAAATGAAGATTTTAAATTGAGTGAATATGAGGTTCAATTGGAACTTCCATCGATCCCCTAAAAAAAAAACTTTCATTGATGAAATTAATAAAATTCGATGCTCAATTAGAACTTCCATGAAATTCAGAAGGAAGTTCCATTAAAGAACCTAACCCTAAATGTTGAATTTCGTTTTAAATTTTTTTTTTAACCAAAAGTCTGAAGTTTGATGACTGTTTGTGAAATTATGAAAATCTGATATTTTATTTAATGAGAAATTAAGACTGTCGTGATACCTAATGTCAGGTTGGGTGGTGATTTCAAGGTCGGGGATGAGTATGGGCGACGACCGCCGAGAGAGAGGATGGTGGTTGAACAAAATTGGTGAAGGATATTCTCCCATGTATGAAAACCATATAGAGAGAAGAAGAAAGAGTCAAAGGGGTAATTTTATTTAATAAAAAAATTAATTTTAAATATAGTGGTACATAGCGATACATGCCATGTATTGTAGACTCTTTGAAACTAAACTTAATGTACATTGCTTTATGGTTATATATTTCGAAATTTCAAAAGTTTGAATCATATTTAAAAATTATAAATATTCTTTTAATTTAATTTATTGTTCATTTGAGTGAACTTAGTGTTCTTTTAACACAAAGATGTTAATTGATTGACGTTTTCAAAATTTCAAAAATTTAAAAATTTTCCTGTCAAATGAAATTTGGAGTTTGTTCATTGGAGAACTTATTGTCCATTTTGTGTCCCCCTGTTCATCCCCTTCTAATTGATGTTCATTCCGTGCCCCCCTTGTTTAAGAATCGAACTGATGTTTTTTGAGTATATTTATTGTTCTTTATGTGTGAACTTAATGTTCTTTTTAACACAAATTGATGTTCATTGGGTGATGTTTTTAAATTTTCAAAAATTTGACAATTTTTTTTATGTCAAATCAATTTTGGAGTGTGTTCATTGGAGAACTGATTATTGTTCTTTGTGTGTGAACTTAGTGCTTTTTTAAAACAAACTGATATTCATTGGGTGACGTTTTAAAATTTTTAAAAATTTGAAATTTTCACGTCAAACCAATTTTGGAGTCTGTTCATTGGAGAACTGATTGTTCATTGTGTGTCCCCATGTTCGTCCTCTTCTAATTGATGTTCATTGTGTGTCCCCATGTTCATCCTCTTCTAATTGATGTTCATTGTGTGTCCCCATGTTCATCCTCTCCCAATTAATGTTCCTTGCGCGTCTGTTCATTGGAGCTTTGCCCACTTTCCTCTTCCTAGGTCCTTGTCCATCATCGACCAATTGGGATTAATCAAGAACTAATTTTACGTCAAGATTTCTAACATAGTGAAAAGGTCCACCGCAATACAACAATCAACCAGTTCAGAGGTTGACTCAACTTTAGTTTGTAAATACTCTGTTGTATATAATTTCTCTTAGTATGTGTGCTTGTTCTATTCAGCTTATTTGTTAAAAGCACAAACCAACCCACGTTTTAAGCTAATTATTATTATCATTGCCAATTATTATTATAATGGTAATAGCAATTTACTTGTTAGACATTATTAGTATTATACCATCATCATCAAATATTAATTATTAATAATAATAGTTACTCATTATTAATTACTATTATCAGTAATTATTTTTTTAAAATTAATTAATTATTATTACTATTATTTATTTATTTATAATCATTTAATAACATAATTATTATTAATAATAATAATAATTACTCATTATTGATTATTATTACCAGTACTTATTTTTTTTTAAAATAATTTATTATTATTACTATTATTTATTTATTTATAATCATTTAATAATATCAAAAATAATATTATCATTATTCATTTATTATTATTTTAAAGTATTAATTATTAATTATTATTACTTAGAATTATTATCACTCATTATTTAATATTCATAATTATTACTTCTTCTGTTTCACAATACTCGCAACATTAGCATAGTAATTACTCCCTCCGTTTTTTTTAATATCCACATTTTTCTATTTTGGGGTGTTTTTTTTAATTGGTACCTTTCTACCTTTTCTCTTAAATGGAAGGTTGGCCCACCTAATTATTACACTTCTCTCATACTTTTTCTTTCCTTTTTTCTACCTTTTTAATTTTTCCTTTACTTTTATTAACTTTATCTCTTACTTTTCCACAAATTCCTTGATCCGCGAGCAAAAGCAAACATGCATATTAAAAAAACCGAAGGTAGTACTATTCATCTACCAATCATCGTTTATAATTTTCCAAGTGTGTAAGAAAAATATAGCCAGGTGAGGTTTTATTTGATTCGTCTTAATGCAACCTATTATAATATCAATTTTTTTAATTTTTACTTATCAATAATTAGAGATATTAAAGTCCAAAATATTGCATTGGATAATGTGCAAACAAGAAAGGTTGCGAGTATTGCTAAACGGAGGAAGTATTATGTGACTATTGTTGATGTATTCATTTCAACTTAATTCAATTCAATTCAATTCAATTCAATTGAGTTAAGTTTAAGTTCAGTTCAGTTTCAGCTCCATGTCCGTTCATTTCGTTCATCTCCATAGTTCAGTTCAGCTCCAATAAGTTTAGTTCAATTCAGTTCAGCTCCAATAAGTTCAGTTCAGTTCAGCTCCAATAAGTTTAGTTCTATTCAATTCAACTAGAATTAGACGAATAGAACATGCCTTGTATAGGAGGCCTGATTTTATAGAAATAATGCTCTCAACCAATGTAGGCATGAGCTTCCATTTCCAAGCCAGTTGTCATGGAGATTACAAAGAAATAAATAGACCATAAGCTGGAAAAACTATAGAACGATTGCTCACTCTTCATTTTTACCTCAAAGTGTTCCCCATCACATGCTCAACTCCGAAACTTGGACATGAATACTGCATTTCCTTATATGCGGGAATTGAGTCAGAGTCAGGTTATCCCCGTATTGTATTTAAGGCTGAGCATGGGATGACTTGGTGCGGTTCCAGATAACCCAAATTAACCCACATAAGTTCGGGTTTAGGTTTTTTCGTACCAATCCACACTGCACTTTGAGCCAAACCGATTCAAGCTGCACCACATAAGATGATTTGGTGCAGTAGAATTTGTGGTTTACTATTATTTTACTTGAATATGAATTTTCTGATTTGCAATTGATTTTACCTATAGACATCGGCTATTAAAAACATATAAATAATCTACAAAAAGCTTGAATATATTGAAAGATTTACAAAGTTGCTAAAATTATTACTATTTCAAATACGAAATTGTTATTAAATCGAAGACTGAAAGTACTTAAGCGATTCGAGGTGCAGTTTACTTTATAAATATAATAAAACCCCTTAATGGCAACACGGTTTGGTCAGAAGCATAAACCAGCCTATTTTTTAATCCTTTAAACCAATCTAAACCGTGTCAAAACAGTTTGGGTTGCGGTTTGGTGCAATTCGTCCTAAATTCTGCTCAATCCTAATGAATTAGTGAGAGGTATAACCGTTCTAATCTTCAACTTCACCTAGAACTAGGAAATACTTCATAAAATAGTGTGTGTCATATGATTACTCGATCCAAGTAGTAACGTCAACAAAGGATTAATATGGGGTTGGATATTTAGGAATATGTTATGTCCAGATTTTCCTCAACTAGTTCTGTAGGTTCCTAGGTTCCACGTTCACAGGTTCCAACTACTAACTACCAATTTCAGAGTATTAGCTTCCAGCTAGCTACTGTATGTAAGCTTCCAGCTAGCAGTTACCGGCTTCAAGCTTCCAGCTATCGTCCACCAGCTATCGTCCGCCAGCTATCGATATCGTCCTTGGAGCAGGTCAAGGTATGACTCAACAATAGCCTAAGATATAGGAGCGTTTGTTATGAAGGCCAAGCCAAATTCAGTTAGAGGAATAAGTCAGCTCACGTGCCTAATATAGTGGAAAGCTGATTCAAAGCAAGCTGAATAGGAAATAATAATAGATTCCTTGAATTAAGGAAGTTTACAACAACTTAACTATATTTTAGGAAGCTGTTACATCAGTCCAAACAAGCTGATTTGAAGCCTATTTAAGCTGTAAACGTATCATTAGATGGGGAGAACACAATCCCATAAGTTACTGCTCATTATTCTAAGTTTAGAAAGTACTTAAATTTATATTTTACACTTATCATTCATATTTTTACCGAGTATTCATAAGGAAACACATTTATTGTACTTGTAATTTATATTGATAATAGTGGATTGGTGAACTCAAAGCCACCCATGGTTTTTAGACCCTTATTCCTAGGGTTTTTCGCAGCACCATTAGTCTGTTAATTAGTCTTTTAATCTGAAAACCCCCATTTCGATCTCTTGTGAACATACTTTGGTACCTAAGTCTCCGCGGTTCAACCGTGCTTAGCTCCTACATTATTTATGTTGGAAAGTCAGTTTATAAATATTATCTTTGGTAAACGCGTGCGATCGCGTCTCACCAAATTTTGGCGCCGTTGCCGGGGACTTGGCAACAACTAAAGTGTGTTTATAATAGATTGTTTTTATTTTCCTTTTTACTTTCTGATTTTCTTCTTTATATGGTTGAAACTCGTGCTACTAATCAGAATCTACTTCAGTACGATCCAGAACTTGAATTGAATCTTATCAGGTTGAGGAGAGAATTGCGAAGAGATTTTAAAGAACTACCATTACATCTTAACTTTGAGGAAAACATGCCACCATGAGCGGAGGCACGAACTTTGAGGGAGCTCACAGCTCCCAACCTTGATCAGGAGCCCTTATGCATAATGTTCCCTGAACTTGAAGAGGGCGTCGCCGCCACCACCACCTTCGAGCTCAAGTCAGGGCTCATCCATCTCTTGCCATCCTTCCATGGACTCAGTGGGGAGGATCCGAACAAGTTTTTATCTGAATTTCACGTAGTCTGCTCAAGCATGAAACCGAGCAATGCTACTGAAGGACAGGTGAAGCTGAAGGCGTTTCCTTTTCCTTAAAGGATAGCGCCAAGGATTGGCTCTATTATCTTCCACCAGGTTGCATCTCCACATGGGAGAAATGAAGCGACGATTTTTAGTGAAGTACTTTCCAGCTTCTAAGTCCTCCACCTAGAAAAAGGAGATAAGCAACATTGAGCAGAAATATGATGAGTCTCTCTATGAGTATTGGGAGCGGTTCAAGAGATTATGTGCTAGTTGTCCATATCATGGGTACAATGACTAGGACCTCATCCTCTATTTTTACAATGGTCTCATTGATGAGGATGTGTGTATGGTTAATGCTGCTAGCGGTGGGTCCATCATTAATAAAACCCCAGACGCGGCTTGAGCTTTGATAGAGGAGTTGTCTGAAGGCTCCAGACACTTTGGTAGGCGAGATACTCAAAGGAAGAATGTTAGTGCCGCAAGTAGTAGTGACCCCTAGTTGGGAGAGCAAGTCCAAGTTCTCACTTCCTTAGTGACGTATCTTATGGTGAAGGGGGGAAGTACAACATATGAAGGCTTGTGGGATTTGTTCTTCTAACCATCCTACTGATTATTGCCCACAATTGCAAGAGCGGCGAGTGAAGAGGTTAAGGCTATGGATTTCCAAGGCCAACAGAGCAACCAAAGGAGGTATGACCCCTATTCTACCACCTATAAAGAGGCATAACCCGCGAGTTAGATATGGAAATGATAACAACAACCAACCATCAAATCAGTACCAACAAGCTCTAAATCAAGGGCAAGGTTCGGGGCCTAGACAAGGATCTTCTATGTCTTGTGAAGATATTATACATGCCTTGACCAAGATAATGACCTCTATGCAAGGCAACATGGTACAATTTCAATAGGAGACTCGGGCTAGCATCAAAAACCTGGAGAATCAGATGAGCCAAGTCTCAAGTGCGGTGAGTAGGTTGGAGGTTCGTGATAGTGGGAAACTGCCATCCTAAACTGAGTTGAATCTGAAGTAGAATGTGAGTGTTATCATGGTTGTTATAGTCTGACAATAGTATAGTCGAAATATAAGTACGATAGTTTTTAGCTTATCTTAATTTAACTTAGATATAGATTCACCACTAAGTTAAGTTAAGGTTCCTAAGAAGACCACTTAATTCAAGCTAAAAGAATTAAGTTAGCAAAGGCACTTAAATTAACTAGAGAATTAATGAAAGCAAATAAAAACTCAAGGTTTTCGGATTCAAAGTCAAGTGTGCATTTCATTAAGCTTGTAGTCCTTTAAATACATGTCCTTGATCCTATTTTACGAAATAAACTAAATAATAAAAATAAAATACTAATCTTATCCTACTAGGTTAAGAAAATGAAAATATATCCTAACTAGAGTTGAAATTCTATCTGGAACGTGTACTTGGCCGAATTGTAGCTTCAATCTATCTTCTCCTTGATTCCCTCACTCATCCATTTAAAGTAGGAGACTAAATCAAATGTGATTTGAAGTAGGCGCCTATCTTGATCTTAAAAGGAAAAAGATCAGAATTTTCACACGCCTTTCCTTGTTTGCACGCCTAGATTTTAGGAAATGTTTAGGTTCATCTTCAAAGCTTGTCTAGGTTCCTTCCTTGCTCCTTAGTCGATCTTCCTTGATTGTTTCCTTCATTGTAGTCGATCTTCCTTGATTGTAGGCGCCTTTCTTTGCTTGATTATTATCCTCACACGTCCAAAGTGTCATACAAACCCAATTGGACTCTCTAATTAAAAGAAAGAAAATTACAACTCAACTAATACTATCCTAGTTAATCTAATATGATATTAAATTAACCAAGAGTACATATGATTATTCTAAGACTCCTAATAAAGCAATAAAGATAATAACTTAGCTAAAATTAATTAACTAAGCTAAGGACATTCTCAAAGGACTCAATGGACTTAAGGGAATTCAGAACATCCCTTAAAATAGAAGCAACCATGTTCTTAGTCCTAGGATCAATGGAACTAGATGGACCTCCATCATCCTCTCCTTCTTTGGAGGAGTTTGACCTCAAACTTGGTAGCTCTTCTTCATCATCATAGAATGGACTCAAATCAGCAACATTGAAGGTAGCTGAAACTCCATAATCTCATGGCAATTCGATCTTGTATGCATTGTTGTTGATCTTCTCAAGAACTCTGAAATGACCATTGGCTCTTGGACTTAGTTTAGACTTTCTTTTAGAAGGGAAACGTTCCTTCTTAAGATGAATCCAAACCATGTCACCTCTTTGAATTGAACATCTCTCTTTTTCTTGTCTATCCTCTTTTTTGTTTTCTCATTGGCTTTCTCAATCTTCTCTCTCACATATTACATGGAGTTTTTGGATCTCTTTCACTCTAGTTTCGGCTTCATGGCTATATTTTATGGTGGAACGGAAAGGGGCTAAGTCAATAGGGGTGCAAGGGTTTTCACCATAGACCACAAAGAATGGACTAAGGCAAGTAGTCTTGCTAGGAACTCGGTTATAGGCAAACTCAGCATGAGGTAACATATCCTCCCATTGTTTAGGGCTTTTTGTGGCTAGGCACGAATTAGGGTTCCTAGGGTTCTATTGGTGACCTCTGTTTGGCCGACGGTTTGAGGGTGGCTAGAGGTACTGAACTTGAGTTTTGTCCCCATCTTCTTCCATAGTGTAAGCCAAAAGTGACTTCAGAACATGGAATCTCGATCACTCACCATTGGTTTTGGAACTCCATGCAATCTAACAATGTCCCTGAAATACAAGTTAGCACAAGAAATAGCATCATTAGTAGTATGGCACGCCACAAAGTTTGCCATTTTAGAAAACCTATCAACCATCACCATGATTGAATCTTTTTGGCGTTGGGTTCTAGGTAATCCAGTGATAAAATCCAAGCTTACATCCTCCCATGGTGCTTGAGGAATAGGAAGGGGCATAAACAACCCTTGAGGTAGCAAGTGACCCTTAGCTTTTTGATAAATCAAGCACCTTTTGATCAAGAACTTTACATCTCTTGCCAATCTAGGCCAAAAGAAGTACTCACTCACAAGCATCAATGTCGTTTCGATCCCAAAGTGTCCAGCAAGTCCACCTTCATGAAACTCCTTGATTAAGGACACTCTCATTCTATGTCTAGGAATATAAAGGTGATTTCCCTTGAAAAGAAACCTGTTTAGAAGATAGTACTCCTCTCTTGGACGATTATGGCACTTCTCAAACAACACACAATAATCCTTGTCCTCTACATAACATTCTTTCAACAATTAAAGCCCCATCACCTTAAGACTTAGGGTATAAAGTAACAAGTACCTCCTAGATATAGCATCCGCACCTTTATTCATTTTTCCAGCCTTATGTTTGATTGTAAAGTGGAATGTTTGAAGGTATTCCACCCACTTAGCATGTCTAGGCTGCAACTCCTGTTGACTTTGAAGGTACTTAAGAGCTTCATGGTCAGAATGGGGAATGAACTCCTTAGCAATGAGGTAATGTCTCCAATGATCCAAGGCACGAACCAAAGCATAGAACTCTTTGTCATAGATTGAATATCTTTCGTTTTGCCTCATTCAACTTCTCACTAAAGTAAGCCAAGGGCCTACGATTTTGAGATAGAATAACTCCAATGCCCACGCCAGATGCGTCACACTCTACTTCAAAAACTTCATTAATGTTAGGCAAAGCTAAAATAGGAGCACTAGTTAATTGAGCTTTTACCTCCTCAAACGCCTTGTTAGCTTGGTTACTCTATTCAAACTTCTTCAACTTTGTGATTTCAGTTATAGGTGTCATGATGGCACTGAAATTTCGAACAAACCTCCTATAAAAGGAAGCCAAGCCATGGAAACTTCGAACTTGTTGCATTGAGGTAGGAGTAGGCCACTCCTTGATTGCTTGAACCTTCTTTTCATCAGCTTTAATTCCTTCACTAGAGACAATAAAGCCTAGGAAAATAACTTGACTAGAAAAGAAATGACATTATCTTAAGTTTCCATACAAGCATTCATTTCTCAATACATTAAACACTTGTTCTAAGTGTTTTACATGTTCTAATTCATTGACACTATATACCAATATATCATCAAAGTAAACAACTACAAATCTGCCAAGAAAAGGCTTCATAGTTTGATTCATTAGGTGCATAAAAGTACTTGGAGCATTCGACAATCCAAATGGCATAACAAGCCACTCATACAATCCCTCCTTTGTCTTAAAGGCAGTCTTCCATTCATCCCCTTCACAAATTCGAATATGATGGTATCCACTTCTCAAATCAATCTTAGAAACACACTTTAGAACCATTCAGATCATCTAGTAAATCATTTAACCTTGGAATAGGAAAATGATATTTAATAGTAATCTTATTAATAGCCCTACTATCAACACATGTGCCATTCACCATTCTTTTTAGGAACTAAGAGAGTTGGAACTGCACAAGGACTCAAAGACTCTCTAATCATGCCTTTAGACAACAAATCATTCACTTGCATCCTTATCTCTTCGGTTTCTTTAGGGTTTGTTCTATAAGCAGGCTTATTAGGCAACATAGCTCCAGGAATAAGATCAATTTTGTGTTGAATGTCCCTTTTAGGGGGTAAACCGTGAGGTATTTCAATGGGGAAGACATCTTTGTAAGCTTCTAGCAACGGAACAAGCAAAGGGTGATCTAGATTATTATTAACCTCTTCCTTTTGATCTATATTTAACAATATTTCACGAAAAGGACTAAGTTCATGATAATCAGATTTCAAAAGAGTAGTGAGTGAATGATATTTTTCTTTAGTGGAATGTTGTTTAGAGTTAGGAATGGACATAATAGGAGTAAGGGTTACTTTCTTGCCATCTTTTGTGAAAGAATAAGTGTTCTTGTAACCATCATGAATGACTCTCCTATCAAATAACCATGGTCGACCTAAAAATCCATGACAAGCATCCATAGGAATTATATCACACCAAATCTCCTCTTTATATTTACGATCAATACTAAAAGATAATAGTAAATGATGAGTAACTTGAATACCTTTGCCTTGCTTGAGCCATTGAATCACATATGGCTTAGGATGAGGTGAAGTTGAGAGCTTTAATTTATCTACCATGGTTTGAGATGCCACATTAGTACAACTTCCTCCATCAATGATCAAGGTGCATACCTTGTTTTCAATAGTACATCTAGATGGAAGATGGCCTCTCTTTGTTGTGATTTTTCATGATCTATCACACCACTCAAAGCTCTTCTAACCACCAAGCATTCACCTTCATCAGGACCAACAATCTCATCTCCATATTCCTCCTCTTCATACGCCTCCATGTCTAAATCATCCTCCTCATTTAGGGCTTCAAACTCCATAAGGCTCACTACTTTGTTGTTAGGACATTCAGAAGCAATGTGTCCTAACCCTTGGCACCTAAAACACCTTCTAGGGGCACGATTTAGAGTAAAAGTAATAGTGGTGTTAGGGGTTTTTAGAGTAGGGGTTGGGGTAGGCTTAGAAAAAGTTGTGTTTGGCTTAGAATAGGGAGTAGATTTGATAAAGGGGCGTGAGGCCTCGGCTTAACCCTTGGTCTTTTGTTGCTTCTCAATCTTGTGAGCCAAGATGATCAATTCCTCTAAAGTAGAAAAATGATGCAATTCAACAATGTTAGCAATCTTAACTTCTAAACCACCAAGAAATCTTACCAGAGTTTGAGATTCATCCTCTTGCACTTCACACTTCATGAGATAGGGTTCGAACTCCCTTGCATAGTCCTCCACTGAATTCGATCCTTGTTGTAGATGATGGGACTTGGCAAAGTTCTCTTGGACATAGTAAGTAGGAAGAAACTTTTGTTTTAGAAGTTTCTTCATCTTAGTACAATTTTGAACCTTCTCCTTCCCTTGCCTCTCCTTCTTGGTGCATACACTAGCCCACCAAGTTGAAGCATACTTTCTAAGCTTGAGAGCTACAAGCTTAACTCTCTTCTCCTTGAGAATTTGCTTATAATCAAAGACCCACTCTACAGTTCTCAACCATTCTACAAATTCATCAGCATCTAATCTTCCATCATAGTCAGGAATGTCCACCTTAATTTCATTGAAATTTTATTGAACATGATTATTAGGGGGAGCTCTATAGGTTTTGTCACTTTCTCTATCAGAATCCTCAAAGGATTCATCCCCTCTTAGTTTTCTTAATCTTAAGGTCATTTGCCTTAATTGATCTTGCATCGAGGCCATTCTAGCATCACTCTCACGCTTCTCTTTCTCCATTCTTATGATTATTTATTGTAACTTTTCATTTGATTGGCTTGATCCAGTCATTGTGTTTGGGGTTCGTGTTTGGGAAAATTTGGCTAGGATATGTGTTGGCTCTGATACCAAGATGTTATATTCTGACTATAGGATAGTCGAAATATAAGTATGATAGTTCTTAGCTTATCTTAATTTAACTTAGATATAGATTCACCACAAAGTTAAGTTAAAGTTCCTAAGAACACCACTTAATTCAAGCTAAAAGAATTAAGTTAGCAAAGGCACTTAGATTAACTAGAGAATTAATCAAAGCAAATAAAAACTCAAGGTTTTCGGATTCAAAGTCAAGTGTGCATTTCATTAAGCTTGTAATCCTTTAAATACATGTCCTTGATCCTATTTTATGAAACATAAACTAAATAATAAAAATAAAATTACTACTCTTATCCTACTAGGTTAAGAAAATGAAAATATATCCTAACTAGAGTTGAAATTCTATCTTGAACGTGTACTTGGCTGAATTGTAGCTTCAATCTATCTTCTCCTCGATTCCCTCACTCATCCATTGAAAGTAGGAGACTAAATCAAATGTGATTTGAAGTAGGCGCCTATCTTGATCTTAAAAGGGAAAAGATCAGAATTTTCACACGCCTTTCCTTGTTTGCACGCCTAGATTTTAGGAAATGTTTAGGTTCATCTTCAAAGCTTGTCTAGGTTCCTTCCTTGCTCCTTAGTCGATCTTCCTTGATTGTAGGCGCCTTTCTTTGCTTGATTATTATCCTCACACGTCCAAAGTATCATACAACCCTAATTGGACTCTCTAATTAAAAGAAAGAAAATTACAACTCAACTAATACTATCCTAGTTAATCTAATATGATATTAAATTAACCAAGAGTACATATGATTATTCTAAGACTCCTAATAAAGCAATAAAGATAATAACTTAGCTAAAATTAATTAACTAAGCTAAGGACATTCTCAAAGGACTCAATGGACTTAAGGGAATTCAAAACATCCCTTAAAATAGAAGCAACCCCATGTTCTTAGTCTTAGGATCAATGGAACTAGATGGACCTCCATCAATGGTGGTGGATGAGGCTCCAAAGCAATAAGGGGGGTCTTTTGATTCCAAACTACAAGCCTCCCCCACCTTTTCCTGCAGCATTACTATCCGGTAGAAGGTACGAAAATAGTAAAGGTCTTTATGAGGTTGTGCACGAGCCCAAGGTAAGTCCCCCTACCTCTCATGTAGTATAAAGAACAAATGAGTTTGTTGGTTTTGTCTCCCATAATTTTCTCCCCCCTAAGCATGATGATCCTGGCATGTTTACTATCTCTTGCACAATCCATGACACCCCTATTACCCAAGCTATGTTAGACTTAGGAGTGTCCATTAATGTGATTCCCCTCTCGCTTTATGAGTCTTCAAAGCTTGGTCCTCTTATTGCTACTAGTGTCATTGTGCAATTGGCTAGCGGATCCACTATCTAACCGAAAGGAAAAGTAGTGGATGTGTTAGTCAAAGTTGGTAAACTGCAATTTCCTACTGATTTCTATGTATTGGAGATGGAGTTTAATGCTTCTGCCGCTCTCTTAGGGAGACCGTTTATGAAAACCTCCAATATTAAGATTGATGTAGGTGCCGGGTGGTTAAGTGTCGAGTTTGGGGGTCGGGTTGAGTCTTTTGGGATGTTTAGTTGTAAGAAATCTGTGGTGTGTGAACCTTCATGCTTTATTAATACTATAGAGTCGGTGTCACAAACTCCTTGTGCCACTACTAAGAAGAAAAAGGCTAAAAAGGTGAAAAGTCCAAACAAAACCCCCGATGTGCCCCATGATTACAACTTGTTTTCACTAACATTGGTTGGGCAAGATGTGGTTTCCTCTGATTTGCAGGTACAAGAGTTCAATCAAGGGAGTTAGTCCAACCCCGATTAATTTCGAGAGGTAAGTAGTCGAGCTAACGACTCTAAACTAAGCGCTACTCAGGAGGCAACCCGAGCTTTTTCTTCTTTTTTTCTTTTCTTTGTTTCATTTCCTTCCACCCTCCATCTTCTCTTTCTTCTTCCATTTCCGGAATTCCACCACCTTTTCTATTCCACCAGAACGAATAAGCCATACCCTATTTCTATTCCTTTTCCATTCCCCTTTCCACAAAATTTCAAACACATTGAGCATTTGCATCCTAGATTTAACTATTGGGTGCGAATTTCGAACCTTTCCTTCCATTGAGGTTGGGTTCGAACTTATCATTGTTGTTGGTTGAGGAAGTTGGGTTGTGAGTTGAGTGGATCTTTGGCTTTGTATATTTTTTGTTGGGGGTCGAGTTTTTGATTCATAATGAGTGGTGGTGTTGAGGGAGTGAAGACTTTGTGAGAGTTGATGTCGTGTTTGTCCTCTTTCCCTTCTTTTCCTTCTTATGCATGTTCTCACATTGAGGACAATGTCTTGATTAAGTGGGGGGGGGAGATATTCATTGATTTGGGTGTGTTTTGTGTGACTTATACATTTGTTTTTGTTTTTGCTTTTGAAAAAAAAAAACTGAAAAATGAAAAAATCCAAAAAAAAAATGTGAAAACCCGATGAGTTGGAAACTCAGGCAAGAATGGGGGCCCGGATAGGTTGAAAACTAGAAAGAGCAACCTATGAAAGAAAGTGGCTATCTAGAGCGGGTGATATGATGAGTTCATAATTTGAAAAAGAAAAATCTGTGAAGCTAGGATGAAAACTCGAAAAAGCTCCTAGGCAAAATGAGAGATAAAAGAGGGATATTTTGAATCATTTGTCGGAGTTGGTGTCATAAGAAGATGGTGAAATAAGGAGTGTTTCGGGTAGGATTTCATCTTGGTGTTTGAAGTAGAGGCGAATAGGTTAGAACTCATCTATCTTTGGAGAAATAAGGAGTGAATGTCGTAATTTGTGTGAATTTGGTGTGAGTTTGAGTCCTTTGAGATCTTTCGGGGCTCGAATTCACCTTATTGATCTTATGATTACTTGGTGTGTGATCTTGGTGTTGAGGGTATTGAGTTTGCTACTAACATTGTTTCTGGTGAGCTTTTGGTTCAAGTGTGGGGGTGTCTTTTGCCCTTATGTTTGGCCTTAAGCGTTTCGGGGGAGTAGCATCGTTTTTGTACACTATGACAGAGTGATAAGGGGAGTAGTTCGTGTGTGTGTTGTTTTGGATAAGTATGCCCCATGTTCTTAATGATTGAGTTTACTCGAGGTCGAGTAAAGTTCAAATGTGGGGGTATTTGATGCGACCATGTTAGGCGTGTTTTCATAATGATTCGGAGTCCATTTTGTAAAGGTTCATTCCTTGAGAAACGGAGTTTAATACTTATTAGCCTAAGTGTGGTATATAGAGAATTGAGTTGGTTTCGGTGCTTTAGAGGTGGATTAGGGACTTTTGGAGATTTTATACTATTGTAATCATTTACCAGTGGACTTTGTCCCATGTTCGTGGTTCGTCGATAAAGGAATTAACAAAGTTCATGGTCATCGCAATTCGGTTCTTGTTTGTGAATGTTCATCGGTGTTAAGTGTTCAAGGTAATTGTGTATGTGTGTTAGCATTCATTCAATGGTTGAAGCCTCCGTAGCATTTGGCTCTCGTTGAGAGTTGATTGAGTTAGCAAGGCAAACAAGGCCAATATATCATCTAGCAAGCAGCGTAGCAACCAAGCAGCAGTATTGGCGCGCAGCCAACGCAACCATCCGCAAGCCAGCAGCCTTCGCAGACAGGAAGAGTGCGCGACCCGCACACGTCTATGTGCCCCTCGCGCATCTGGGCGTTTCCAGCAGCACAGCAGAGCACAACATGCAGTCGTAGCGCGCGACTCGCGCAAGTCGATCAGCAATGCGGACGGACGATTTTGTCGATCTTTATGTTTATTAGCTTAGGTTTTATAATTTGATTTTCGAATCTTTCATACTTAGCTTTACTTACAACTCTAATTATAGAGAGAAACACTATTTCCTTCTCTCTAATCTTTCTATGTTGTTGATTATTATTGAAGAATCTTTGATTATCTTTATGCCGATCATAGCGTGAATCCATTCTTGAGAATTGTGATTTGATATTCAGTTAGTTATTGTGAGGTTTCTTTTGTAAACTCTTTCTTAATTATAGTATTGATTTCTGTTTGATTATATGATTGATTTCTTGATTGCTAGGAAGTACAACTAGTTTATCTTTTGAATTAATCAATTGCTATTACTTAGAACGATTGCCAATTCTTTTGTTCTTTGTTTATGAGAAGCAAACTAGGGTTTAACTTAGAATCTGATTGTTCTTGTTATTTCCTAGAGAAATCATTATTTTCGAATTGAATAATTGCACTAGTAATTGTTGTTTGGCTTATAGAATTCCTACGGTTTTATGTGCTTTAGAACTGAACCATAATTGCAGATTCAATTAGGTTGTTCTATAGTTCAGTTATTCTATCTGCAGATTCGGGTAGTTTAACTATTCTTTAGAGGGAAGCGGGATTTAGTTCTCAGTCTATAAGTGATTAAGACTAGTTTTTTATACATAGAAACCGATGATCGATAACCTGAACCAAAGTGAAAATCAACCAAACTCAAGACCTTTCTCCATTGATATTCCTATATTTTATTATTGTTTTCGTAGTCTATTAATTAGTCTTTTAATCTGAAAAACCCCCATTTCAATCTCTTGTGAACATACTTTGGTACCTAAGTCTATGTTGTTCGACCCTACTTACCTCCTACATTATTTGTGTTGGAACGTCGGTTTATAAATATTATATTTGGTAAACGCGTGCGATCGAGTCCAACCACCCCACAACTACTACAAATTTCAACATTCAACCTCAGTTCACACACATGGTGAAAGCAGAGCAATTTTGTGGTGGGTCGGAAGAGGATCCACTTGATCATCTAGATAGGTTGTTGGAGATTTGTGCCATGATAACGATAAATGATGTCGCTCCGGACTATATCAAGATTCATCTCTTCCGATCTTCTCTTTCCGGAAAGGCAAAGTCTTGGGTCAAGAGCTTGCCTGCCAACTCCCTCACTACTTGGGAGCAAGTTACATTGGCTTTTCTGAAGAAATATTTCCCAGAGTCGAAGACATCAGATTAGGAGAAGATCTCCTCATTTGAGCAAGAATGTGATGAGACACTTTCAGAGGCTTGGGAACGGTTTAGAGACTTGATTCGTTCATGCCCTCACCATGAGTTCAATAAAATCTACTCATGAGGTTCTTCTATGATGGACTTGACCCTATGTCACGTGCAAACCTTGATGCTGGAGCGGGAGGTTCTTCTAAGGTCCCGCAAGACCACCACCATATAAGAAGTGATAATGAAATATTCATGGGGTGGAAGAAAGAGAGGTGCTCAACCTAAGAAGGATGGCAATTTTGAGTTGGACCCTTTTAATCAAATTCAAGATAAAATGGATCAACTTGACAAGAAGCTCTCTTGAATCATCAAGTCCCTCACAAATGAATGCTTTCTCTTGTGACATATGTGGTAGTACAAACCGTGATACCTCTTATTGTGAAGGATCTCAGTCGGAGCATGTAGCGGTAATGAATTCTAGAGGAGAGGGTTATCAAGGTAACCAAGGGTATCAAAGCAATCAACAAGGAGGTTGGAAACAATCTCAACAAGGTTACAATCAAGGCTTTAACCAACCTCAAAAAGGTTGGAATGCACCTCAACAAAGCTATAATCAACGTCACCAAGGGTACAATCAAAGCTACAATCAAGGTGGGCCCTTCTCTCAAAGTTCCAATGTCTATCAAGCTCCTCACCGACGATCCAACTTTCAAAAAGCCCTCTAAATCCCCACATTTCCTAAAACAAACCCCGAACTACTCCATCCTCCGATCCTACCTCCCAAATTACTCTTACAACTCCAAACTATCACCCAAACCCTTGCTCTTCAAAGGCACAACCAAAGGTTCCAAGAGTTACAAGCTCACACCAAAATGCTTGAAACCCAATTGCCTCAAGTGGCCAAGAAAAACCCTTCTAACCCCACAAATCAACTTCAAAGCCAACTCATTCCTAACCCCAACTTACATCAAGTCAAAGCTATCCATTTGAGGTCGGGAACGAACTATGAGGGCCCCAAGAAGCCCAATGAGAGTGAAGGAAGTGAGACTGATGTGGTTGAGAATGACACCCAAGCGGAGGTGACAGGCTAAAGTCGTATCACCTAAAAGTAAATCCTAAAGTCCCCAAACGACAATAGTCAGGGAAGTAGGGTCGAATCCACAGGAAAACAGGTTTTCAAAGTTAATATTCAGTTAGAAAGCTACTTCAGACAAGATCAGGGAAGAATCAGTTGAACTAGTAATTAAACTAAAGAAAGCAATCTAAAAGTGGGATTTAAACTATGAATTAAAGGTCTAGGGTATTATTTCGGTCCACCATGCTTATACCAATCAAAGGATTCAAACAACTATCAATACCTAGATCAAGCGTCGAGAGATTAGAGCATGTGTTAAGCTATGGTTAAGTATTAACGCTCATAATTCAACATATGCCGCATGTTCACTAACATAATCAGAATTACTGGTGTGTACTAGGCCTCTAAAAGTAAGACAAATTTGTGCAAACAATTATTAACCACAAGCAATCAATAAAACTGCGCAATAACATTAATCACTCATTAAGAACAAATCACACCATAATCAATATATTCAAAACCTAGAAACTAATAGAAATTTAAATATGAATCATGGTATAAATATGGTGTTCCTCCCTAAAACCCTAGAAATATGACTACTCACACATAATCGAATCAACAACAATAAACCTAATATAAAAGCTTAAACTTTGCATCATGGACGAATTAAATAATCAACTAAGCTATCAAAGACTAAATCAAGAAATTAAGAGAGAAGAACAATACCAAATGACGGAAAGCAATAACTTTAATTGAAATAATCCGAGGTTTGATCTCCTCCAAAACTAATCTGAAAGTGTTTACACTACGAAAGCTCATAAAACTAAACTAAGAACAATGAAAAATAAAGTGTCTCACAAAATAAAAGAAGCTAACTATTTATGCTAAACTCTAAACTAGATAGGAGAAGGGTTACAATTTAGGCCCAAAAAGGCCTTAAACGAAGCCTTCAAATAGAGGGCATGTTCGGGCTAAAAAAACCGCCAGATCGGGCTAAAAGGTGGCGAAACTGGGTCAACTTGCGAAGGTCGTATCTCTTAAACCATAAGTCTTATTGGAGCGTGTGACCTGTAGTTGGAAAGATCTTGAAGTCTGATTCGAACCCAATTGGAATCTCTTGATTTTCAATTTTATATCGATAGTGATGATCAAAATAGTGAACATGTGTCAGTTTTGACACTTCTTTCACTAACTCGTTGCTTCATTCCAAATCAAAATTGTCCCAAACGGCTGTATTGTGATCCTTGTGCAAGATACCTTCATCCTCAATGATTAATAGGGTGGATCCTTGATAATTATGATCAATTTGCAATCAAAATAACCTAAAAATCATCGAAACACACAAACAGGGAGTAGTAGAGCGCAACTTATGTAATTCATGTAATTATGCACCTAAATGCTCTAAAAGAGTTCTAAATGCATTCTAAATGCATCTAAAAACTATATATAAATGTGATACATCAGGAGGAAATTGAGAGAGAGGTTGATGTTGAAAGACAAGGAGAGGATAAGGAGACGGGGGAGACTCATGAGCAAGTTGGTGACAATGCTCCATTGCCAACACCTCCTCCACCAAAGACCTACGTGCCGCCCGTTCCATACCCTCATAGGTTAGTGGAGAGAAAACTGAGCGACAAGTTCATAAAGTTCCTCCAAGGTATGAAAGGCCTTCAAATAAACATTCCATTCCTTGAGGCCATATCACAAATGTCGGCTTATGCCAAGTTCTTTAAGGAGATCCTCTCCAACAAACGGAAGATTGAAGATGAGGTTATCAAATTCCATACCAAGTAACTGCTCTAGTGCAACGAGATATGCCCAAGAAGCAAAGTGACCCAGAAGCTTCACTTTGCCGGTGAAGATAGGTGACCTCGAGCCTAAGGGTGCATTGGCCGATTTGGGGCACGAGTGTGAGTTTGATGCCTCTATCCATATCTATGCGCCTAAACTTCCCTCTTCTTCCTACGAGAAAGACTATTCAATTGGCGGATCGATCTTTGAGAGCGTCGCATGGTGAGTTGGAGGATGGTCCAATACAAGTAGGGCATATCTTGGTGCCTTGTGATTTTGTGGTGATGGATATTGAGGAGATCCAGAGACTCCTCTCATTCTTGGAAGAGAAGCTCTTAAGACACTGGGTGCCATAATAAATTGCAGAGTTGATACAATCACGGTTGAGGTAGCCAATGAGAAGGTTGTCTTTAAGTCCTCTAAAACATTGAAAAGACCCATGATAGAGAGGGTTTTTTTTTTTTCAAATTGGTCATGTGGAGAGTGAAATGGAAGGTTTTGAGAGAGAAGTTCACACTGATGATGAGCCCTATACTCCTATCACTGAAGCACCGAGTTTGAACATTGATAAGGTGAAAAAAACTCTATGCTTGTCGATTAAACTATCGTCGAGGAGACACATGAGGCGGAGTTGAAGGTCCTAGACGCTTCCATTGATAAAGAGGAGAGTTCTAAGCCTCCTCCTAAGGTAGAGTTAAAACCCCTTCCCCCCCTCTCTTAAGTATGTTTTTCTTGATGATGCATGTACTTATCATGTTATTGTCAACTCGGCTCTTGATGACATCTCTATACCAGAATTGAGTAAGATATTGCAAAAATATAAAGATGTCATTGGGAACTCGATTGATGACCTTAAGGGGATAAGCCCGACTCACGTGGTTCCCGACCCCCTCCCAGCCAGTGAGTCGGGATTTTTCCCCTCCCTTGCTATTGTTATCATTAGACTTTTCACAGTGAGGACACTGTGTGATTTAGCGTGGGGGAGGATGTATTTATTAGTTGCATATAGTTTGCATATAATTTGTACTAGTTGCATATAACTTGCATATTATCATTTAGTGTCATGTTTAAGGTGCATGTAGATTTGTTTTGCCTTGCATTAACCATATTCATGCATGCATATAGATTGTATTTAGGTTAGAACTCTGCCATTGGTACACATGTGTTCTTCTTGATGAACTGAAAACTGGAAAAGGAAATGCTTTGATAGTCTCTAGTAGGCCAAGGAATCGATTGGTTATGGTATGATTGGTCTCCCTCTTGTGCGGCTTGGCCGATGTTGGTAGCTATACCCTTTGTGAGAGCATGTTTTTATAGACTTATAGACTGAAATCTTTTTCAGTCTTATCTGCTTGTTGTGTGATGTTCTTCCTTGACGAATGTTCTCAATAACTTGCATTGATTCTCTTTGAAATTGCATTCATTGATTTGATTCTTGAATATGATTGAGGCGTTCGATATCTATTTGAACTACATTGCCAAATGCCACCAACATTATCTTATATCCTTTGTCACCCCTCGTGAGCCTGAGCCTGTTTTCTTGTTTAACCACATCTTTAGCCTATTACCGATTTCCTAACCTTGGGCATTTTGAAGCTAGATTGATGAGGGGTATGTCTTGTGATTCAGTGCTCTGATAGTGATTTGAGTTGGTTGTATGATATGTGATTTGCTTAGAACTCACGTTCTGTGTTGAGTTCACCTCCTCCCCACTTATAGTTGATCTCCTATCTCTCTTCCTTATTAGTTATAAGAAAACAAAGAAAAATAAACATTAGAAAAGAGAAAAAAAATTGGGAACATCAAACATCCCAACAAAAAGAATTAGGTTTTGTTCTTTTACATAATAAAAAGAGATTATGAGATTCTATTGGAGGAGGTATTATTGGTTGGTTGAGTGGTTGTAATAAAATTAGATCGTCTCAGGTTAGCATTTGTGTAGATTGTGTTGATTTAGGAAGCTTCACTTTCCCCTATTTAGCACCAAATTCCCAAATGTCTCCATACCCTTACCTTTAGCCTTCATTATAACCTTGATAAATTCCTCATGATTCTCGAAAAGAACTAATGTCTCACCCGATGGAGGGTGAGAAGATGTGCAAGCCTATGGTATTATTTAATCAACGGAATTGAGCCTTGAGCGATCATTGTAACCATATAAATACACGAGAGACTTTGAGCAGGAGCAAAGTGAGAGCTACTATCCATATGACTAAGCCAAGTTTGGGGGAGAACTTGTGCTAAGATTGGTTGCTTTTCCTTGTGCTATAAACTTTGAGACTTGATAGTGTTTTTCATTTATTGATGAAAATGTTTGAAAGGTCTTTATTCTCTATCTTGGCTTGCTTATTATTGTGAGGAGTCAATTGTCACCTTTGAGTTATATTGTCGCTTCATTATCCGTTTAGTTGTTTTTGGATGATTTCCAGGCTAACTAGCAGGTTTTTGAAGTCAATTGATCATTGGAAGACTAGTTGTGGATTTTGAACTTCAAATGGACATAACTTTTGATCCATAAATCGGATTAAGTTAATTTTAGTTGGAGGTGTTAGCAAGGCTGTTAAAATCGAGATTCTACCTTGAATCAGAAGGGTCCCACAGAATCGGATCGTAGAATCGTAAGATTCTATGACTTTCAAAGAAATAAGACATAACACTTATTCACGTTCATTCTTTGCTCATAGCTTAAGGAAAATGAAGCTAAAAGTTGTCAAATTACACATTTAGTATCATTTACTTAGATATTAATGGATAATATACCTATACGTTACTACATTACTCTTTTTTTTATGTAATAATTGACATGTTATTGTATATTTACTAATTCAATATAATCTATGAATAGAAAAACATTAAGTCATTACCAAAAAACTTCAAAAGTTACAAGTTACAACATTATGACTTAAGACTTAATACTTAACAATTAATAATATCGTTTAAATGTTTTACTTACAATTAGCAATTTAGCATCATTGATAAGTACTATTAATGAGAACAGAACAATGGAGTAATCCAATTAGCAACAACAATATTAGCATTACTCTTAAATGAATTGTTGGAGAAGGAGATGAAGTAGTGCGTGCCGCACTGTTTTTGGCTGCTCTTAAGAGCGTTCAAATTGTTGGGCAGAAAGAGAAAATGAAGAAAAATGGGTTGTAGGAGCGTTTAGGCTGGATAGAAAACAAAGATGGGCTTTGGGCTAATTAAGAGCCTTCCTCCAAAACAAAAGCATGCATAATTAGGGCTTTAAAGTGGAATCGGTTCAATCGTATAGAATCGAACGATTCTACTGATTGTGACCGATTCCACCGATTCTATGAGCGATTCTACCTGATTCCGATTCTAATACCGATTCTCCTTTTTTAGCTCTGGCAGAAACGTAAAAACGTGCGATTGAACGATTTAAATCGCGATTTTGACAACATTGGGTGTTAGCTCATTTCGATAACTTTCAAACGACTAGTCGTAAGACCAATTTCGATAAAAGACGAGAGAGATATGATTGTTTGAAGTTGAGTTGTTCGCTGTCCACAAGTCAACACGATCGTGTTGACTTCAACACGCCCGTGTTGGAATTTTTCCACGAAGACAGTCCTATTCTGCCTTACTGCTGCTTGCCCACTAATTTGAGAAAGTCAGGCCAACACGCCCGTGTCCATTTTGACACGCCCATGTTGGCTGGATTTCATGGAAACAATAACAGCTTTCTGAAGACGCTGATTTCCGAGAATCAGGTTTACACGCCTGTGTCGTTTTGGACACGCCCATGTAGATCTGTAGTTCGGGTTTTTTTTCCGATTTTTCGTCCTTTTTTTTGGAATATTATAAATATGTTTTGCATTTTTGTTTTGATTTATTCGATACTTTAGCATTTTAAACACTTAGTTTTTCTCTCTAAACACTCTCAAATTCTTGTTCTATCACATTGCTACTTTCGTTGAAGATTTGATTGCCATCTTAATCCAAGTATATTCTTTTAATCTCTTCTCTATTTTCACTGCTTTTGTTAATTATGTTAAATTCTGTTAATTTCTATTGCTTAGAATCCATGATTAGTGAATAGTTCATTATCTACGATTTGGGCGAAAGTATGAATTAAGGACTTAATTATGATGTTCATGTAATTGTGTTTTCTATTGATTATTATGCATTGATCTTGGTGTTTTGACACTCTAGGGTAGATCTTGTTCACGTTTATGCTAGGGCTTTTAGATTTCAATTCCTCTTAATTGAATATTGATTTCTTGACCAAGGGATCGGGTAGAAATTAAGAGGATCCATGTATTAGGGCTTTTCCATGCTTATTGAATCCAGTAATCAATTGACTAGAGACCATTCGAGAGAGGATCTAGTTGATTGATTAATTGATTACTCTTGAGGGCCATTCGAGAGAGGACTCAAGTATTTTAGAGAACTTAACTTTGCATGAATTCGCCTTTGAACTATAATTACTTTGGTCGTTGTTGCCTAGTCCGGATTCATAGTAGTAGCCCGAACTCTAGTGTTTGCCCTATTATATCTACATCTCTTACTTGATTGTCCGTTATTATTTGTTATCTAGTTATTAGTCCATACTTGAATCAATCCTTCATACCCCCAAATACCCTTCTCTTAGGTAGTTTTAGACTTAATAGACCTTAGTCAATCCCTTTTTCCCTGTGGTTCGGCCCTTGACTTGCCATTACTATGTTCATAGTAGTTGCTCATTAGGTTTTTCAATATTGTTCGGAAAGCGGTCCTTAGTGCCTTAGCGACATACTAAAAACCTCTTAGCATGTTAGCAGCTAAGGAGAAAATGGAGGGTTGGATTGAATCTATCAGAACTCCGGCGAGGCCAGTTGCTTTCATTCCTTCCTCGTTTCCGATGCAGTAATTAACTAGCGGTACAGGTATGCCTGAATCTAGTCGACAAGCTAGCTGGAATAATTCTTTGTTTAATCATTTGAATGAGGAAGGATTAGATTTATCTAAACAACCTGTTGTTAGAGCTGAGAAAGCTATTGTTACTATAACTATGGATGATGTGCAAAATGAGATTTAATATTGGTCTACTGCTGCTCTTTGCTATATTTTAGGAGTTTAACCTCCTTTTCATATGATTGATGCATTTATTAGACGTGTGTGGAAGAAGTTTGGTGTTTAGAAAGTGTCAATGATGGATAATGGAGTGTTTATGGTTAGATTAGATCAAGTAAGGAGAAGAAGAAAGCTTTGGATGCATGCCCTATTTTATTTGATGGGAAACCTGTTATTGTGAAGAGCTTGCAACCTAATCTTGATATTCATAAAGAGGATATTAAGCTGGTTCCAATTTGGGTTAAGCTACATGGTCTTCTGGGAGCAAGGAACACTTAATAAGTTGGTTAGGAGTATTGGTAGACCTATTAGAACAAATAAGGCAGCTGCTTAGAAGGATATTTTGGCTTATGCTAGAATATTAGTGGAGGTTTCAATTGATTAGAGCTTTCTCAATGAGATTATATTCCTGAATGAAAAAAGGGGATATGCAGAGTCAAGTTGTTCAATATGAGTGTAAGCCTATTTGTTACACTGATTGCAAAGGTATAGGCCATACTATGGAGGAATGTAGGCCGAAAGATTTGAAGTGGCTCAGAGGAAGTTTAAACTTAAGAAGAAAAGGGTTGTAAAGTCTAAGCCTCATTTAGTTGCAGTTCAAGCCGATAAGGTGGATGAGGTGGATAAGACAGTAAAGAAAAACTTGGATACCATTCCTGAACATGATGAGGAGTTGGATGGTGTTGATTTGCAAGTTGTTCATAATGAAACTGAGCTAACTGGGCAGAATATTGTGTGTGCTATTTTGCCAAATGAGAAATCGGTAGTTGGGGTGGAATCTTCAACTTTTGAGATGGTTATTATTAGTGAAGAGACTGTGGGAGAGGGTGTGATAAAGGATCCAGATGGATAGTATAGGATTTTGGAACGTGAGGGGCTTGAATAGCCCGCACAAGCATGGGGATGTGAGATGGTTGTTGAATTAACATTCCCTTATGTTGGAACGCAGGGGAACACTCAAGAAGGGGGTTGAATTGAGTGGATATTTAAATTGAAATATCGCAAAAATATCTTTATGGCACTATGCTAGGCACTGTGCTACAACAATTAAAGTTTGTTTTTCTCAGCAACAAAGATTATAAATCAAGCGCATAAATTATCTTGGTGACCCCAACTCTAAGATCTGTTAATATTTAACTCAAAATATTATGTATTTGAAACAAACTTGTTTCTTTCCACTACTAACCCTCGTAGTGCTCCCCAACACTTAACTCTAAATGTTGCTAACCAAATTGGAAACACAACCGAATCCAATTTGACACTCTCTAAAACAAATTACAGAAAGATTCAAAGCCTCGTTTACAATTGCTTCTTATACAAGCATACTAACCTCATATGCACGCGATGCGTGCGAAAGCATGAAAATTTCAAATTAATTGTCAAATTCAATTCTTAACTTCCCAAAATGTAAGGTAATATATTACCTTAAAAAATTAGTTACCCTATTTATACTTAGCTTATTATAATTTATATTTTCTTTTTCTTACTTTTGGTGTCCACCCCTCCACTTCCCTTATATAATAGAGATATGAGAACCATGAGAATAATTTAACTAACTATAGCACTGTGCTATCCACTGTGTCCTGGAATTCAGTTTTCTTTCTTTTAAACTCATAAATCTGATTTTTGCTCTATGAAAACTTTTATTGCTAGTGAAGGGCGTGGCCCTATATATATAGGGTTAAACCCATTCCTAATCCTTTTATATGAAGAATCAATCTTTTAATAATTATATCTTATCCCTTAAATCAAGAAATAATTATCTTTATCAAAAGATAAGATTCTTTAAAAATTAGAATATTTAATTTTTCAGTCTACAAAATCTTTTTCTTGAAGACATCTTTTATGATTAAAATTAATCTTATTATATAAAGATTAAAAGATTAATCTTTTAACTTTTTCTAATAAAAACTATATTTTTATAACTAAGATTTACTTTCTTTAAAACAAGATTTACTTTCTTTAAAACAAGATTTATTATCTTTAAAAATGTTTTCGAAAACTTAAAAACTATTTTTCAATATAAAATGTTTTTTATTTGAAAACTAATATTTAATAAAACTGAATTCCTTTCACATGTAACCTTTAGCGTGATTCTTTAATTTTTAATCCATAAGAAATAAATCGTCATCTTAAACTTACATTACGTTATAGCACATTGTTACATTTAGTTAATTATAACAAATAAGATATATAACTAATCCTAAGCTTCTTTCTTGGTCACTTGAGCTTCCATGATGTCCGAGCTATCACTTTGCTTAGTACTGTTACACACATCAAAATAATACATCGTGTTTATCATCATTAAAATAATACGGACTTAGTGTCCTAACAAATTCCCCCTTTTTTTAGATGACAAATACATAATACTTCCCCCTCAACACTAGCATATATATTTTGAAATGGGAAAGTAAATGATGTGACACATTACATTGGCAAACATGATATGATGACATGGGAATAAACATCTAGCATTAATATAGTAACATCTAGCATTAATATAGTGAAGGATCATGGTAGGGAAAAAAAGGTAAGGAATCTTAAAGTATTAGATATGGATATTGCTCAAAGTGCTCAAACCTTAGACTCGTTTTTTTATTTACATTTAGGACGCAAGGAATGTCGATTTTTATTCACTTTGGCACTGTGTATGTTACTGTGCCAGTGGACAGTCGTTTATTGTCAAGCATAGATTTGCTTCAGATATTCAGTACTCCAAAGACATAATCTTCACAACTCTTTTCTTCATCTCATAATTGAACTCTAAAAATGAATGTCTCTTTTTTTTTCTCTTTTTCATGGAAGGTTTTTCCTTTTTTTTCATTCCTTTCTTCCTTCCTTTTTTTTCAATTTTTTCTGAGGGAGATGCAAAATATACAAAGTCCTAGAGTTAATCAATGAAATATCATAATCGAAGAAGAAGGACTAGTGATTCGTGACCTTAGATGTTCTTGAAATACTGCCCCTGTCATTGTGCCACGTACTGTGTAACTGCTGTTTTCACCATATCACTTATAAAACTCATTTTTGACCTCATCAATTTCCCCCCTTAACATATGGCATCTTCTTCTATCATCTCACAAGATACCTTTTTTCTCAAGCATAATCATGAATCAAGGTTAATAGCACTTATTGAGTTTAACGGATGAATGAAAGAAGGATGTGATTGGAAAATGAAATGAGGCATATGTGAAGAAAGATAAAAAAGGGTTCAAATGACAAAATCAAAAGAAGAAAATCAAAATATTGGGCTAAAGATCAAGCTTGCCATAGAAAAGTGAATCAACATTTAATAGCTCAATAGTTCAGCAACTTAGGATCATTTAGCTAAATAATTCGGTAACTTAGAATCAAGACATTACGACAACATCAGTGGATCTTGCGAGTCCTAAATCACAGTTAAAAGACTCATTCACAAATATTCACATGGACATGTCCTAGACTCCAATTTAAGCTATTAATGATGGAACATAAGGCATATAACACAAATCAATTGCTAGAAATTAATCCAATAGCCAATAATTTTACTTGTTGCCAAATGTAACATACCCTCCATGGTAAGGCTACAAGTGAGAGGAATTGTAATTTATCGATAGTCATGTAATAAGGAACCAATGTGGAGGTACCATAGGTTGCTTCCTTCACATTCACATGCAAAAAGATCACTTGTTAATTTTAGGAACCCAAATTTGTTTGGGTCCTTTCTTCTTTTTTGAGCTTCAAGTAGATCCTTTCTTACCCATATTTGATTTGAATATTTAGTATTATTCTCAACACATTTTTTCTTAGCATTATAGCCAGTCATAAGGTGTCCATTCCTCCACATGTCACTATGTATGGCACTGTGCCTCTGACTGTTCTCTTTAGAATCCGAGTCTCCCCAAACGACAGCATACATTGCCTGCTTGAATTCCTTCTTTGGTTGCTCTTTTATTTCTTTAGAGTTCTCATCATCCCATAAGGGACATTACTTTATCAAGTGACTATATTCACCACACTTGAAACAACCAGATTTAGTAGCACTTATCTTAGAACTTGAGGGAGTGCCCTTACCTTTGAAATTTTCATTCTTTCTAGGATTACAATTTTTGTTCTTTTTATATCATCACTTATCAAATCAGTTTTTAAAGTCAAACCTTTGCTCTTTGGTGTAGGATTCTTAGAATCTAGAACAAGTTCATGAGTCATTAAAGAACCAATTAATTGTTCTAGGGAAAGTTTTGTCAAGTCCTTGGCTTCTTGAATAACATTTATTTTTGGGAGCCAACGACTTGTCAAACTTCTTATAACTTCCCTAACCAATTCTTCTGAAGAATAAATTTTGCCAAGAGAACGCAATTTATTTGTGATGAAATAAAGCGAGTGAACATTTCTTTTATTGATTCATCTTTGTCCATGGTAAACAATTCATATTGTTTAACTAATAAATCAATGCGAGATTGTTTTACCTCATTAGTACCTTCATGGGCTAACTCGAGAGTATCCCATACCTCCTTTGTAGTAGTGCATGCCGAGATCCATGAATATTCTTCTGGTCCAATACCGTATTGTAGAATACTTATATCCTTTATATTCTTTTCGGCCTTGGTATTGTCAAGAGAGTCATAGTCATCTTAATCCTTTTCGATCATGTTTCATTCTTTGTCATTCGTCTGAATAAGGATGGGACCTTTCCTAATAATCTTCCAGCATTCATAGTCGGTTTCTTGGATGTAAATTCTCATTCTAGTCTTCCACCATCCATAGTCACGACCATTGAAAGTAGGGCACTTTGAGTGTTTGTCACGAGAGTTTTAATGCAAATTCATACTTTCTATTCTCAAGGGGTTAGCCTTATAAGAATTGTCGGCTCTAATACCACTTGTCGGAACGCAAGGGAACACTCAAGAAGGGGGGTTGAATTGATTGGTTATTTGAAATTGAAATATCGCAAAAATGATCTTTATGGCACTATGCCAGGCATTGTGTGTAACACCCCGCCCAAATTGAACCCCCTCTTTTCATTTAATAAAACTCATCCGGGAAAAATCCACGAGGTTTCGATTTGGAGGCGTTTTACCGTCGCACTTATCTCCTTGGAAATAAATTCAAGGCTAATAGGTAACATCACACTAAATTCAAATTAAATTAAGTTTTACAACGACTGAATTGTTCAATAAAACACTAATTAATAAGACGTCTCAGAGTCTCAGCGGAAACTAAACTAAACTAAGTGGATGTCAACTCTAAGTGTTCTCTATTTGTTTCCCCCAGTCGATCATCCACCTGCACAAACACATTGGAAAAAATGAGAGAGACAAGATCTCAAAAATCAGAAAAACTGAATAATTACAACTCCATCCCGTAAAATAATTAAGTTGAAAATACTTTGTGAAAATAATAGGTTAATAGTGTCGAAAGCATAGCACATGTACATATACAATTAATAATCACATAGGTGCATATATATATATAAGATTAATAAATCACATAACTTCAATCAATTCAATAATCCAGTATTATCCGATTATTTAAGGGGAGGAAAGAGAACGCCAGTAAACCGGGGTTAATCCCCAGTAACTACTTACTTCAAGGGTGTAGGCAGGGGTTAATCCTCAGTAACTACCTGTAAATATTATAATGGCCATAAACAGAGTCCGTAGTGTGCATACCCCTTCTACTTGGATCACAACAAGATAGAAGGAAGAGAAGAAACAGAAAAGTCAGCATAGTAACCAGAAGACATGTTGGTGGCCGCTGAACCTGCCATACAAGGCAACCTGTTCATCATTTCCCTACGATATTCCACTTTAAGTGATTAATATCTTTTATGAAAGTCATCACTTTAATCATGTACACATATATATTCATTTATTGTACAAAACGTGTGAATATATTCATTCCAATATCCATATCACAATTCATTCACGACTTATCCAGAAAGCCCATTTTCATTCATGTACAAAACCATCACTTATAAATTTAACAATCCATCATTTTCTAATTTATAACCAATCCATTTTCAATTTTCATTTTCAAACTTTAATAACAATAATAGCATAATAACAATGATAATGATAACAATACTAACAACAATAATAATAATAATATTCACAAATGAATAATAATAATAATAATAATAATAATAATAATAATAATAATAATAGTAATAATAATAATAATAATAATAATAATAATAATAATAATAATAATAATAATAATAATAATAATAATAACAACAACAACATTAACAATTAATCTTTAATCAAAGAAATGCTGAGAATAAAAGATAAGATTATTTATTAAGACCGTCGGTAACATTAGAATAATTGTCATATCGTCCATAGTCCATTGTCGATAGTCATGACCCGCGTTCGAAATCCATAGTCATTATTTTTCTTACAATTCGTATTCAGAATCCTATTTAAGTCAATAGTTATAATTCATAATAATCCCCTAATTATGATCCTCATTTCTAACTATAATCCAAATCACATAGTCACGTAATTAAGTCGTTTTATACTACGGGATCTACTTGTAAATGGACACCAAAAATTACCTCGTGACACATGCCCAAAAGTTAGATTCATGAACCAATCAACACTCTGGATAATCTTCATCTACGCACTCGGAGTCTACAGTGGACATTAACGAGGTCTAAGTTAGTTACCTAATTAACCCCTTTTTGACTATTAAAATAAATAACTCAAATAATTCGAATAACTAAAGGAAATTCTTAATTACTTGAAGGAGTGCATAACAAAGTTCATAATAGAAAAACACTTAGGAAAATTATCTAGATATTAAAAGACTAAGTCAAATTAATTTACTTTATTCACTAAACAATATAAATATAATTTAGGAAAAGAAACAACTTTTTTTAAAAAACAAAACTTATTTAGGGGGGGGAGTCTGGTTGTTTCACGAGAGAGAATAAAAAAGAAGAAGATAAAGGCAGGGAAGAGCAGAGGATCACGCAGGAGGGAAGAAGAAGGAGGAAGAGAGTGCGGCTAGACGGTGATTCAGGCGGCGGTGGTTGTCTAAGCGAGTTTGGGTGGCTGCAAGGGAAGATCTTGGCTGCATTTTACGGTGGTGCGACGTGGTGTTGGGAGAAGGAGGAGGGCGCATCAAGCGACGTTGCTGCGGTGGTTATAGGCGGTTTTGATGGTGGTTCAAGTGGTTTACGAAGGTGGTCTTCGTGGTGATTTCCAGCGGTTCAAAGAGACAGAGGTGGTTTGAATTTGTAAAAATAAACTCTTTGGTTTTTCAACATTAAAATCAGAAATTGAAGAGAGAAGGGAGGAGAGTGAAGCAACCTTAGAAGTGATTGGTTGCTTAAGCCATTGAATGAATTAAGTTGCTATTTGTAGAATGAATTTGTTCAGATTTTGAGCCTTGGAGTCAAGCACAATTAATGGTGAAGTATGGTGTTTGTGATTTTCTTTGACTATAGAGATGATTTTGATTAGAAAATCTGAGGTTGTGGATGAGTTTCAACTCTTCTGACAAAGAGTTGTTGAACTGCTGAAAAAAAATCTCCTGGCTCTGTAACTCTGCGTGAAGAGGAGAAGGAGGAAGATGACTGCTTCTCCTTTTTTTCTTTTTCTTTTTGTTTCTATTCTATTTTGTGTTTAGATGGCTAAATTGTGTTTGGGCTTTGGACTTGGTACTGTATTGTTTGGGCTCAAATGGGTTGAATAATATGGATGGACAATTGTTGAAATAAAAATGTTCACAAAGCTAAGTAAAGGTTTCAATAATAATTAAATTAATTAGAAATAATAAAATGTATAATTATATTATAAAAATATATTTCAATTAAATCATCTAAATAAAATTGTTACATAATTCAAAACTAAATGCAATCATTTTTAATAAACATTATTGAATTATCAAAATACATTTAAGTGAAAATAATATTAAATCTTAATAAATAATAAAATAGTCTTTGAAAGGTCGGGGTATTATAATGTGCTACAACAGTTAAAGTTTGTTTTTCCCAGCAATCTTGGCGACCCCAACTCTAAGATCTATTAATATTTAACTCAAAATATTAATTATTTGAAAAAAATGTGTTTCCTCCACTATTAACCCTAGTAGTGCTCCCCAACACTTACCTATTAATGTTGCTTACCAAATTAGAAACACACTCGAATCCAATTTGCCATACGGGAAGATTCAAAGCCTCGTTTACAATTGCTTCTTACATAAGCATATACGAGAACAATTTAACTAACTATAGCATTGTGCTATCCACTGTGTCCTGGAATTCACTTTTCTTTCTTTTAATCTCATAAATCTGATTTTTTCTATATGAAACTTTAATTGCTAGTGAGGGGCGTGGCTCTATATATATAGGTTTAAACCCATTCCTAATCCTTTTAGATAAAGAATCAATCTTTTAATAATTCTATTTTATCCCTTAAATCAAGGAACAATTATCTTTATTAAAAGATCAGATTCTATCTTGAAAATCAGAATTTTTATTTTCAAACTACAAAATCTTTTTCTTGAAAAAAACTTTTATGATAAAAATTAATCTTATTATATAAAGATTAAAAGATAAATCTTTTAACTTATCTAATAAAAACTATTTTTTCATAACCAAGATTTACTTTCTTTAAAATAAGATTTACTTTCTTTAAAACAAGATTTACTTTCCTTAAAAGAAGATTTACTTTCTTTAAAAATATTTTTGAAAACTTTAAAACTATTTTACATTATTAAACATTTTTTATTCGAAAACTAATATTTCATAAAACCGAATTCCTTTCAAATGTAACTTTAAGCGTAATTCTTTATTTCTTAATCCATAAGAAATAAATCGTCATCTTAAACTTACATTACGTTATAGCACATTGTTACGTTTAGTTAATTACAACAAATAAGATATATAACTAATCTTAAGCTTCTTTCTTCGTCACTTGAGCGTCCATGAAGTCCGAGCTATCACTTTGCTTTGAATACTGTTACACACATCAAACTATTTATCATAATCAAAATAATACGGACTAAGAGTCCTAATACCTTGGTTTGTTTTGATTAATGGAAACTAGACTCAAGGTTGTGAATTTTCATAAGGTGTTTCCTTATGTTTGTGATAACTGGTGTGTAGCAACTAACTATCATAGTCATAGGGGTGGGAGAATTTGGCTGATTTGGCTGCCTACTAAGTTTCATGTGGATGTTATTGAGGTGTCAGCTCAGTATATTCATATCTCTGCTCATCATAGGGCAACTGATATGAGATTTTTTGTTGCTATGATATATGGAGCTAATGATCCAGAGGTGAGGATAGAGTTGTGGCGGGGGTTAGCTCATTTGAAAAGGAGTATATCTGAAGCTTGGCTGATTGCTGGTGATTTTAATAATGTATTGAATTTGAATGAAAGGATTGGCTCAACTATTCCTTTAGCTGAGATGTTGGAATTTAGACAGTGATTGAGAGATTGTGATCTTCATGAAGCAGCTATGACATGACTTTTTTCACATGGTCTAATAAGCAAGAAAGAGGGGATAGGGTGTTTTCCAAGATAGATAGAGTGTGTGTTCATGTTGAATGGGAGGAGCTCTACAAGGATGATGTAGTCCATTTCCAACGTGTCTATTTATGATCATATTCCTTGTGTGATTAGATTGGCTGGTCCTACTATTAACAAGCCTAAACCTTTTAGGTTTTTTATTATGTGGGTTCAGGTTTCTGAATTTCAGGATGTTATTAATGCTGTTTGGGTGAGATCTATGCATGGAGTGGCTATGTTCAAAGTGGTGTCCAAGCTAAAAGGTCTTTTAAAAAAATCTGAAACTACTTAACAAAAGCAGATTTTCTAATATTGAGCAGGTTGTAGAGGAAGTGTTAATTAAGTTGAATTTGTTGCAAGGCTAGATTCATCTAGATCCCCATAATGTTGATCTTCATAGGGAGGAGAATTTGGTTAGGCAGGAATATGAAGAGAAAACTTAGGCTAGATGAGCTTCTTGAAATAGAAAGTGAAGCTTAATTGGCTTAAAAGGGGAGATACTAATACAAGTTATTTCATGCTTGCTTGAAACAAAGAAGGGCCAAAAATCATATTTATAGATTGAAGAATAGTGAGGGTGTTTGGATGGAAACACAAGAGGAACTGGAGAATGCTTTCTTGCAGTTTTATTGGTACTACACAAGCTGTAACAAAAAAGGTCAAAAGGTCAATTATTCAAGAAGGGGCTGTTTTAACTGAGGTGGCTCCTGGTCCCGATGGGTATACTAGTTATTTCTTTAATAAAGCATGGGGTTGTGTTGGTCCAGAAGTTATTGATCTTGTTCTTGATTTTTCCCAACCTGGTAGTGATGAGATTGCGTTCCCAAATAGAGAAAACAATCAAAGAATCCAAAGCAAAGGACTTAAATTTATTCTATAAGTCCGAAAAGTAAACACTCAAGTAATGGGATATTTTAATTTATGGTCAACATTCCTGAACAACACAAATTAGATAACAAAACTACTTATAACGTTCCTGAACCTAAGTATTTTGCACTCTCAATAATTAACAATCCTGAAAATTATTAAAAGGTTGATTTTTAAACTTACTCTGAATTTAAAACTCTTAAGAAAACAATTGTCTTTTTTTCTAAATAATGCATACTAAACTTTATTGATCATATGGCATATTTATAGTACATCCACAACCCTTATAAAAACCGAAAACAATTAGGAAAACCTTAAGATAGGCGCCTAATATCTTCCCTTATCCTATTCTAATTAGAGTTTTAACAAACTCCCTTAAAATTAGGATTTTTTTTGCAAATCTTATCTTTTAGCAACCACCTTATCTTTTCTTCCAAGCTTCATCTTTTAGCAACCACCTTATCTTATTTTCCAAACTCTATCTTTTAGTTGCCACAATTCTGTTGACTTCCTTCCTTTGTGTTGACTTTCCTTCTTCCTTCCATATTGTCATCTTGATCAATAACTTTGACTCTACACTTTTCTACTTTGACTCAAAAAAAATCTAAATTAAATTATTTAAAATAAATAAAATGACAGAAAATAGCCTAAAACAAGAAAAACCCTTTTCAAGTGAAAAGGTAAAAACATGTAGGCAAACCCTACATTACAGACTCAACTAACTATTTTAGGAAAGGAATTAAATGGATGGACAATTTACATCAAGACCCTCCCTCTTAAAAACCAACTTGTCCTCAAGTTCCATCCCAAGTACAAGGGACCAAGTCAGTAGCATTCATCGACGCACACATACCTTCACCAATTAAGATCTGAAAGGTGTCATAAATTTCTCGATGGACCACCTCTAAGGGACCTTCTTCAATGTTCTCGGTCTTCCCCTTTGAATTGTTGAACACCTTTTGGGTATTCAAACTCAGAATTACATAGTCACCAACCTCAAATAGAGGTTACTGTCGCATATTTACCATTGTTGCACGCCTCTCCTTCTTGTTTGGTTGCAGAGCATCACTCAAAGCACTAGACACATAACTTTATGGCGCTTCTTTCTTCTTGGGCACGATTTCATGAGATGCCAAGGGTTTCAAATTCACCCTTTTCGAGCCAACTAATACCGAATAAATATTTGTATCCCCTTCATGTATTACTTTGCTGTCGAATTGCCATGGTCTACCAAGTAAAATACTACAAGCACTCATAGGCAAAATGTCACACCATAATTCATCATTATAAGCACCAATAGAAAAAGAAATAAAAGCATGTTTCTTAACATACAAGCCTGCTTTATCATCAAAGTCAACTCAACTTATAAGGACGTGAATGATCCCTAGTAAGCAGATTTAACTTTGCTACAACATCAGAAGAAACAACGTTAGTTAGGAACCACTATCAATAATCATACTGCAAATAAACTCACCAACTTTACAACGAGTATGAAATAAATTCTCCCTTTGTTCCTCGATAGGGGGACACTCTACATGAAGAACTCTTCGAAAAACACCCACGTAATTGCCAGTAGCAGGCTTAGCATAAGCAAAAAGAGACTCCCCTTCCTCCTTTTCCTCCAGAATGACATCCTCAAGAACAAACTCATATAACTCATCACCAGCATCTAACTCTTCATAAATTTTCACAATCATAGCTTTTCTATTTGGATAATTACTCGCAATATGTCCCCTCCCTTGACATTTAAAGCACTTTCTGTTCTCTTCAAATTTATCTCTAGTCACAAAAACTTCTTTTTTTCCTTATGTTCATCTTTGCTAACAACAGTCTTTTCCGCCATATCAAAATCAGACAAACTAGGTTTAAACTGCTTTTTGGTACCCCAAAATCCCCTAAGTTTGTCTTCCTTATCATGGGATTCAAATTTTTCAGCTAGTCGACATGCATCATTAAAACCGGTAAAAGGAGACACTTCAACTCTCTTCGCAATACTTCTATTTAGACCCCTTATGTATCTAGCAGCCTTTTGGTTATTAGTTTCAACAACATCACAGACTAGAAATAATCTTTCAAACTCATGGGTATACTCATTCACAGACATGGAATCTTGCAACAGAATATTCATCTTCAGATAATTTCTTTTATCATAATCAGCAGGCAAAAACTTCTGTAATAACTTCTTCTTTAACTTACGCCAACTCTTAAGTTTTTCTTTTCCTTCTTTTACCCTTTTTGCCTTAATATTATCATACCATATTCTCGCATATTTAGTCAATCTGACAACAACAATTTTAAACATTTTCATATCATCCAATTCGCTGATTTCACAGACCTTTTCTAGCTGTCTAATCCATTCAAGTAATTCTTCAGGGTCCCCATTACCAGTAAAATCATCCAATTTCAGCCCTTTATTATCAAAAAAATTTGATTTTACTACAGCTTTACAACCAGGTTCATCATAATCAGACCCAACATAATCCACATGATTAGGGTTCAGCTTTTTAGTCATAGTTTCAGTCAAAGCCCTCAAAGCATTTGTATTTGTCTGTTCCACTACACTCAATTTTAAATCAGTGTCTTGTTTTTATGACGTATATCAAATGCCATCATTCTTATTTCATTAAAAGCTTTTCTTATGTCCTCCATCTCCATAATGAAACAATTTCAAGATTAAGAAAAGATTCAACTTTTACGCTCCAAAACACCCAAACATCGATTTTACTACGCAAGAAAAGTAAATATTCAATCAAGAACACTCCAAGACTCCACAAGAAACTTAATCTTTAACACTTATATTATCATCAAAAAAAATCCCAAAAGATCGAAAAAGAATGGAAAAAGAATCGAACATTGTACCTTGTTCACGCCAACAACAGTACCAACTCGGAAAATCTGATACCACTTGATGAAATTACATTCTCAAATAGAGAAAACAATCAAAGAATCCAAAGCAAAGGACTTAAATTTATTCTATAAGTCCAAAAATTAAAACTCAAGTAACCAAATATTTTAATTTATGCCAACATTCCTGAACCACACAAATTAAATAACAAAACTACTTAGAACATTCCTGAACCTAAGTATTTTTGCACTCTCAATAATTAACATTCCTGAAAATTATTAAAAGGTTGATTTTAAACTCACTCTGAACTTAAAACTCTTAAGAAAACAATCATTTATTTTTTCTGAATAATGCATACTAAACTTTATTGATCATATGGCATATTTATAGTACATCCATAATCCGTATAAAAACCGAAAACAATTAGGAAAACTTAAGATAGGCGCCTAATATCTTCCTTTATCCTATTCTAATTAGAGTTTAGCAAACACCCTTAGACTTAGGAAAGTTTGTTGCAAATCTTATCTTTTAGCAACCACCTTATCTTTTCTTCCAAGCTTCATCTTTTAGCAACCACCTTATCTTATTTTCCAAACTCTATCTTTTAGGCGCCACACTTCTGTTGACTTCCTTCCTTTGTGTTCACTTTCCTTCTTCCTTCTATATTGTCATCTTGATCAATAACTTTGACTCTACACTTTTCTACTTTGACTGAACAAAAATTTAATTTACAATATTTCAACAATTAAAATGACATAAAATAACCTAAAATAAGAAAAACCCTTTTCAAGTGAAAAGGTAAGAACCTGTAGGCAAACCCTACATTACAAACTCAACTAACTATATTAGGAAAGGAATTAAATGGATGGACAATCCACATAAGGTAGATTGTTGAAACAGATAAATGCTACTATTATGTGTTTAAT
This sequence comes from Patellifolia procumbens, assembly GCA_947645195.1. NCBI lineage: Eukaryota > Viridiplantae > Streptophyta > Magnoliopsida > Caryophyllales > Amaranthaceae > Patellifolia > Patellifolia procumbens. The sequence goes on from CANSGD010000591.1 coordinate 884,985, forward strand.
CCCTAAGTGTGATTGACCTGTTGTTGTTACACAGTTTAGACCCTAGCATGTCGTAATGTCTTGTATAAAGTGATTTCTAAAATTCTGTGTACAAGATTGAAGGCAGTTCTTACTAGATTAGTTAGCCCAGTTCAGAGTAATCTAGATGTACAGGTAAGGTGGATCTGAAGAAGGCATATGAATCTTTGGATTGGGAGTTTATTAAAGAGTTACTAATAAGGTTGAAGTTCCCAGACCAGTTTGTTAACTAGATCATGGTATGATCACTTCTCCCTCTTTCTCTCTCAGTTTCAATGGTGTGCTTAGTGGGTTTTTTCAAGGAAAAACGGGTCTAAGAAAGGTAATCCTACTCTCATCTTCTCTTTGTGCTTGCAATGGAATATTTCACTAGATTGATGAGCAGAATGAGTAAAAGGAACGATTTCAGCTTTCATTATAGATGTGCTCCTTTGGCTCTTACTCATTTAATCTTTGCTGATGACTTGATGGTATTTTGTAAAGGGGATGTTCATTCTGTTGTATTGTCAAAATGATCTCTAAAGGCTTTTGCTGAAACTTCGTTGGAAGCTAGTTATGAAAAAAACACCTATTTATTTTGGGAATGTGCCAGAGGAGTTTTAGACTAGAATTATTCAGATGACGGGCTTTAGGAGAGGTGAGTTCCCTTTTAGATACTTGGGTGTTCCTATTACATCTAAGAGGATCTCTAAGGCTGATTTAGCTGATAAGTTTCTATAAAAAATTATGTCTTGGTATTCTAGACATTTATCTTATGCAGCTAGGATTATGTTGGTAAATGCTGTATTGTTAAATCTGCACACCTATTGGGCTCAAATCTTTGGTTTACCTAAGAGTGTCTTGAATAGGATTACACAAATTTGTAGGGCCTTTTTATGGGAAGGAAAAATATATCTTAGCAAGCCTTCATTGGTTGCTTGGAGTTGGGCTTGTTTGCCAAAGAAAAATGGTGGTTTGGGTGTTTGTGATTGTATCTCTTGGAATTTTGTTGCACTTGGTAAGTATGTTTGGCAGGTGGCTAGCAAAGCTGATCTTTTATGGACAAAATGGGTCCATCATGTCTATATTAAGGATAGTAATTGGTGGGAGTACATTGCTCCTTCTAGTGCTAGTTGGGTGTGAAAAGGGATATGTAAAGTAAAAGAAATTTTTAGTGTTGAATATAATGTTAGAAGCCAATGGATGAATGGAGAGAAAAGGTACAATATCAGAGAGGGTTATTATTGGCTGAAGGGCTCATTTGATAGGGTTGGTTGGCACCATTGGGTTTGGAATGGCTTGAATATTCCAAAGCATGCGTTTATTACATGGTTAGTGGCTCTTAGCAAGGTTAGAACAAGAGATAGACTGGCGGCTGCAAGTCTGAGTGTTGCTACTGACTTCTTACTGTGTAACCAAGGGCAGGATTCTTGCTCTCATCTTTTCTTTTGTGGTGTTTTCAGCCATAGAGTGATCTCATAGGTGATGGAATGGTTGGGCATTAGATGTTGTGGTAATGTCAGTGTGTACACTGGATGGAAGAGATGGGGGAGAAGATATAGGAGCAAAAAACAACAGGTTTGTTACACTGCTCTGGCTGCTGTTGTTTACCATGTTTGGTTGGCAAGAAATGAGGCTCTTTGGCGTGCTATTGTGCCTATGCCTGCTCAGGTTTGAAAGAGGATTAAGCTAGTGTGTGTAGAAGAGTTAAGGCTATGTGATGTTTAGCTCTTTGTCCTCATATTTTACAGTTTGGTTTTGTGCTTTGGAGGATGTAAAGTAGCTAATTTGCAGCTTTGCTGGCTGGGTGTTGTGTGCTATTTTTGTGTTTGTTTAGTTTGTGTTGCCTTTTATAAGTAGTTTTCTTCGTTTGGGTGTAACTTGGACATTGCTCATTTTGGATATATATTTCTTACTTTTTACCAAAAAATACTATGTTTGGTAGGGAGGAATTGGATGGAAATGAAAGGAAGGAAAAAGGAAAGGAAAAAAGAGGCTTTACCTTGTTTGATAAAAGAAAATCATCAAATATTTGATTGGAAAAGAAAGTCAATGGTATGAAATAATCCCTTCCTCCCAAAATGAAGGAATTTGGGAGAAAAATCTCCTCTTTTTTATAGCTGATGTCGTAGATTTTATTTACCTTTCATTTTACCTAAACATCATATTCTTTTCCTTTCTTTCCTATCCGACCAAACATTGGAAAGTTTAGTTTCCCCAAGTGTCCCTTCCTTTCTCTTTCTTTCCTTTCTTTTCCTTTCCTCTACTAGAAAATTAACAAACACACCGTAAGTTAAGATTTCAATAACAATAATTAATATTTAAATTATTTAGATAGAAGGAATGAATAATTTATTTATTTAAATAGAATATGTTTTAGTTAAATCATCTAAATAAAATCATTTATAAAATAATTTAAAACTAACGCAAACCATTTTAACAAACATAATTATTAAATAAATGATTATCGGTAAATAAATTTAAGTGAAAATAATGTTAAACCTTAATAAATACTCTCATCTCTTTTTGTTTGTCCCATTTACTATAGCTCCAAATGCCAAAGAATTTGATGTCATATGCATGTTGTTTTACAATAAATGTGGTGATAAAGTAGGTAAGGTATATGTGAGACAAAAAAGTGATAAAGTAGTGGTAGATGGGTAATATAATTTTCGCATATCGGAAAAGATAAAAAAAAGTACGATAAACAAAAAGAAATGGACAAAAACAGAAAGTAGGAAAAACAAAAATTAACGGAGGGAGTAATAGAATAGCTTTGAAAAAATCGGGTATTACATCTACTCCTCCTTAAAAAAAATTCCTTGAACTTTAAAGTTAGATATCGAGATATTAACAAAATATTAGTTATAGACTTTGTTAGTACTACATTCGGACCCCCTTAAGGAGTTTGGTCCTTGAAACTCAATAATTGTACCTGAAAAAAGAGTTCGGGAGACCGCTTTCTCATGTCATCTTCAGTTTCCAGGTGGCTTCCTCGTTTTGGTGATTAGTCCATAATACTTTAACTTACTTAACCTCCTTGTTCCGAGTATTTCTCATTGTGATATTGTTGTCTTCACTGTTTTAATGATGACAAATAATGTGTTTTAATTCTAGGATTTAATTATCTAACTTATAGTTTATTTTATTTGAATTAGTTTTGTTTTTAGACTTAGAGTTATTTAAGATTTAATTTTTTATATAATCCGTTCTCTATTTATTTTGTGACTTATGGAAATAGTTAATTTAATTATAACTTATGGAGAAAAGGTTATAAGTTTAACCTAGTCAAGTTTTTTTTAATTAATTATTATGCACTCAAATTTATATGCTATGAATTGCTTTGATTAAACTAATAACATGGAATATTATTTTAGATAAATTAAATTCCATTATATTGGTTGGAGTAGTGGTTTGTTAGTGTTATACAGATTGAACAATTCAAAGTGAGTATGCAACAAAGCAACAACCGTGTTATTAGAGAGGAATCGGATTAAGGCTGCAGTTCCTAGATTTCAGGAGGACCAGAAACAGACTGGGTAGTTAGTTCATCTAATCTAGAAAGTCCAACTAACCACCATGTCTTCAGCCTTCAATAACTAACTGCACGCTGATTAGTGGAGAATAAGGCTGACTGGGGAGTGGACTTAGTCAGCGACTTCATGGGCATAACGACTACAAAGTGGGTAGACAATGGGCTATCTTCAAGGAACCATAACTACCTAGTGGAGCAAAAATAGGAGCTTCTTCTCCTATATAGAGCACAAGAATATCAAATTTAAACTTGAACAACTTTCCATATTTGCACGCTATATAACTACGAAAGTTATTCGGTTTTTATACTCTTTAAAGCATTAATCATTGTATTATTTTTGAGTGTTGGGTGAGTGAAATTTTAGAGAATAAAATTTTTGTAATCAAGAGTGAAAGAGAGAAAGAGAAAGCTTCAAGTGAAGTCAAGTGAGGAAAGTCACCTATTAAGGGGGAACAGTGTGACGGGGAACAGGGACAAGTTCCTAGAGGAATAGAGTGAGGATTTACAATAGGTTGTAATTACTATTATAAATAAAGGCAAGGTTTCTTCCTCGAGAATTTTGGAAGTGAACCTTGTTAAAGTATCTCCTTGTGTTCTTCATTATTGATTACTCTCTTTATTAGATTTCAAGTTTTTAATTATCCACAAAAAGTTTCGAAATTCACCACAACTACACTTCACCCCCCCCTTGTAATTGATCTAGTGTTCAGACCAGACTAACAGATATCAAGGATTTTAATAGGTCGTTCTTCAAAAGAGTGGGTCTCATCAAGCTCCATGGTTTCAGGTAAAAGCATAGGTAGGATCGTGGACATATTTACGGACTTGAGGCACATGGAAGACATTATGAACATTGGCTAATTTTGTTGGTAAGTCTAATGTATAGTCCACTTCCTCAATACTTTCCAGTATCTCATGAGGTATGATACACTGAGGACTCAACTTTTCTTTTCTACTGAAATTCATTATTCCCTTGGTTGGTGAAGCTTTTAGCAACACTTTTTCTCCAACTTCTAAATCTAAATCTCGTCTCTGTTTATAAGCTTACTATTTACGTCGATCTTGAGCTGCTTTCATATGTTCTTGAATCAAATTCACATTGTTGGTAGTCTCTTCAATCATTTCTGGTCCCAAATTCAACGACTCGTTCATGTCACTCCAACATATAGGACTCCTACATTTCTATCCATACAACGCTTAATAAGGGAGCTATTTATAAGCTCAAGTGATAACTTTTATTATACGAGAATTCGATGTACATCCTAATATCCACCAAAATCCATTACACATGCTAATAACATACTCTCTTCGTCCCATATTAATCAATACACTTTCCTTATTTGCGACCGTTCCACATTAGTTGATACACTTTTATAAATGGTTTGTGAGTATAAAAGAAATAATTTTTCTTAATATTAATGGGTTCCACATATAATTAATAATCCACCAACGCCCTACCCCACTAACATGTACTTTATGTACTAAAACAAATATTAATAATCAACTACTCTAATAAAAAAGTTAGTCAAATAACGCTCCTAAAACTCAGTGCCAGTCAAATTGTGTCATCTAATATTGGACGAAGGGAGTATCTTCTAAGGTCGGAATTGTTCTCTCAGTTTCACCATTTGTTGTTGGGAGAAAGACAGTACTAAATTTCAATAGTGTACCACGACAATCTGAAGTTGTTTCCATAACTTAGATAAGATTCTAGAATCCCTATCTGAAATGATGTCCTTTGAAACTCATATAGTCTAACCACTTGAGATAAGTAAGCATCAACCAACTCTATTAACGACCAATTATCTTTAATTGCCACGAATTTTGTCGTGTTAGTTAAACGCTCCACTATCACCATATTGCGCTCTTTTCGAACTGTATATTCGGTAATCCCATGGTGAAATCCATAGATTTAGATTACCATTTCCATCCTGGTACTTCTAATGCTTGCGATTTTCCTCCAGGCTCCATGTTTTGTATATTCACCTTCTAGCATATTACGCATTTTGCCACAAAGTCTGCCACTTCTTGCTTCATTCTGGGGCACAAAAAATGATTTTTTCAAGTCCTTATAAAGCTTATCTCCTCCTAGATGTATGAAATATGGTAAGTTATGAGCCTCCTTTAGAATTCTTGTCTTGAGTTCTTCGTCTTGTCGCACGCACGATCTCTTTTTATACTTTGCAACACCATTGTCATTGATCTCGAATTCTGGTGCTTAAACATTTTCCTTTATTATTTCTCATAGCTTACATAACCACTTACTATAGACTTGTTTAATCCGAATCTCCTCAAATATATCTGGTTCAACGGTAAGGACATTCAACTGAGCTTAATTACATAGACATGGTCAACTACTTCCAGACTCAATCTTTTAATGTCTTCACATAACTCGTCGGCATAAACAACACGTTCAGTAAATGAGCACTCTTACTGTTCAACGCATTAGCTACCTTATTCGTTTTTCTTTCTTCAAATCCTAAACATATAAGAGCTCAAACCAACGTCTATGCTCACATTCAACTTCTTTTGGGTATACAGATACTCTAAACTATTATAATATTTATAGACTTTACACTGCACTTCATACAAATAATGTCTGCATGTCTTAAGTGCAAACACGATGGCTCCTAAATCCAAGTCATGAGTAGGGTAATTTTGCTCATGCGGTTTGAGTTGTATTGACGCTTAGGCCATTACTTTACCATGTTGCATTAAGTCGCACCCGAAACCTTTCTTGGAAGCATCATTGTAAACTTTAAATTCTTCCACTCCAGATGGCAATGTATATAATGGGGTTATAAGTCTATTCTTAAATTCTTGCAATGCTTCTTTAAATTGTCCCAATGAAATTTTGTTGTTTTCTTCATCAGGTTAGTGAAAGGTTGGGCCGTTCTCGATTTTTTTATTATGAATCTCATATAATATCCAACTACACCTAAGTAACTCCTTATTTTGTGACGTTCTTAGGTTGAGGCCAATTCATTGCTGCTTGAATCTCCGATGGATCCACTGAAGACCTTCCTTTGATATCACATGACCCTAAAATAAGAATTTTTCCAACCAAAATTCACACTTCGTTAACTTGGCGTATAATTGCTTTTCTTGAAGAATATTCGGAACTTTCCTCAACTAAGCCACATGATCTTCTTTATCCTATGAGTACACCAACATGTCGTCAATTATAAATATCCCGAACTTATTCAAGTATGGCTGAAAAGTCCCATTCATGAGGTCCTTAAAAACTGTCAGCGTAATAGTGATTCCGAAAGGCATGACTGTGAACTCATGATTGCGATATCTCGTACGAAAGGTTATTTTAGGGATATCTTCTTCAGCGATTATTGCTAGTGATAACCTAATCTCAAAGCTATCTTAGAAAACACTATTGCACCTTGAAGTTGATCGAAGAAATCCTCAATCCTTGGGAGCGTATACTTATTTTTCACCAGTGGTATTATTCAACTCCCTATTGCCATTATTACACTATTGCCATTATTCGCATTGAGTTTGTTTTGAGCTTATGGCACGATCGTTGCACGTGCCAAATTAATAACCTAACTTAGCCTAATATAGGGCAAGAAAGGGTCGAATCCATGAGGAAGCAAGGATTAATCAAGGTTTGAAAGTGATTAAGCGAGCTAAGTCTATTTTTAGTGGTTTTTTGATATAATTGATTAACTAAGAAAATATGAACGAATTAGCTAGCGATTAAACTAAATGAATGGGTTTAAACTATAATAGGAAGACACTAGGGGTAGGGGAATCACTAGTTAACCATTAGCTAACCTATTTGTCAAGCCAAGGGGATTCATTAGGGTCAAATAAGGGACTAAGTCACTCAAATATTTTCTAATTACTCTCTTGAGCTAATTAGGAGGACTTAATCGACCAATTTTACCTATTCTCATGGTAAAATCAATCAACTAAGTATTTCCACAACTCATATAGATTCAATTAAGGTCCTAGGAAGTCAATCACCTATTCTCATGGTGAAGTCAACCTATTGACTAGCCTAAGGTCAATCAAAAGCGTCATTTCTCAATCCTTCACTTTTGATCCCCAAATCAAGTTCAAATAGTGATCAATCAATTAAACAAGACAATAAAATAAGGTAGACAACCTAATTTCACCTAGGTCTAACCCCCAAGCTCGAGTTTTAAGGTCAACTAATGATCACCTAGGTCATCCCCTTCCCCTAGCTAGTAAACTACTCACAAGCCATGAAAAGAATGAAATAAAAAGCTTCAATCAACAATGATGATCCAACAATGGTAGAAATCATACTAAATAAGCTAATCATCAACTAATCACTATTAATCAAATGCTAAACTAAAATAAAGCAAGTATAAAAGCAAATAGAGAGAAGAGTAAGAAGAAATACTCAAATAAGGATGAAAATCAATTGCTAAACTCCATTAAAATAGCTTCAATAATCAACATTCAAAAGCTTAGATCTAGTTTCTCTCTCTAACTTCTACTTCTCTCTCTAAAAACTCTATCTAACTAGAACTAATTATTATCCAGAAAATAAAGCTTATCATAATAATTATTACAAATGGGTATTTATACCCCAAAGTACTAAGGGCAAAGCCATAAAACACAAAACCGTCCAAAAAAACCGATACAAAACCGAAATCGACCGAAATAGCAAATCTGGGCATGGAGCGCCCGCTCCAGGAACGCTCCTGGGCCGCTCCAAGCAGCTGCTTCTTTTCTTCACTTTTTCTTTGACGGAGCACCCGCTCCGCCTCTTTTGGAGCGCCCGCTCCGCCTCTTTTGGAACGCCCGCTCCGCCTCTTTTGGAGCGCCCGCTCCGCCACTTTTGGAGCGCCCGCTCCGCCACTTTTAGAATGCCCGCTCCGCCTCTTTTGGAACGCCCACTCCGCCTCTTTTGGAGCGCCCGCTCCCCTGTTTTGGAGCCTCTTCCTTTGTAAATCTAACTTTGAACACTTCAAGAAAAGGTTTGATGGGGGAGGGGGGATGCAAATGCACATGTAATGATCTATATGCAACTTAACTACATGCAAATGAAACAAAACTAAATACAAAGCATGTGACTATGAGAAAGGATGAAAAAGGGGAAGAAAAGGAAACTATATGGCCTAAAATGCATCTAAATGACCTACAACTAAATGCAAATAAGTGAACCTAAAGTCCACTTATCAACTTACTTCTTAGGGCATTTGTATGATATGTGACCTACTTTATCGCGCTCATAACACTTGATTCTTTCACCCTACGAAATGATTCCTGGAGGGCTCTTAGCACATTTCTTGCAGACGAAGTTCCTTTGGAATCTGGTTCCTTGTTGTGTCTGTTGTCCGGAACTCTGATTGTTGCGGTTGTTATAGCGTCCACCATTCTGATTGTTTCCACTATTGTTGTTATTTTCTTCATAGCCAGCTCTTTTGTCATGCCCTTGATTGTTGGAGGTTCCAGCAAGTTCATTTATTTTGTTTCTTCCCAGCACCTCTTTCTCACGTTTTAAGATTCTCTCTATATTGGAAGCCTTAGCGTAAGCTTCAGCGAAATGGAAGAAGTACTGCCTCCTTATCGAGTCTAAATATCAAACTAAAGTCCGTGTTCAAACTTCTGGCTTGGTGCCTTCATGGCACAACTGTTGGGCGGAATTGGGCATACTCAACTCTTGTACCCTCCTACTATACCCTTGATTAAACCTACTAAACTCATTGTATTTTTGTCTACGAATATGCTCGGTGAAGAACTGCCTCAATTGCTACCTTAAATGCTTTCCTATGAAAATTCTTTTGGGCTCTAATTATCGGTCCCACATTTTTCCACCCTGCATCGGCGTCTTCATGCAAGTACCAAGTTGCTTAATTCACTTTCTGGGCTTCAGGCATACCCGTGGTTATGAAAATCTTTTCGAAATCCCATGACCAGTCCTCCAAAAGTAATGGATCTTCTCTTCCTAAAAAGGTCATTGGTTTCAAACTGATATCTTCCTAGCCATTGAAGCTTGGGGGCTGTCTCTATTGTGCTTAGATCAGTACCTGAAGAACTAAGCCAAGGTATAGGCTAGTTTCTCGAAAGTCCTAAGTCGTGCTGCAACTTGTTTGGGAGTTTTGGCCATTTGATTTTCTCATTGTCTTGCTCTAGATCGAGTGTAAATGTATTGCATACTCTACATGCGTTATTCACATTATTGGTGTTTCTGCCATTCACATCGATCCTCATAGAAAGGCGAATTCGCATATAACCATGGTTCCTACAATTCATTTATTTCTCGCACATCATGTAACACCCCTAATTTTCACTAAAAATTTCGCGTGTCAATTATATGTTAAGCCTACTAAACTAAATATTACTTGGAAATTTAATTTTAAATAGCATAAGTATGATTCAAAAAAGATAAGTGTATAAGTAGGTTAATGTGATCGATTTGGAAAATATATATGTTTACAATGTGCATATTTATTTTATAATATAGGTATTAATTTTATTTTATGAATTTAAGTAGCATTAGATTTTATTTTAAGCGATAAATGTAATTCGGACCGATGATGTAACAAACAGCAAGCCATGCCAAGGGTGTTCGAAAATCATTGTCAACGGAATGATAATTTGGAGATCCTAAATCAGTTGTTTTTTTAAGCTTTGTAGCATTAATCTACCCTAATGTTGTGCCTCTTCCTATGTTCAATCTTTGCTGTCTTAAATCCCACCTTAATGCCACCTTAAAAAAAACCCTTATTTCTATCCAAAGAAGCTCGATATTTTTTCTTCACTCTTTTGCTTTCCCTTCACACGCTCATTACAAAAAAAGGGAGTTCTCTTTTTGTTTCTCCTCTTTCGTATTTTCGACTATTTTTGCACCCCATTTTGTTTGCCTCTCGTCTCCTTCATTTCTTGTCGGGTTTGGACGTGTAACTAGTCAAAATCCATCTACTCGGAAGGAGCTCGCTTGTGGTCGAATTAGTTTTTGAAGAAAGTGAAAGACATAGATGAAGTTTCTGTTTTGGTCAGACGAGTAATGAAGGTTGTGTTCGAATATGCACTTTACAAGTTGGCCGAGGTATCTAACGCCACCTTTAGCACGTCAGGATAAAATTAGTCAGTTTAGAACCATTAGATTACTTTTTAAATTATATTATCATGTTTAGGACTCTTTATCTGTGAATTTTGTTGTAATCTTTGCCATGAATTCTATTGTTTGATGTCATTGTGTACCGTCAAATTGACATGTTAGTCTAGGACTTTAAACTATTGTTACGCCTACGCTATTCTTATCAATTTGGATGCATAAATTGGTGATCTTATCACGAATAGGTTAATTTAATTGGAAATAGTAGAAGTATGTGTTTGGGCATTTTTGTAGTGTTAATTTGATTTTTCGGGAATTTTGTTTATATAGTTATGTAGTCCTAACTCATATTCTCTGCCTCCCTGTTATCTTCTCTCTCAACTTTCCTTTACTCCCTTCTCTCTTCAAGCTCCATAAATGGAGTCTGATATCACGTATTTATATAGACTTTTCTCCCTTATTTACAAGCTAAATTGTGCGTTATTTGAGCTCTTGGGAGCTATTTTATGCTAACTATCATTTATAGTTGTGGTTTTGTGTTTTAGTATTGAATTGCAGGTTTTAGGGAGTTTTCTCCTTATTCCCGAGCTATTTGGAAGCAACCACGGCTTCAGGAGATGTTACGAGGCATATAGAATGGCTCACGAGCTTTATGGGTAGTTTAGGAGGTCCCAAGACCTCTAAACGTGAAGAATTGAAAGCCAAAGAGTCAAAAAGGAGTTTTCCGTACCCTGATCGGGCAAGAAAAGGCCCGATCGGGCGAAGATATTGTGATCGGGTGGAAGAGTTGCGGACCCGATCGGGCGAGAGAACAAGAAATTTTAATGGGGGGTCTTACTACCAACCCGATCGGGCCAAAACTTACCCGATCGGGCGAGCCCATTTCAAGTCCTATAATTGCTATGCGTGTTGTGCATTGAAGAAGGGAGCCATTGGGCTCAAATTTCCCCAGGCCCGATCGAGCATCATCAGCCCACCCGATCGGGTGGAAGCCCAGCTTCCAATTCTGAATTGTTGCACGCGTGAACAGCAGCCAGGCCCACTGATTTGTTCAATCTTAATGTTGGGTGATAAGGGAGCACGTGGTTGCCCTCTTGCTGCTGCGTGATTAATCAAAATGCTAGGCTTGTGTTGAAGACCCGATCGGGCAGCCCATCGGGTTTGGCCAGCTTTGTCTCTTTATGCTGCTGTGTATTGCGTGGATTCCAAGGGAATAAGTTAGCTGAATTTTGTGTGTGGGCCCGATCGGGTGGCCTTCGCCCGATCGGGTCCCGTGCACGACGAAGCAAATTTTTTAATCTTTAATCCCGTTTTAATTAGGCTTTTTGGGGTATTATAAATACCTTCTCCTCATTATTTTAGAGACATCTTTTATTCTAGTTTTTCGATAGTTCTTAGTTTATCTTTATTTTAGTTTAAACACTCTAGATTAGATTAAAGGTGATTGAACCTCAGATTCGATTTTAATAAAAGTTCTTGCTTTCCGTCAATTGGTATTCTTCTCTACTCTTTGTCTCTTTAATTACTTCGATTGCTTAGTTTAATTATTCAATCATTCATGATGCAATTATTAGGGTTTCAAATTAGTTTTGTTATTGTCAATTCAATTTTGAGTGAGTAGTTGTCTTTCTAGGGTGTTAGATAGGGATGCCATGTTTATACCATGATTGTTATTTAGTCTCCTATTGATTCCTAGGGCTTGATTAAAGTGATTGTGATGTGGTTTGTTCTTAATTAGTGATTGATGTTCGTGGCTAATTTCATTGATTGCTTGTGGCTAATAGTTGTTTGCACAGATCCGTCTTACGATTAGAGGCCTAGGACACATCAGTAGTTCTGATTACGTTAATGAACATGCGGCGTATGTTGAACTATGAGCGTTGAGTCTTAACCACAGCTCAACACAAGCTCTAATCCCTCGACTCATGACTTAGGTTTTGATAGTAGTTGACCTTATTTGATTGGTATAAGCATGGTGGACCGACCTAATACTCTAGGCTTTTATTCCATAGTTAAACCCTCGGTTTAATTTGTTTTCCTTAGCTTAATTATTAGTTCAGTTAATCTTCCCTGATTTCATCTGAAGTAGCTAATTGATTGAATATTAATTTAGAAACTCTGTCTCCCTGTGGATTCGACCCTGCTTCCATTGACTACCATAGTTAGAGGACTGTAGGTTTATCTTTGAATAGGTGATACGACTAAATCCTATCAAATTTTGGCGCCGTTGCCGGGGAGACGACTAGTTTTCTAAGTTTTTATTTGGTTATTTGGTCTACTTCTCTGTACCTCATTGGAGCTTCATTGTTCCAATTGAGGTACGTTTTATTGCTTCTTTTTGTTTCTTTTGTATCCCTAGGTCTCAAAGAAACGGTTCCCCCATCCCAGCGGATCCCGATCTTACTAGGACAATCAGGCGGATTCGAAAGAAAATTCAGAGAGAAAAGCAGTCTGTTCAGCTGAACACCTCTGGATCAGACACCTTGAGTTCAGTTATGTCTAAATCACTGAAGTCATATGGGGTGCCCAACCCAGACGGTCTCTCCACTTGACCTACTATGCCCACCATTGCCGCAAAGAATTTCGAAATTAAGCCTGGACGCATCAGCATGGTTCAGCAAAATCAGTTTGGTGGGCATCCTACTAAAGACCCGGAAAATCAATTGCAGCGGTTTCAACAGCTTTGTCGAACCGTTAAACATGCCAGCGTCACTCCAGATCAACTAAAGGTCATGTTGTTCGAGTTTTCATTGAGAGATAGAGCCCATAAATGGTTGAACGACGTGAAAGAAGCAGAATGGAGTGAGATTTCTGTTGCATTTCTGAGAGAGTATTATCCACCTACAAAGACAGCAGAAATCAGAAACAAACTAGCCACGTTTTCCCAAGAGCCTGATGAAACGTTACGGGAAGCGTGGGCTAGGTTTAGAGATTTGCAAAGAGAGTGTCCACACCACAACATGGACAAATGGTTCTTGACGCAGACATTTTACAATGGTATGCAGCCTCAGACAAAGAGTATTGTTGATTCGTCTGCAAGAGGAGTTTTTCTGGATAAGGAATTGGATGTAGGCTATGAGTTTCTATCAAACCTCGCAACCAATGATCATTCCACTTCCCGCAGCCTCACGAGGAAAGTACTGGAGGTAGATGCCATTGCATTATTGAATTCGCAGATAGCGAAGCTGAGTCAGCAGATTAACACCTTCAGTTCCTCTTCCTCAGCAGCACCTCCTTTGACTATTAATGCTATGTCTGCCGTAGCACCTATTACCTCATCTTACTGCGAGGTATGTGGTGTTCAGGGTCACTTTGGGCATGACTGTCAGTTTAGTCAACATCAGATGGAGAAGGCAAACGCATTTCAACAGAGACAACCAAATTTCCCCCCTCCACATAACTACCAAAATCCACAAAACCATCAACCTCCACCTCCACAAAACCATCATAAACCCTCATACTATCAAACCCCACAAAATTTCCTGAGACCACCACCACAAAACATCCATCATCCCAATAACTTCCAAACTTCACAAAATCTCCACACCCCACCTCCACAAAACAATAATCCACAAGAGCCTCCCATATTTGAAGTGATGAAGCTGATGTTGAGCATGCAAAAGACTAATGAGGAGGCGCAAAGAGTTCAAGAGCGACAAATGCTAGCTATGCAAAGAGATAATGAGGAAGCACAAAGAGCCCAAGAGAAGCACATCAAACTTCTCGAGACTCAAATTGCACAATTGGCAAGCACTAATGCTCGGATGCGTCAAGGGGAATTGCCAGGGCAACCCATTCAGAGAGAACATGTGAATGCCATCACTCTTCGTAGTGGCATTGCTTATGATGCTCCTCCATTGCCCGTTGATGAGGTTACCCCAATTGCGGGGAAGAAGAGGGTGGTAGAGGAAGGGAAAATGAAGAGTTCGACGTCTGAAGTCGACTTATCTGTAGAAGCTGAACAGACAGGGAAGAAGAAGGAGAAGGTTTCTGAAACGCCTTTTACACCAAGGCTACCTTTTCCTCACAGGATGCAACAATCAAAGGTCGATCAGCAGTTTGGTAAGTTCTTGGTTATGGTCAAGAACCTTGAGGTAATGATTCCATTCACAGATTTAATTACCCAAGTTCTAGTTTATGCCAAATTTCTGAAAGACATGATAACAAAGAAAAGAGACATTGGTGGGGTAGAACGTGTAGCACTTACTGAAGAGTGTAGTGCTTTTATTCAGAATAAAACCCCACCTAAGTTAAAAGATCCTGGTAGTTTTTCTATACTCTGCCATCTAGGACCTATTTTTATTGATAAAGCTTTGTGTGATTTAGGTGCTTCTGTTTCTGTTATGCCATTATATGTTTATAAGAAACTGAATATGGGAGCACTTAAATGCACACAAATCATTTTACAGAAGGCTGATCGTTCTATAAAATACCCTCTAGGTGTTTTAGAGGACGTTCCCGTTAGGGTCGGGAAATTCTACATTCCTGTTGATTTTGTGGTGCTAGATATGGATGAGGATGCCCAGATTCCTATTACTTTGGGTAGGCCGTTTTTGTGTACTGCTGGTGCTGTCATTGATGTCAAGTCTGGGTCTTTAACTCTGAGTGTTGGTGATGATAAAGTGATTTTTAAACTAGCCAATGCTGTTAAGGCACCTATGCTTGAACAATCTTGTTGCAGGGCTGAGGTTTTGGATGAGGTAGGTGCAGAGAAGGTGAAAAGTGCACCTAAGGTTGCCTCACCGTCTGGAGGCATTATCAAGAACATTTGGAGGCGCAAGATGTTTGATGAGGGTGGCACTCATTGCCAAGCCCCTCCTATTTGAGATATGGAGGTATTATGGTCGTGCGGGACCTTTATAAACCAGCGCTGTGCGAGAGGCAACTCGTATTTTATCCCCTTTTCCTTTTCCTTTTATTTATTAGTTTTTTTTAGTGAGCGAGAGTGAGGGTACTAACATTGTTTTTCCCCTTAGAGTTGTCCTTTGTTACCTTTTGGCATTGAGGACACTGCCAAGTTCAGCTTGGGGGAGGATTTCTGTTTGTGTTCTCTATCTCTTTTACTGCTTTCTAGGATAGATTTACTGCTTTCGAAAAATTCTGAAAAAATCAAAAACAATATGGTTCCCATGACTGGTTTAGTTGCCTCCCTGTGCCCCTGTTTTGCTCTTATTGAAAACGATTTGACTCTGTTTTCTGGATAGTTGGGCATTTGTGATCTTGAGGCTATGATTTGATGTTTGATTGCTATGATTTCGAGCGAGTTTTGATTATATTAGACTACATTGTGCTCCATGCCTGAATTGGTTGGACTGTAAGGTTTCTTTGTAAGCCTATTGGATTCATTTCATTATCCAGTCTGTTTTTGTGTGATAGTTCCTCTTTAGTGGATTGATCTTGACTTTGACTTCGTACTTGTCTGATATTCGATGACTTGTAGCATTTGCTGTGATAGGGGCGTTCTTTTGTCTAATTCTTGAGCCTCAGAGTGAATTCTTGATATATTTTTATATTTTTATCCTCCTTAGCCCCGTTGAGCCTAATGACTTGTTTCATGTTACCTAAACCCTTATTATGAGCCCATGGCCTTCATTTCATATTATTTCCAAGCCTAGCTTGGGGGAGCTTTTGTATGGGTTGAGTTTGAGATTGGTTTCTTGGTTTGGTTTGGCTGTTGAGGAATTAAAAGTATATTTGTTGTGGTTTGAGTGTGAGAAAAAGAAAAAGAAAAAGCAAATTTAGAGTTGCGTGAATGAAGTTCAGAAAAATGAAAGAGAAAATGAAATAAAAGTCCAAAAGGATTCAAAGTTCTTTCATTCACGTACGTTCATAAAGGAAAATTCGCTTCATTGTTTAAAAATTGGGTTTGTTATGAGCTTTCATCGATTTATGAGAGTTGGGTTATTTTTTGTGGTTGTATTGTGTTGTTGGGAGTTGTCTAGGCCATCTTAGGCCATGTTTGAATGATTCATGCTCCCCCTTTCTCGGTTTTTCCACCACATTACCCAAAAGTATCCCTTACCTCTTACCTAAGCCCCATTACAACCCTATAAAGTCTTCTTGACCTCATGTCTCCATTGTTCATTTGATTGATTTCGAGTCAGTTTGTCAAAGTTATCTGCTAATTGAGTCGACTTGACTAGGATGAGCGTCCTTTAAACTTCTTACACACATGAGTGGGAAGGGTATTTATGGTTGGGTTGGTGAGTGTTCGGGCATATTCTTTGCCTGCCAAAAAATAGAGAGGAGTGACACCCTTGTGAGAGCCTTTTCAGGATATGTATGCCTTGTGGATGCTTGAATTTGATAAATTGCTTGGATGATTGGTGGTTGGATGGATTTGATTAGCTGAACTTGAATTTTGCCTGCTTGAACGATTCTTAGTCTTGAAGACGTTTTGAGCTTTGATTGATTTTTATCTATGGGGTGAGGCAATCTATTCCATGTTCATGTTCTGTTTGCTTGAGGACAAGCAAAGGTTTAACTTGGGGGAGTTTGATATCACGTATTTATATAGAATTTTCTCCCTTATTTACGAGCTAAATTGTGCGTAATTTGAGCTCTTGGGAGCTATTTTATGCTAACTATCGTTTATAGTTGTGTTTTTGTGTTTTAGTATTGAATTGCAGGTTTTAGGGAGTTTTCTCCTTATTCCCGAGCTATTTGGAAGCAACCACGGCTTCAGGAGATGTTACGAGGCATATAGAATGGCTCACGAGCTTTATGGGTACTTTAGGAGGTCTCAAGACCTCTAAACGTGAAGAATTGAAAGCCAAAGAGTCAAAAAGGAGTTTTCCGTACCCTGATCGGGCAAGAAATGGCCCGATCGGGCGAAGATATTGTGATCGGGTGGAAGAGTTGCGGACCCGATCGGACGGACGTTGCCCGATCCGATCGGGAGAGAGAACAAGGAATTTTAATGGGTGGTCTTACTAACAACCCGATTGGGCCAATACCTACCCGATCGGGCAAGCCCATTTCAAGTCCTATAATTGCTATGCGTGCTGTGCGTTGAAGAAGGGAGCCATTGGGCTCAAAATTCCCCAGGCCCGATCGGGCATCTTCAGCCCACCCGATCGGGTGGAAGCCCAACTTCCAATTCTGAATTGCTGCACGCGTGGACAGCAGCCAGGCCCACTGATTTGTTCAATGTTAATGTTGGGTGATAAGGGAGCACATGGTGGCCCATTTGCTGCAGCTTCCTCTTGCTGCTGCGTGATTAATTAAAATGCTAGGCTTGTGTTGAAGACCCGATGGTGCACCCGATCGGGCAGCCCATCGGGTTTGGCCAGCTTTGTCTCTTTATGCTGTTGTGTATTGCGTGGATTCCAAGGGAATAAGTTAGCTGAATTTTGTGTGTGGGCCCGATCGGGTGGCCTTTGCCCGATCAGGTCCAGTGCACGACGACGCGGATTTTTTAATCTTTAATCCCGTTTTAATTAGGCTTTTAGGGTATTATAAATACCTTCTCCTCATTATTTTAGAGACATCTTTTATTCTAGTTTTTCGATGGTTCTTAGTTTAGCTTTATTTTAGTTTAAACACTCTAGATTAGATTAAAGGTGATTGAACCTCATATTCGATTTTAATAAAAGTTCTTGCTTTCCGTCAATTGGTATTCTTCTCTACTATTTGTCTCTTTAATTACTTTGATTGCTTAGTTTAATTATTCAATCATTCATGATGCAATTATTAGGGTTTCGAATTAGTTTTGTTATTGTCAATTCAATTATGAGTGAGTAGTTCTCTTTCTAGGGTGTTAGATAGGGATGCCATGTTTATACCATGATTGTTATTTAGACTCCTATTGATTCCTAGGGCTTGATTAGAGTGATTGTGATGTGGTTTGTTCTTAACTAGTGATTGATGTTAGTGGCCAATTTCATTGATTGCTTGTGGTTAATAGTTGTTTGCACAGATCCGTCTTACGATTAGAGGCCTAGGACACATCAGTAGTTCTAATTATGTTAGTGAACATGCGGCGTATGTTGAACTATGAGCGTTGAGTCTTAACCACAGCTCAACACAAGCTCTAATCCCTCGACTCATGACTTAGGTTTTGATAGTAGTTGACCTTATTTGATTGGTATAAGCATGGTGGACCGACCTAATACTCTAGGCTTTTATTCCATAGTTAAACCCTCAGTTTAATTTGTTTTCCTTAGCTTAATTATTAGTTCAGTTAATCTTCCCTGATTTCATCTGGAGTAGCTAATTGATTGAATATTAATTTAGAAACTTTGTCTCCCTATGGATTCGACCCTGCTTCCATTGACTACCATAGTTAGAGGACTGTAGGTTTATCTTTGAATAGGTGATATGACTAAATCCTATCAGAGTCTAATACTCAATCCTAACATGGTGTCGGAGTGGGACTAAGATCGTAGCAATGTCTTCTTTCTTTGTCACAAATCCGAATCTTCTAGGGTCTGAGTTTCATCTTCTTTTCTTCTTCAATCAACCTCATTCTCGACGACTCATATCAAGTTAAGAGTGTTGAAATCATGTTAGATGTGTTGGAATTTGTGAAATAGAATGTCTTTGTATGTCTGAAAGGCTGTCATAAAGTATTGAGGCTTTGTAGAAGAATTTTGGTTTATAAAAGAAACGTGATAAAAAGCATGGTAGCCACTCGGGAAGGGTGCTGGTCGAGGACCGGACGTGCCTCATGCTTCCTCTATTGCTGTCGTTTTGTGTTTGTTCTGTTTTAATTTCAGAAATCATTTTCGTTAAATCTTATTAATTTAGGCATGTTTTGAAATTTAAATTTGATTTATGATGCCTTGTATGAAAATCATATCATTTTACCATATTTATTGTAATCCCTCGTAATTTTATGTATTTTATAAATATACTTTAAGTATATTTATAATCATTTTCATATCTATTTCATTTAATTATTCAAGTGTTGAATATTTTGAAAGTCAAATGATTGTTTAAACGTTTTAAATAATCATCAATATTTATTGGGTTAGATTTTTAAATATTAAATATATTATTAAATGTTTTGGATTGTGTTTAAAATGATTTTAATATTGGGTTGAGGAGCCCAAGCTTTTAATTAAAGTTTGATGTTTAAACTTGAGCCCAAACTCAAAGCCTAAACCTATTCATCCTAGGTCTTAGGCAAACATATAAATACCCCCAATTCCCAAGTTTGCACACTTTTATTTTCTCTCTTTACTCTCTCCCCAATCGACGCCCTACTCCCTCTCCTCTCCTAGGTTTGCTTCCGACGTCGAACCACCACCACACTCCCCTCACTCATTTTTTTCCGGCAAGTCACACCACCATCACTCGCCCTCCTCTCTGTGCGTTCAGCCGCTGCAGCAGCCGCACTCACTCTCCCCCTCTCTCGTCTTCCCTTCGCCCAGCAGCTATGCAGCAGCCTGCAGCCGCGCGTGCTGCCATGCGCCACTCCTCGCGCGTGTTTTCTTATTCTTTTTCCGGTTTTTTGTGGCTTACTTTGGTTATTTCTTAACCTTTATCCTCCATTCAATGTTTAACTAAGTATTAATATTAAAGTTTGATTTTTATGAGTTTTAATATGTTTTATAAATAAAGTTGAAAACTTTATTGGTTAAATTATTAAAAATCTGATTTTTATTTATCAAGAAAATAAATTATAATTTTAGATTTATTATTTATTAATTAAAGTGAGTTTTAAGTATGAAAGTAATGGTTTCTGAGGTTTTTAAAGCCTAGCCTTAAAGTATTATATTAAAGGTTGTTACAGTTCAAACTTTGATGTTTTTAAAGTATTTTAAAACGAGTTTTGAAGAGTATTAGAATAATTTATATTGATGTGAATTAATTCTGATATTAATTCATTGCTATGTTATTATTTTGGTAGGCGGAGAATTTACTTTGGGCGACTTCTAGAGCTCTAAAGTGGCCTCTCACTTTGTCTACACAAGGTACGTAAATGTCCTTATGTATTAGACTAGTATCATTTCCTAAGGATTAGGATTATTTATAGTATCATGTATAGGGAACCTTTTATGGTTCATACGTGGCTATTGAATTGGAATTTCGTGTTGTTGAGCATGTTAAATGCCTTTATGTTTTATTACATGATTAAATGGATGTTTGATTCAAGCATGTTGGTTGGATGTATTTATATTTTGATCCATCGTGTGATATAGATTAATATTATTTTATTATTGGATTATGGAGTTTGGTATTATTTCCTTTAATGGATATTTTATTACTTCTCATGTGAGTAAGTTGGATTATTATTGGTTATGGTTATTTTACTACTTTGCAAATATCGAGGGCTTTGTAGGGTATGTATATCTATTGTCATTAGACATTCGATTGTTGATTTAAGTCAACAAATAAATTTGGAGGATTAATTCTTGGTCAATGGAAATTGTTTGATCACTTATTTAATCCTAAGATAAAAGAGAAATATTTGTTGTATCCATGTTATGTGTTGGTTTTCTGTTTAGAGTCCAACAACGAATAACTTGTTAATACTTGAAGTGGAAGTAAATAGCAATAGCTTTAGACTTGTGCACGTTTGAAGTTCTGGACTAGTATGAGTTGGAGTACATGGTGGTAGCCCATGGATTTTCTTAGGGTCCGATTGATCACAGTACCCTATTTTATTTTTAAAGGTTCCTCGATATCGTTGGTTAAGGGATTACGGAGTCGCTCCCGTAATTTGTCTTCTATTTTGAAGGCTAGTTTTGGTTGGACAACTCGATCCATTGTCTATTTAATTTGCTAAATGATTATCATGTTGTATGTCTTGTGGAGTCAAGTCTTATTTTACGAGTTGAAGTCTTGAGGTATCTTTATTGATCATGTTTTATTGCTTAGTAGTATCATGATTAGGTTTCGTGTTTTATTTGATTTATGTATGTACTCAACTTTGCTGATTACGTGCTTTTCTGTGTGTCTGTGATGACCCTTTATTGGTGAGCAGTTTTCAATTGAGTATTGTCCTACAGGTTTGGAAGACATGATGCATCGTCTCAATTACTCATTTGGGATTTGGGAAGTGTTGATGAGAGATCGCTTTATTACTTTAATTGCTTCATACTTTTACGTTACTTTTATTAAGTTGATTTATGGATTATTTATTTTAAATGCTTTAAGTTGGTTTTGAACTATCCTTCGAGGTTTGGATAATGATTTGACAATTATTATGCTTAAAGTATTTAATAAAGTTTTTGCAACACTCTGAATAAGCCGATACATTTTCACACGGGCGATAATGCCTTGGTTATTTTCTTTTTTAGTTGGGAAAATATATGGTTTATAAAGAGAGAATTGTCGGGGTGTTACAAAGTGGTATCTTGGAGCTTAAGGTTTTATTGGCCTTTCGTGCCAAAACTACTTTTAGGCGCCTAGCTAGCTAATTATTTCTAAAGTTATTTTATAAAGTAAGCTCCTACTTATTCATTTCTCAAATTTATTTTGAAGAATTTGAGGTATGTTTTTGAAAAAGGTTTGAATCTTATTTTGACAGGGAATTTATTTTAGAATTTTATTTTCGAACTTATTTAATTTTTTTCGATTTATTCCTGATTTCTTTGATTTACTTTTCGGTTTTCTTTAGAATTTCCGAAAATTTTAATTAATTATTTCCTTTTATTAAATTTTATTTTCAGAAATTTGTCCGAAAATTCTTTTGAATTATCCAAAAAATTTCAAAAATTATTTTTGTCTTGCTTATATTTTATTTGAGTGAGATGGGTAGTTTAGGATGGGCATATAGGAAGAAATATCGTATGTCTACATTTAATTGTTGTGTTCAGTTTATTTCCTATCTGTTCAGCTGCTTTATGTCTTCGAGTCTGTTCAGTTAGTTCAGTACTTTTAGTTTGTTCAGCTGCTTTATGTCTGCGAGTCTGTTAAGTTAGTTCAGTATTGTTAGTCTGTTCAGCTATTCTGCCTGTTCAGCTGTTTTTGTCTGTTCAGTTGTTTTTGTCTGTTCAGCTACTTTTAATCTGTTCAGCTGTTTTTAGTCTGCACAAAGGTTCACTCATTTTTGTCTGAATGTCTGGTTGTGCATGATTGTCTGGAGTTTTAAATCGTGCTTACGTGTTAAATACATGCTTCTTTCATGGTTGGTTGTTGATTTATTTATTTTGTGGGTTTAGATTTCTTCTATTTATTTATTGTTGGGAATGTACACTAAGAGTGAACGTTGTTTATTTGTAGATGTCTTGCTCAACAGTAGATGGACCTTTAGGCATGACTGATAGTGAAGCCGATCGAGTTGGAAGTTGTTACAATCCTATTGTACTTAGTGATGACGAGTCCGACACAAAGTTTGTGCTTGAGAGCTATACTAATTTAGAGGTTGGATTACACCGTATTATGAGAGTAGCTACTGAGAGTGATGATGAGATGTACAATAGTTCGACCGAGCTAGAGGTCAAACCCGTAAGGATATTTACGCTGCTTTTATGGCCGACTGACTTGATGATGACACTGATAGTGAAGATGAGATTGAGGACTTTGATGAACCTTCACCTAAACGTATTAAGAGGATGACTAGAGCTGAAGAGTGATATCACGTATTTATATAGACTTTTGTCCCTTATTTACGCGCTAAATTGTGCATCATTTAAGCTCTTCGGAGCTATTTTGTGCTAACTATCGTATATAGCTGTAGTTTTGTGTTTTAGTGTTGAATTGCAGGTTTTATGGAGTTTTCTCCTTAATCCCGAGCCATTTGGATGCAACCACGGCTTTACGAGATGTTACGAGGCACGTAGGATGGCTCACGAGCTTTATGTATAGTTTACGAGTTCCCAAGACCTCTAAATGTGAAGAATTGAGAGCTAAAGAGTCAAGAGGAGCTTCCCATACACTGATCGGGCAAGAAATGGCCCGATCGGGCGATGATTTATTGATCGGGCGGTAAAGTTTCGTACCCGATCGGACGCACATTGCCCGATCCGATCGGGCGAGAAAACAAAGAAATCATGGTTGGTCATTTAAGCCCAACCGGATCGGGCACAAAAGACCCAATCGGGTGGGTGATCGGGCGGAACATTTTTGGTGTCACATTGCTTGTTGCTGCTGTTTTACACGAGAGGTCAATTGGGCTCTTGTGTGGACCCGATCGGGCCATGTCAAAGCACCCGATCGGGCTGTCCTTAATGGCACCTTGGTTTTTGTTGTTGCGTGTGATTAGAGGACAACAGTCAGCCCACCAATTAATTTATGTTGCTGCGTGTAAATCGAAGAACGCTGGGCCTTAACTCCTCTAACGAGTTTGATGCTGTGCGCTGAATAAGACGACGAAATGAGCTGGGCCAATTACTATGGGCCCGATGGTGCGCCCGATCGGTCTGCCCATCGGGTGGGCCAGCAGGCCTTATTTTTGATAGGTTGTGATGCTGCGTGGAAAAGAGGAATTTGGTTGATCATTCTTACTATGGATCCGATCGGGTGGCCCTTTGCCCGATTGGGTCCCGTGCTCGACTTCGCGGAATTTCTATCTTTATTTTCGTTTTTAATTAGACTTTTGGGGGTATTATAAAGACCTTTTCCTCATATTTTTAGAGACAACCTTTTATTCTGTTTTTATTTCCATAGTTCTTAGCTTAGTTTTATTTAGTTTAAACACTTTAGATTAGATTAAAGGTGATTGAACTCGGATTTGATTTCAATAAAAGTTCTTGATTTCCGTCAATTGGTATTCTTCTTTACTCTTAATTTCTTTAATTATTTTGATTTCTTAGTTTAATTATTCAATTTATTCATGATGTTGAAATTAGGGTTTCTTGTTAGAATTGCTATTGTTGATTTAATTATGTCTAAGTAGTTTAATTTCTAGGGATTTGGTGAGGAAAGCCATGTTTATACCTTGATTATTTGAATTGCTATTAGTTTCTAGGGTTTGATGAGACAGGTTATGGTGTGATTTGTTCTTATTGAGTAATAACGTTATTGCGCAGTTTCTTTGATTACTTGAGGTTAATAATTGTTTGCACAGATCTGTCTTACTTTAGAGGCCTAGTACACACCAGTAATTCTGATTATGTTTGTGAACGTGCTGCATATGTTGAATTATAGGCGTTGAGACTTAACCATAGCTTGACACTACTCTAATTTATCGATTCTCGACCTAGGTTCTGATAGTTGTTTGATTCTTTGATTGGTATAAGCTTGGTGGACTGAACTAGTTCCCTAGACCTTTATTTTATAGATTAAAATCCCATTTTATATTGCTTTCTAGTGTCTAATTATTAGTTCAACTGATTTCCATCTGATCTTGTCTGAAGTAGCTTTTTGGCTGTATATTTACTTAGAACTCCGTCTCTCTGTGGATTCGACCCTACTTCCATTGACTACCATTGTTAGAGGACTGTAGGAATTATCTTTAAATAGGTGATACGACTTTAGCCTGTCAAAGAGCCAAATTATAAATGTGTTATTGAGAATATGGATGACTTTGAAGACGCAGTATTCACTCTTGAGAAGTACAAGGAAAATATGGATAAGGAATCATGATGTTAGTCCTTGAGATTTATTTTGAAGTCATTTTCTCTATTTATTTTAGCATTTCTTTTGAATAAGGAAGCTACGCTACAATACTTATTTATTTTGGTACTCTTTCATTTGAGGAATTATACAGTGAATTCTGGTTATGAATTGAGGAAACGTTCATTATTATTACTTTGGGAGAAGTAATATATTCTTTTGGTCATATGAGTTGAGCAATATTATTTAGTACTCGAATGGGAATTATTTTATTTTATTTCTCATGATTGATTTTCTTGCATGATTGCCAATCGTGAATGATTGTGCAAGTAGTGGTGAATTGTTTGTGCTTGGACGTGTTCCAAATAAATTTTTTGTGATGGGACGTGTTCCAAATAAATTATTGGTACTTGGACTTGTTCCAAATAAATTGTCTGTACTTTGGATTTATTCCAAGTAAAACTACGATGAACCTATTTTCTTTAGACGATCTTGTATGATCAATCTTTCTTTTCGATGCCTTCGTAGAATGGCAATTAGTATGAATTGTGACCTGAAATTGGACGCATGTCTTTTTCATAGGTTACGCAGTAGGATGGCCAACAAAGATATTGCCCTAGCCTCTGCCATTCGTCTTTTCACGGAGAGATTGACCCAAGAGAGAACTAAATGTCCTGACACTATAGGCGAGATGTTTGAGAAGCTGGCTAAAGTTAAACCGCCTTATTTTAAGGGACAAACTCACCATAATTTCGTGGAGAGTTGGATTAGAGAATTTGACAAGATTTTCGGAGCTGTTAATTTCCCTGCGGCAATGAAGGTAGATCAGGCCGTGGTGTATATGAAAGATGAGGCTGATCTTTGGTGGAAGGAAAACGGGACTAGGATTAGTGACTAGGCTGATTTCAATTGGGATTCCTGTACCACTTCCCTTAGAGGAAAGTTTTATCCTGCTTTCATGAGGAAGCAAAAAGCTCAAGAGTTCATAAACCTTAGAATAGGAAGTATGTCTATTTCTGAGTACTACAACAAGTTCATAGTTTTGTCTAGATTTGCACCTGAGGTAATTGCCACTGAGGAGTTCAAAGCTCAGAGATTTAAGCAAGGTTTGACTGAGGAAATTCAATTAGGGTTAGGAGGTAAAACCTTTACATTCCTAAATATTATGTATGGGCGAGCTGCTCATATTTATGGATTGTAGACTAGGCGTGAAAAGGAGAACGTTGCCCTAGGAGACAAGAGGAAATATTTCCAAGCTAGTGGAAGTCAAGGTAATTACAAAAGGAACAAGAATGAGAATTTCCAAGGAATTGTGGTTAGTGTTCGTTTGTATTTGGAGAAGTAGAATAGTTTTATTTGTATACCTATTAGAAGTCTAAAGCCATTCCATTCCCACTAGTGATTCTTGTAGCTGGCTTAGTTCTTATAAAGACAAGATATATTGTGAAATTCAAAAGGTAGTTTTGAAGTGTCCTTCAGGAAAGTCGATTTCGTACCGACGTTTTGGGAAACCTAAGAGTTTTGGGATCATTTCTGCTATGTAAGCTGAGAAATTGATAAGGAAAGGTTGTGAATTATTCTTGTGTAGTGTGCATGATATAAGCAAGGAAGTTGAATCGAGAATTGCGGATGTACCTATTGTGAATGAGTTCTTAGATGTGTTTCCAAGTGAGATTTCTGGAATGCCGCCTAAGAGAGCTGTTGAGTTTACCATAGACTTAATTCCTAATATTGCACCTATTTCGAAAGCACCTTACAGGATGACACTTCTTGAGATGAGTGAATTGAAGACTCAATTGCAAGAACAATTGGAGAAAGATTACATTAGACCTAGTGCGTCATCTTGGGGAGCACCAATTTTATTTGTGAAGAAGAAGTATGGTAGTATCAGTTTGTGTATTGATTATAGTTCAAAAATGTGACTATTAAGAACAAGTATCCTTTACCTAGGATAGATGATCTTTTCGATCAGTTGAATGGAGCTAGTATTTTCTCGAAGATCGATTTGCGTTCAGGGTATCATCAATTGAAGGAAGCCGATAAGAATATACCTAAGATTGCTTTTAGAACGAGGTATGGTCACTTTGAGTTTACTGCAATGCCATTTGGGTTGACCAATGCACCTGCATATTTTATGGACTTGATGAATAGGATTTTCCATGAGTTCTTAGACAAGTTTGTAGTAGTATTCATTAATGATATTTTGATCTACTCAAAAAATGAAGAAGAGCATAATGAGCATTTGAGAATGGTTTTGGAGACGCTTAAGAGAAATCAATTGTTTTCCAAGTTCTCTAAGTGTGAATTCCGTTTGGAGAAAGTTGCATTTTTGGGTCATTATATGTCTAAGTTAGGAGTTTTCGTGTATCCTGCTAAGATACAAGCCGTTAGTGAGTGGCCTAGACCGAAGAATGTGTCTGACATAAAAAGTTTTCTGGGATTGGCTGGTTATTATAGAAGGTTTGTGAATGATTTCTCAAGGATAGCGAGACCTATGACTACTTTGATGAAGAAAGAATCGAAGTTCAAATGGAATGAGAAGTGTGAGGAAGCTTTTCAGATTTTGAAGGATCGTTTACCCTATGCACCTGTATTAACTCTACCCTAAGGGAATGAGGGATTCGAGGTATATAGTGATGCTTTAAAGAATTGTTTGGGATGTGTGTTACAGCAGAGTGGGAAGGTTATTGTGTATGCATCGCGTCAGTTGAAGATGTATGAGTCTAA
This sequence comes from Patellifolia procumbens, assembly GCA_947645195.1. Classification (NCBI taxonomy): domain Eukaryota; kingdom Viridiplantae; phylum Streptophyta; class Magnoliopsida; order Caryophyllales; family Amaranthaceae; genus Patellifolia; species Patellifolia procumbens. The sequence continues at coordinate 912,737 of CANSGD010000591.1, forward strand.
TTACCCTACACATGACTTAGAGTTAGTTGCTATTGTGTCTGCATTGAAGATTTAGACACATTATCTCTATGGAGCGACTGTGAAGATATTCACCGACCATAAGAGTTTGAAGTATATTTTCGCTAAGAAGGATCTCAATATGAGAGAAAGGATCGGAGATGGTTAGAGTTGATCAAGGATTATGACTTAGATATCCAGTATCATGAAGGGAAGGCGAACGTAGTCGTCGATGCTTTGAGTAGGAAGACGAGCCATATCGTGAATGCGTTGGTAGTTTTCGAAGAGTTGTATCGAGATATGCAAAGGCTTAGCCTTGAGATTTTAAATCCTGGAGAGATAGAAGCAAGATTGAGCGCTTTGTCGTTAGGATCGTTGATTTTCGATGAGATCTTGGAGTGTCAAGTTGGAGATGAGCATCTTGACAAGGTCAAAGAGAAGATGAAGCAAGGAAAAGAAGTTGATTTTAAGATCCATGAGGATGGAAGTCTTAGATTCAAAGGAAGGTGGTGTATACCACCGAAGTGTGAAGAGCTTAAGAGGAAGCTTATGGAGGAAGGTCACAATACTATGTATTCTGTACACCCTGGTGATGATAAGTTGTATGAAAATCTTAAGGAGATTTATTGGTGGATGAATATGAAGCGAGAAGTCGCTGAGTTCGTCGAAGTGGTTGACTTGCCAGAAAGTGAAGATAGATCACAAGAGACCTATGGGAAAGGTCCAATCGTTAGTAGTCCCTGGATGGAAGTGGGATTCGATTTCTATGGATTTTGTGACAGCATTGCCGAAGACCAAGAATGGCAATGATACTATTTGGATGATCGTAAATCGATTGACTAAATTTGTCGTCTTTATTCCGATCAAAGAGACATGGAAGAAGAAGCAACTTGCGAAGACTTATATTAAGCACGTCGTGAGACTCCATGGTGTGCCGAAAGATATTATTTCAGATCATGATTCGAGATTTCTCTCGAAGTTTTGGCAAAAAGTTTAGCAGAATCTTGGAACAACGCTGAAGATGAGTACTGCTTTTCACCCTGCGACAGATGGTCAGACTGGGAGGACCAATCAGACTATGGAGGACTAGCATGTGCGATTGATTTTCAAGGATGTTGGGAAGACCAATTAGATTTGATTGAGTTTTTATACAACAATAATTAACATGCGAGTATAAAAATGGCACCATTTGAAGCTTTGTATGGACTAAAGTGTAGAGGTCCTATTTGTTGTAATGATTTTAGTGAGAATATAGTCCTTGGGACTGAATTCATTGAGGAGATCGTTAAGAATGTGAAGTTAATTCAAGCTAGAATCCAAGCTGCCGAGGATTGGCAGAAGAGTTACACTGATTTGAAGAGGCGTGAAGATGAGATCGCCGTTGGTGATAAAGTGTTTTTGAAAGTCTCACCGACGAAAGGTGTTATGAGATTTGTAAGAAAGACAAGTTTAGTGGCAAGTATGTTGGTCCGTATGAGATTTTGCAAAGAGTTGGTAAAGTAGCCTACAAGTTGGCTTTGCCGGTGGAATTCGAGAAGATGCACGATGTTTCATATCTCACATCTTAAGAGGTATATTCCTGATGAGAACCATGTTCTAGAACCCGAAAGAGTGCAGATTGATAGTAGCCTCACGTATGAGGAAAGACCGGTGAAGATTTTGGACAAGAAGGTGTGTAGTACACGCAAGAAGGTGTGTAGTACACGCAATAAGGACGTGAGTATCGTGAAAGTACTTTGGTCTAACCATGAGTCCGAGGAGGCAACATTGGAAGCCGAGGATGATATGAGGAAGAAGTATCCTGACTTGTTTATTGAGGTGAGTTACGAGAGTGTAACTCGTTTTCTTTAAGAGGGGTAGAATGCGGTAGAAATTCGCGCTTTTGCCAATTTTTATGCATTTTTATGCTTTGTTTTGCGATTGGCACATGTTGGTGCAAAATAACGTGTCGTTGGGTGACACATTTGAGTTTGAGTTGGTAAACTGTGCACAAGGGTGACACAAGTATTTTGAGTTTTCTATTTTGAAAAGTTTAAGTAAAGAAGTTTTTCAAACAATTTAGTTTTTCGTGCCATGTTTCGGGACGAAACTTCTTTGAAGAGAGTAGCCTGCAATCCCCGTAATTCTATGAATTTTATAAATATATTTAAAGTATATTTATAATCATTTTCATATCTATTTCATTTAATTATTCAAGTGTTGACTATTTTGAAAGTCAAATGATTGTTTAAACGTTTTAAATAATCATCAATATTTATTGGGTTGAATTTTTAAGTAATAAATATTTTGGGTTGTGTTTAAAATGATTTTAATATTGGGTTGAGGAGCCCAAAACTTTTAATTAAAGTTTGATGTTTCAACTTGAGCCCAAACCCAAAGCCTAAACCTATTCACCCTATGTTTTAGGTAAACCTATAATTACCCCCGTACCCCAAGTTTGCACACTTTTATTTTCCCTTTTTACTCTCTCCCCAACCGGCGCCCTACTCCCTCTCCTCTCCTTGGTTTGCTTCCGGCGTCGGACCACCACCACACTCGCCTCACTCGTGTTTTTCGGGTGAGTCACACCACCATCACTCGCCCTCCTCGTCATGCGTGCAGCCGCAGCAGCAGCCGCACTCACTCTCCCTCTCTCTCGCCTTCCGTTCGCCCAGCAGCCACGCGCCACTCCTTGCGCGTGTTTTCTCGTTGTTTTTCCGGTTTTTCGTAGTTTCCTTTGGTTATTTCATAACCTTTATCCTCTATTTAATGTTTAATTAAAGTATTAATATTAAAGTTATGATTTTTATGATTTTTAATATTAAAGTTGTGATTTTTATGAGTTTAATATGTTTTATAAATAAAGTTGAAAACTTTATTGTTTAAATTATTAAAAATCTGATTTTTATTTATCAAGAAAATAGATTATAATTTTAGATTTATTATTTATTAATTAAAGTGAGTTTTAAGTATGAAAGTAATGGTTTTTGAGGTTTTTAAAGCCTAGCCTTAAAGTATTATATTAAAGGTTGTTAAAGGTTGAAACTTTGATGTTTTTAAAGTATTTTAAAACAAGTTTTGAAGCATATTAAAATAATTTATATTGATGTTTTTATTAGGATATTAATTCATTGTTATGTTAATATTTTGGTAGGCGGAGAATTTACTTTAGGCGACTTCTAGAGTTCTAAAGTGGCCACTCACTTTGTCTACACAAGGTACGTACATGTCCTTATGTGTTATATTAGTATCATTTCCTAAGGATTAGGATTATTTATAGTATCATGTATAGGGGACCCTTTTATGGTTCATACGTGGCTATTGAATTGGAATTTCGTATTGTTGAGCATGTTAAATGCCTTTATGTTTTATTACATGATTGAATGGATGTTTGATTCAAGCATGTTGTTTGGATGTATTTATATTTTGATCCATCGTGTGATATATATTAATATTATTTTATTATTGGATTATGGAGTTTGGTATTATTTACCTTAATGGATATTTTATTACTGCTCAAAGGCCGAGGACTTGTGAGTAAGTTGGATTATTATTGGTAATTATTATTTTATTACTTCTCAAAGGCCGAGGACTTTGTGAGTAAGTTGGATTATTATTGGTTATGGTTATTTTACTACTTTGCAAAGACCGAGGGCTTTGTAGGGTATGTATCTCTATTGTCATTGGACATTCGATTGTTGATTTAAGTCAACAAATAAATTTGGAGGATTAATTCTTGGTCAATTGGAATTGGTTGATCACTTATTTAATCCTAAGATAAAAGAGGAATATTTGTTGTATCCATGTTATGTGTTGGTTGTAACACCCCGACAATTATCTCTTTATAAAACATATATTTTTCCCAACTAAAATAGAGAATTATCAAGGCGTTATCGACCATGTGAAAACGTGTCGGCTTACTCAGAGTATTGTAGCAGAAAAACATTAAATAAACTTTAATAAATAGTTAAAACATAATAATTGTCAAACTAATATCCAAACCTTGAAAATAGTTCAAAACCAATCAAAACATTTTAAGAATAAATAATCCATAAAATAATTCAATTAAAATAATGTAAAGGTAGGAAACAAATAAAATATTAAAATGATCTCCCAACATCGCTTCCCGAGTCCTAAATGAATACTTCCTCCGTTTCTTTTTAATAGAAACAAACTCAAGTGGGTGGACTCCTAGGCAAAACTTTGGTTGAGTGTGAAAGAGATGGAGAGAGAAAGTGGAGCATGTGATAAAGAGAGAGATAGAAAGAAATGGCTTGTAAAATAGGAAAGAAAACATTTGTTGCAATTAATTTGATATTTCCATATTTGGCAATTGTTGCAATTAAAAAGAAACAAAGGAAGTATTTGAGATGATGCATCATGCCTTCAAACCTGTAGGCAAATACTCAATCGAAAACTTCTCGCCAACAAAGGGTCATCATAGGATCAACATGCACAACCATGATCGACACACAGAAAAGCACGTAATCAGCAAGGCTGAGTACATACATAAATAAAATGAAACAAGAAACCTAATCATGATACTAATGAACAACCAAACATGATTAATAGAGTACCTCAAGACTGCAACTCATAAAATAAGACTTGACTACACAAGACACACAACATGATAAATATTAGTAAATTGAATAGACAATGGATCGAGTTGTCCAACCAAAAACCAGTCTTCAGAATGAAAGACCGAGTTACTGGCGCGACTCCGTAACCCCTTGACCAACGATATCGAGGAATCTTTACAATTAAAAATAGGGTACGGTGATCAATCCGACCCCAAGAAAAACCATGGGCTACCACCATGTACTCCAACTCATACTAGTCCAAAACTTCAAACGTGCACTAGTCTAAAACTATTGATATTGACTTCCACTTTAAGTATTAGTAAGTTATTCGATGTTGGACTCTAAACAGACAACCAACACATAACATGGATACAACAAAACATTCCTCTTTTATCTTAGGATTAAATAAGTGATCAAACAATTCCAATTGACCAAGAATTAATCCTCCAATTTATTTGTTGACTTAAATCCACAATCCAATGTCCAATGACAATAGAGATACATACCCTACAAAGCCCTCGGCCTTTGCAAAGTAGTAAAACAACCATAACCAATAATAATCCAACTTACTCACAAAGTCCTCGGCCTTTGAGAAGTAATAAAATATCCAATAAGGGAAACAATACCAAAATCCCAAATCCAATAATAAAATAATATTAATCCCTCATGTGAATTAATAAATAAACTTCCCTTCCCAAACATGCTTGAATCAAACATCCATTCAATCATGTAATATAACATATAGGCAATTAGCAGGCTCAACAACACGTAATTCCAATTTAATAGCCACGTATGAACCATAAAAGGGTTCCCTATACATAATACTATAAATAATCCTAATCCTTAGGACATGATAGTAGTCTAACACATAAGGACATGTACGTACCTTGTGGAGACAAAGTGAGAGGCCACTTTAGAATTCTAGAAGTCGCCCAAGGTAAATTCTCCGCCTACCAAAACAATAATACAACAATGAATTAATATTCTAATTAATTCACAGCAATATAATTTATTTTAAAACGCTTCAAAACTCGTTTTATAATACTTTAAATACATTAAAGTTCCAACATTTAACAACCTTTAATGTAATACTCATAAACTTATACTTTAAAACCTCAAAAATCATTACTTTAATACTTAAAACTCACTTTAAACCAATAATAATAAATCTGAAATTATAATTTATATTCATAATAAATAAAAATCAGATTAATAATAATTAGAATAGTAAAGTTTTCAACTTTATTATAAAAACTTATAAAAGTTATAACTTTAACATTCAACTATAATTAAATATTAGAGTAGAGGATAAGGGTTAATAAATAACCGAAGAAAACCACGAAACCGGACAAACACGAAGAAGACATGCGTAGGGTGGCGCGTGGAAGTCACGCGGCTGCGTGGCTGCTGCGGCTGCCGTTTGCGGACGAAGTGGAACGGGGACTGGGTGCGTGGCTGCTGCGGCAGCACGCACGGCAAAGCGAGAGGGGGTGATGGTGGTGTGCGGTGGCCGAAAAAACAGAGAGATGAGGTGAGGAAGTGTGGTGGTCGGCCATACGGCACACAAATTGAGAAGAGAGGGAGAGGGGGCGGACGAGTGAGGAGAGAAAAATGAGAGAGAAAATAAGAGTGTGCAAAATGGGGGTTTTAGTGGGTATTTATAGGTTTTGCCTAAAACCTATGGCACTTAGGTTAGGCTTAGGTTGGGGCTCAAGTTGATCATGAAACTTAAACAAATGGTTGGGCTCCTCAACGCAACATTTAAAATCATTTAAAACACGATCCAAAACCTTTATATAAAATAATCAATACTTAAAATCCAACCCAATAAATATTAATGATTATTTAAAAAGGTTAAAACAACCATTTCACTTTCAAAATAGTCAATACTTACATAATTAAATTAAATAAATATGAAAATGATTATAAATATACTTTAAGTATATCTATAAAATTCATAAAATTACGGGGGATTACATTGGTTGTCTGTTTAGAGTCCAACATTGAATAACTTGTTATTACTTGAAGTGGAAGTGAATAGCAATAGCTTTAGACTTGTGTACGTCGGAGGTTCTGGACTAGTATGAGTTAGAGTACATGGTGGTAGCCCATGGCTTTTCTTGGGGTCGGATTGATCACCGTAACCTATTTTATTTTAAAGGTTCCTCGATATCGTTGGTTAAGGGATTACGGAGTCGTGCCCGTAATTCGTCTTCTATTTTGAAGGCTGGTTTTGGTTTGACAACTCGTTCCATTGTCTATTTAATTTACTAAATGATTATCATGGTGTATGTCTTGTGGAGTCAAGTCTTATTTTACGAGTTGAAGTCTTGAGGTATCTTTATTGATCATGTTTTATTGCTTAGTAGTATCATGATTAGGTTTCGTGTTTTATTTTATTTATGTATGTACTCAGCTTCTCTGTGTGTCGATCATGGCTGTGCCTATTGATCCTGTGATGACCCTTTATTGGTGAGCAGTTTTCAATTGAGTATTGTCCTATAGGTTTGGAAGACATGATGCATCGTCTCAATAACTCATTTGGGATTTGGGAAGCGTTGATGAGAGATCGCTTTATTACTTTAATTGCTTCCTACTTTTACGTTACTTTTATTAAGTTGATTTATGGATTATTTATTTTAATGCTTTAAGTTGGTTTTGAATTATCTTTCGAGGTTTGGATAATGATTTGACAATTATTATGTTTTAAGTATTTGATAAAGTCTTATTTAATGTTTTTCCGCTGTTACATTCTGAATAAGCCGATACGTTTTCACACGGACGACAATGCCTTGATAATTCTCTATTTTAGTTGGGAAAATATATGTTTTATGAAGAGAGAATTGTCGGGGGTGTTATATTTGTGAAGTATTTTAGGATGATGTGTATGATATATTTTGTGTTATCGACGTCGTAATGTCCATGAATGATACTACTCTTAGCACTATTCTGCCAAGAGTTATGTACGGAGAGTATTATGGTTATGTTGTAATTAACTCTATAGCCAAACTCAAATCACAGTTTTTTCATATGATGTAATTTTGATATTGTTTTGAAATATTATATTTCCTTCGTTTTCTTTTAGATGTTACACTTTTCATTTTAGGAAGTTTTTAATTAGATGTTACACTTTCCTTTTTTGCATAAAGCTTCTCTTTATCTCTCTTCAATTACATGGTCCCCACTAATTTTTTCTCTCTACATCTCTCCTATCCAAAAATTAACTAGAAGTCAGTGAAAAAAAAGTGTAACATATAATAAAAACAGATGAAGTATTTTGGTTTATTCTATTCGGAGTTAAAGGTAAGAAACTGTCATTGTCTAAAAGTATTATATTTTGGTTTATGCTATTTGGAGTTGAAGGTATGAAATTGTTATTGTTTTGAAGTATTATATTTTGGTTTATGCTATTTGAAGTTGAATGCATGAAATCGTTATTATTCTGAAGTATTGTTGTTATATTTTTGGAATTGGTGCGTCTTGGCTAGCAGACCTAATTCATGGGCCCAATTCATCAAGCCCAAGTACCACTGACACTACTAGTGTCAATCCGTCCAACGAACAACAATGTTCATCTATGGCCCTATTTTCGTCAACTTATTTTAACAAGTTTCAATAAAAATAAGTTCGGTTTCAGTAAAAATAAGTTCAATTCAGTATTAATAAATTCAGTTCAGTATATATAAGTTCAGTTCAGCAGTAATAAGTTCAATGCAATAAAAATCGGTACTGCAAAGAAGAAAAAACAACATAAATTAGTAAAAATAAGTTCATTCATTACCAAGAAGTTCAGTTGAGTAAAAATAAGTTCAGTTCTAGAAAAATCCAGTTGAAGAGAACAGGGCCTAAGTCATGTATTATGATCATAAGCGTCTAACATTACAGATGGAGCATGATTCATAAAGAAGATGGACGTTCGAGCTCCATTGAACAAGATCGAGCAACACAAGATTTATGTTACATTGCACAAGATCCTCTATACAATTTTTTTTGGGAAAGCCTATATGGTGACCTTCAAGCTTTTGAAAATTCTATACGATGTAAACTCTTTTATCTATTTTCATTTTGTGACCCTGATCTTATGTTTTTTATTTTTTTTTAAACCTTTCCTCATTTAAAAAATCAATTTCTAATTTTAAAAGTGTTTTTTATAGTTAGGAAATTATTTTAAAAACACAAAATTATATTTCATAGGAGTTCAACTACTAATGTCACTCCTCAATGTCTCTCCATGACCTAATCTCAAATTTACCAAATTTTCTTTATCAACTTTACTTCTCTCCAATCTAGGGATGCCAACGGGTAGAACCCCTACCCGGATCTGACAGTTGATGAAAATGAGGACTCAGATGTAGATCCATACAGGTCCTACGGATCCAAGCCCCAAAAGATGCTTGCTAATTTTCTTCAAATAACCGTACTTTTCACAATAATTAACTATTTTAAACCATAAAACAATGTCATTTCACATCTTTATTTGTTGACGTTCGAGCATTCAAGTTTAATACAAATATTCAAAAATAACATTAAAAGTTCAATACAAATAAAAATGAGCGTTAGAAAGTCGGAATGCCAGTTTAAAGTGAGAAGAGTAAACGACCATGGAGGAGTTGGGGAAGGACTCACATAAAATTTAGGGTTACACACTTGGAATTCCATTTTAAAGTAATTGAGTAAGTCAGTTTATTTTAAAATAATTTTTTAAAATAAAAACGGATAAACATAACCGAGTTTTTCAAACAAGGGATCCAAATTCAAGGGTCATAAACATGAGGACCCATATCCTTCCAAAACGAGTTTGGATCCTCAGATTCGGGTTAGATCCATTACCAGTTGTCATCCTTACTCCAATCTCACTCCTCAACTAAAAGGTTTTTGCCTACCTACTCTTCTCTCACGATTGCTAATTTGAATAATTAAATCTGCTTTCACATTTTTTTAATTACATTTTCCACTTTTCTTTCTTCTGTGTTGTAGAAGGGTGGATTAACGAATAACTATGATCTTTAAGTGTTTAAAAATTTAATTGTTCGTATATTTTTTTCTTCAATGATTTCATTTTTTATTGCTACTACAATTAGGGGTGTGCAAAAAAATCCGATCCGGAATTCCGGCTACCCGATTAAAAATTTCAAATATCCGATCCGATTTTTAAAATTCGGTTTTAAAACCGGATTATCGGATACGGATACGGATATGTCTTTTGAAAATTCGGATAATCCGAAAATTCGATTTTTTAAGAAAAAATATTCTTTCTGCTAACCCATTCATTTGGGCAACCCAAGCCCAAATATAATTTGAACCTAACTCTCAAGAATTATACTGCTCCGCTGCTTATAGTCTCCTTCGTTCACACTACTGTCAGCCATTCAAATTCATAGTCATCAGTAACATATTCCTTCAGACTACTCCTCATGAATTTTCACCTAACTCTAAAGTTGGCATATGTTTTTTGATTGGCTGAAATTTGATGAATGTATTGAAATGGTTAATTCTGTGTGCTATGCCATGATATAAAAATTACATATGCCAGTACATCTGTCCAATTATTTTTTTATGAATGTTTTGTTGAGTTCTTGAGGATATGATGTCGAATTGTAAATTTTATGTATTGGTGGCGTATTGTGTATACTGAAAACATATTCACAATAACTTGTTATAAATTTCCATGTATGTTTTGTAGTATTGCAATGGTACGAAATGGGTCTTAGAGAGAAGCTAGAGAGAAAAGGGAATTCTAGAGAGAGAGGGAGAAAAAAGAAGAAAAAGAGGAACCCTAAAAGCCCAAAACCACCGCCGTCGAAGAAACTAAACCGCCTAAACTCACTGATCTTAGATGGTTTGTTCATCAAAGCTACAATCTTTGGTTACTACCTAGTTGAAGGAACCGCAAAAAATCATCATAACCCTAATCTTTGCAAGAATCGAAGAGTTCTGAAGGATCTTCAAGATTTGAACCTGGAGCAGCCGGAAAATTGCACAAGAAACGAGGAGCTTTGCATCATTACTCACGGATTTGAAGAAGCTGGCGTGTTTGGAGCATTAAAGGAGCTATTTTGGATTAAATTTTTGGCTAAAATTGGGTCTCAACCAATGGAAGGGGAGTGGCTCTACATCTTCTCTAATTCTCTTTTAATTTTCTGCTTAATTAGACTCTATTACTGCCTATGTCTACTTATTTATTGCAATTATTACTGCCCTACACCCTATTACTTGTATGAGGTTTGCTGCACCTTGTCTACAGATTTAAATGTTATATTTTGGATAATTACACTTGCATATTTAGATTTTTGCTTCTGTTTTCTATGTGCTAAGTGTGCTTATCAAGTCTTCATGTGTGCTGCTATTACTGCTATCAACTATAAATACCCTCTTATGAATCATAACTTAGCCCACACCAAACTGAATATCCTCTCTGGCCTTAGTTTCTCTCTACTGCGTATCATTTTCAATACTTCAGCCCTCACTCTTCCTTTAATGTCTGAGCCTGAACCTTCTCTTAGCTATGTCCACGCCCTCCAATCCAAACCTAGGAGCTCTACTACTGCCTTTCCCCATCACAATCAGGGGTCCAGTTCCAATAACTCTCAATTTATGGCTCAGTCCAACTGAACCAACTGATCTCCCCAATCACCAGAACCACTTACACTCCAAGACAATGGATGCTGACAGTGAGGCTCCTCCTACCTCACCCATTTCCCCAGGGAGTCCAAGTCATAATGACTCACAATGTGCCCCTAATTATCCCCCCAGCATAACTGTTGATGCTCCTGTGTTATCTGAGGAAGAAATTCAAAAACTAGCTGCTACTTGTCTGTTTGGAAAGGTGTGGGGGGAATATGTACACTCTGATGTTGTGCAAGCTAGACTGAAAAGGGATTGGAGTTTTGCTGAGGGTAAGATTCCTATACGCTTTCTCTCTAATGGCTGGTACTTAATTGAGTTTACTTCCCCTAGTGATAAAGAAACTGTTTGGGATAGCAGGCCTTGGTTTGTACAAGGGCTGAACTTTGCTTTAGTCCCTTGGAAACAAGGTTTCAATCCCTATGAAGAACAACTAACTCATGTAGATCAGTGGGTTAAAATCCCTTTTTTACCTAATGAATTCTGGAACCTTATCACCTTAGAACTCTCACCTTTAAAATTGGTACTCTCATCAAATTAGATAGGTTCACTCTTCTTAATGATGAAAAGGCCCAGTTTGCAAAAGTTTGTCTAAATATTGATATCACTAAACCTGCTCCTAGATCAATTACTATAAGAAATGCTCATGGTGTGTCAACTGAATTTTATTTGACTTATGAAGGGGTGCATATAGTATGCCCTCTTTGTGGACTGAATGAACACTCCATTGTCTCCTGCCCAAAAAAGCCACCACCATGTCTAGACCTTGTAGTAGCTAAGTTAGAAGCTAGTAGTCTTTCACCTGGACTGAACAAGTGTAACCCCACCAATCCGGAATATAATTGGCTATTTGTCAGGCCAATCAGGAGAGGTAGACCTAAGCCACTGAACACTAAACCCTACTCTAAACCAGGCCCTAAAGCAAGACAATTTCCAAACACTATACATCTAAACTCAGTGTTGTATCCTAACCATGGAAAGGCCACCACTTCTGCTGGTAATTCTAGTCAGTCTAACCAGGTTAAACTGTCTAACACATTTGACAAGCTAGCTGATCTTCAAAACCTCAGTTCTGAAAACATTACTCTGATTCCTCCTGCTGCTATGGCTCCTGTTTCTGCTGAAAATGTACTTGCTACTGAAGTTGATGAGGATGGGATGGATATAGCCTTCCTAAATGCTATGGGAGTAATCCATCACCACCCTGAACTGGAAATGGTTCCTGTTGCTTCTGACAACTAAAAGAGGAGAAGGAGAGAGGAGTCTCCTTCTTCTTCTACCTCACATTTTGAAGGATGATCAAGCCTTGCTCTCAACTTTTTGGTTGCTTGGGATTGTGCTACACTAGTCTTATTAGCCTTCTTTTTGCTGTTTTTCTAGTTAGAAGAGCTATGTATTATCCTACTTGTAATCCCCAAGTTATTTTGCCCCTCCTTTGTTGTTATGTGTTGAACTTCTTTTGTTGGAATGGGATGTTGTATTTACTTTACTACTTTGCTTCAGCTACTGCCTTAATTGATTTAGTTCTTATGCTGTCCTGCTGGGTTGCCTTAAGTTACTGTGCTTTGTTCATGTATAATTCCCAGTGCACCAGTCTTCTGCACACTTATTTGCTTCTCACTCTATTGCACAATCCTTATAATCTGGGTAAGATGCAGATGAACCCCAATTTTCAACACATGGAACTATATCATCTCTCTTATTATGAAAGATCTGTACATTTTGGTCTCTTAAACTGCTATAAGGCACATTCTAAGCTTTTCAGGAGTCAGACTTTAAACTGGTTCAGGCCATACTCTTTTAACAAATATGTGATACCAAGAATGAGTTAGCCTCCTACTGTTTTTAATTCTGCAGACCACACCTGGGTTGTAGACTCCTATATCAATAAGAGGGTTACCCCCTGTGCCCTTGGGTACTCAAGTGATACCTTTCATCTACTAATTGAGATTGCTGATTCATGGCCATACTTACAGGAAATCTCTCCCTCAGTGATCTTGGTGTGGATTAGCAAAGGATGGCAACAACCTACTCACATCAGTTTACCTCAATGCACAAGGACAAACCAAGGCATTTGGGTCCAACATTTTAGATACTGTTGTTCTACTTACTTATATCACCTATGTAATGCTGTTTTTTACATAATTGGGTGTATTTTACGAACCGAGTGCTTCGCCACTCGCATGGAATTATGGGTTTATGCCCATACTTGGCTACAACAAGTCTTCGTTTCCATAACCAAACGAAGTACTTTAAGGAACAACCATAACATAGCAAAATTTCTAAAATTATGAAGATCTTGGCATGGTATATTCAAGGGGCAAAAAAACCCCAAGCCCTAGTGGAACTTATCTTCCTAAAAAATAGATATAAACCCGACCTTTTCTTCATTATGGAAACCATGACAAATAACGACAATAGTAAGAAAATCCTCAAAGCTTTACACTTCCAAAACTCACTCATTATTGATCCGGTCAACCATTGTGGTGGGATTTGGATTTGTTGGAATAATGACAACATTAGCATAGATAGCTACCTTTTGCTAGACAGATGCGCCCACCTCCACATTCACTCCAAGATCATAAAACGAGATCTATTAGTCTCTGGAGTTTATCTACCAGCTGAGGAGCAAGTAAAGGACCTGGTGTGGAATGACTTACTAACTTATCTCAATACACATCAAAAACCAAAACTCATAATGGGAGACTTTAATGAAATGCTCTCCCCCTCCGATAAACTAGGGGGAAGACCTCTTTCAGTTAACCAGTTACAACGTTTTCCAACGTTCTTAGGTTCAGCTAATTGTTTTCAAGTCCCATCTCAACCGGATGCTTTTTCTTTGAAAAAACACTACAATTCTTACGTAGTCTACGAAAAGCTTGACAGAGCCATTTACAACCAGGACTTTCTTGACCTCTTCACAAACACGAGTGTCAGTTATGGAGCATTCACAGTTTCTGACCATGCCCCTCTATTATGTGACACCCATACAAACCCTATTAGGCCCCCACCCCAATTCAGATTTCAACAAGCTTGGGCTCTAGACCCAGAGGTTGATAACATCATCTCAAAGCACTGGAATATCAAACCAAAAGGCTCACGTTTCTATAGAGTACAAGCTAGACTTAAAGAGATAAAGAATAGTATCAAAATATGGTCAAGGAAAAAGTATCAACATACTTCCAACAAACTAACCCAGAACATAGTTGAAATTCAAGAAGTTGAGGAAAGACTTTGGCAACAACCTTTCAACCCAATTCTCGTGGCACACCTCAAGAGACTAGTCCTCCAAAGGGAAAAGATCCTTATTTTCAATCAAACCTACTGGGGGTTAAAATCCAAAAAAGAATGGCTTTCACAACGAGACAGAAATACTAGATTCTTTCATAACAAGATGAATACTATCCACCGTTTGCGGGATGAGGATGATGTGTGGGTAGATTCTATTGAAGACATAAAAAGCCTACTACGAAATGCTTTCGGAAAAAAATTTCGTCTACAAATAATGTACCTAGCTCAACAGCTTTCGATTTTCTTACACCGGTTGTGACAGACGTAGACATACAGAATCACATGACCAATATTTCAAATGAAGAAATCCAAGAGGCTTTTTTCGATATGAACCCCCACAAAGCTACTGGCTCAGATGGTTTTGGACCTGGTTTCTATCAGAAATATTGGCACATTGTTAAGCAAGATGTATGCTTAGCAATAGCAAGTTTCTTCGAACATGGTCATCTACCACCTTCCCTAAACCACACCATTATCACCTTAATACCTAAGGTTCCTAACCCGGAAAAGGCTAATCATTTTAGGCCCATAAGCCTTGTCAATACCATCTATAAGGCCATCTCCAAAATAATTGTATCACGTATCCACCCGATCTTGGAAAAAATCATTAGTCCATACCAAAATGCCTTCACCAAAGGTCGTTCTATCCACGACAGCGTACTTCTAGTTCAAGAGATCCTTAATACTTTCAATAAGTCCAAAAACAAAACGGGCTGGTGCGCCCTAAAACTTGATATGGAAAAAGCTTATGACAGGATCGAGTGGAAATACCTTTGGGGCTGCCTATCTAAACTAGGTTTCCCCCAAAAGTGGATTGATATTATTCATCAATGTGTCACTATAGTTTCCTATTCTGTAAAGGTGAATGGCCACACCACAAAATGGTTCAAGCCAACTAGAAGCCTACGACAAGGCGACCCCCTCTCACCCTACCTGTTTATCATTTGTATGGAAGGGTTCGTCAAGCAATTAAACAATGCAACCTCGTTAAGAAATAGTGGAGTAGGGTTCCAAATTAGCCCTAACACCAAAAAGGTGCCCTGTCTCCTATTCGCAGATGACAGCCTCCTCTTCTGTAAAGCCACCAAGACAGGATGTACTAATCTAAAGAACACCATTGATGCTTTCTGCCAAAATTCAGGCCAGTTAGTAAATTTCCACAAATCAACAATCATCTTCTCAAAGCATGTTAACAATGCACGAAAGGCTACATTAGCTAGCCACTTCAATATGACGCCTAAGGCCTGCCTAGGGCGCTACCTGGGCATAAACTTTAGCTCGTTTCGACCTATTAAAACCGACCTGTCTCTATTACTTTCCAAAACCAACCAACGTGTCAAATCTTGGGAAGCAGGCCTCTTATCCAAAGCAGGTAGACATACTCTTATTCAATCAAACTTGGAAGCAATTCCAAATTATGCGTGTTCGTCAACTCTACTGCAAGTAAAAACTGCAGCCACCATTGACGCCATCCACAGAAAATTCTTCTGGAACCAAGGGCCCAATAAGGAGGGTACCCCCTTTATTGCCTGGGATAAAATCTGCACACCAAAAAATATAGGAGGTCTGGGCTTGAGGAAAACTCTACCCCTTAACCAAGCCTTCCTGGCCAAGCTAGCTTGGAAGGTGCTTACTGACCCAAATAACCTCTGGGCAAACATAGTGCGTAAAAAATACCTACGTAACACTAGTTTCTTTGAATACATACCCAAATCGTCCCACTCCTTTATATGGAGGAAAATAATGGACCAAAGGGATCTCATAAGAAGAGGGATCCGTTGGAAAATTGCAAATGGCTCAAAAATCTACTTCTGGCTAGACAATTGGCTGACAAACAAGTCCCTTCTTGAACTTATCAACCCAGACCAAAATATTCTTGACCTCAACCTCAAACTTAATGAATTCATAACCAATATGAGGACTTGGGATATATCAAAACTAAAAAATATCCTCCCAGATAACCTAAATAACAATGGTGCGGGGCATCCCTCTCCCAAAAAAACTCGAGGAGGACACTCCAGTCTGGGGATTATCCTCCCATGGTGATTTCACAGTCAAATCAGCCAATTGGTTAGCCCATAATATAAACTTGGAAACCCCTAAATGGGAATTTAGAGCTATTTGGAAACTGCTTTTACCTCCAAAAATTCAAATTTTTATTTGGCAAACTCTAAACAATGGGATTAGCGTCCGGGACATACTTCACAAAGACAGATCCTCCCCTTCTCTAACTGCCCAGTCTGTAACTCTGGTACCCCGGAAACCATTGACCACCTTTTCCTGTTGTGTCAAGATCTAAAAACCATTTGGTCGGCACCCCACATTGTCGAATGGTTGGGCTGCAAGATAAACTGCACCACAGTGGTAACTCTCTACCGCTCTCACCTGCGAGATAAATGCATGTCGGCCAAACTCTCCTTCTTACTGTGGAGTATTTGGAAGGAAAGAAATGATTTAATCTTCAACAATAGCAAACTCAACATCTATAGGATCTTCCACCGTGCCAAAAATATGGCTTACGAATGGAGGGTAAGAACTCATCTAGACCTTTTCTCGTTACTCCCCTCCAATTATGACTCCCCCACTCCCCTCATAAACCAAACATCACCACCTACAACCCACTCAATTCTTGTAGCCTGGACACCTCCGCCTCCTGGTTTCCTCAAACTCAACTTCGACGGGTCAATAAAACACAACTCTTCAGCAGCAGGTTTCATCATTCGAGATCACGAGGGCAAGGTCGTAGCAGCAGAGGCTTTCAACCTTGGCCTCTCTTCTGTCACCACAGCCGAAGCAACAGCAATGCATAGTGGTGTACTAGAAGCACATCACTTTCGTACTCAAAGCTAATAATTGAGGGTGACAACCTTCTAGTCATTAAAGCAACAAAAGGAGAATGCCATACCCCATGCCATATTGACTACATTATCGAAGACACCAAAATCTGCCTAAGTTCTTTTCAAGAAGTTCAAGTTCAACATGTTTACCGGGAAGCAAACAAGGCCGCCGACTGGATAGCTAATGCAGGTCATCTAGCTGTAGATTCTCTTTGTATTTTAGATTGAAAAGGTTTAAAGCTAGATACAATCCTTTGTAATGATGTGTTAGGTGTTCCCCTCGAGCGAAGGGTCTCCTAACCATCCACTCTCTTCTTCTTACATTTATAAAAAAAAAATTACAGGAACTTTCATTTTTATTATTCAAGGCAAAGGAAAAACGCATTCAAGTTATAAATCCGGATTATCCGGTTATCCGATCCGAAAATCCGGATATCCAGAAGTTCGGATATCCGGATTATCCGGACCGGATTCGGATAACACTTTTTTAAAAATAATTCTCTAACCTTAAAACACTTTCTAAAACTATAAATAGATGTTTTGAATAATAAACTATTAAAAGAAAATAAGTTCTGGATAACCAAAGAATCCAAGAAAAAGTTTTCACCGTGTGTAATATTCAAAATTTGAAATTAGCCATATAGATATTCCAAAAAAACTTGTACATTGCAGAATAAGATTTCACTTAGCATTTTGTTGAAACTATTGTTACTCCAAATTTATGAAAAGGTTTTGCCTCCAACTAGGGGTTTTCATCAGTATCGAAACGGACTAGACGTGCCATGGACTGGGAACAAAACTTTTGGAAAATGGAGACCTAATACCAGACCAAATTAAAACCGGTCTCTAGAACACATCGGATGGAGATCAGAGGGACCGAACCGGTTAGACCGGAAATTCAATTTAATAATTGTATATAATATGCTAAAACTGTTTTATAATTTTAACTATTCAAGTTTTGCGGTCTGGGAGTCTGGGTGTGAGAAGACCTATAATCTAAAAATCTATATTAACTTTCAAGTTTAAATACACTAAAAAAAGTCTCACCGGTCTGGACCGGAAATAATTTCGAACTTAGACCTGACCAGACCGAGGACCGAATTTAAAGTTTGCAGACCAAAGACCGGTCTGAAAATAAACCGGTCCGTTCTCGGTTCATACCAAACCGGTCTGGTCCGGGCCATTGTTCCGGCCTAGACCGGAACTTGAACACCCCTACCTGCAAACAAATAAAGTTTTCTGTGATTTTACACAACCTAATTTTTCACTAAAATTGTCAACAATAGCACATCCATCTCAAGAACTTTGATAACATTCCAAAACCTCTGAAGAGATCCATCCTGCATCTTGCACGATTGCGATTATCTCAAGGACATTTTCTCTGAATATAAGAAGCTCCATGCTCTTCATATCTGAACCCAAATACAAGCGTAAGATAATTAGGTGTTTTCAATGCAGAAATAGTAGCCTAGGCAATCAAATATCTGCAGAACGGAAACAAAGAACAGTCTTACTCAGACTTGGAGAACCACATCTGCTGGAAAGAACCAAGAGATGCCAGTATACTTCCTCCTATCCAAACACTGACAAATTTCCGCATGAGTTGATGTTCAGAATATTAATGCAAAGGCTCCCATATCAAAGCTTATAAGGACCAAAAAAATTTCTTGGGGGGGGGGGGGGGCACGATACATGTTTGGGCACGCACCTGCACACATACATAAACAATACAAGCGCAAGCATATGGTAAACCCGGGAGTACGTGCAAGACACAGGAAGACAAGCATGCATGACAAGCAGAGAGGTTAAATTTTACCCACTACAAAGTAGATTTGTGTCATTAAGACCACTACCAATAGTAAGTTATTTCTTGCAAAAATGCATCAGTTTGTCAAGCAAGCTTCAACATATTGACACCTTCGCGCTGGTTCTGACATTTATGTCTATATTAGGTGGGCAAGGCAGAAAGGAAGTGTATTTGTGTATGGTGGTGGTTGAAACCTAAAGTTAAGCATTAAGGGAGCTAGACACCAATCCAATCAAGTTCCATAACATGTCACTGTTATACGAACAATATTTTATTTGAATCAAATGCTGATCTTCCCCCATTGTCACAAACTAAATCACCAGCGAACAGACAAAATACACACTTCTGGTAAGAAGAAACATGAATGAAAAACAGATGGCAATAATTGAATGATTTTTCTTCGTCTATACATAACATTGCAGAATGATTTACGACATCAGAAAATTAAATTCACAAGGAGAAACTCGGCTGAAAGCCATTGATGGAGAAGCAAGAACAACTGAATCCAACAAATACAACCCACTTTAGCTGGCTATCCAAACAGTCATATCACTTCTTACATATTAACTCACAATGACAAAACAGTGACCCTCACTGTACTACACGAGAAGTGCACAATAAGACTATAAGAGGCTTAAGGGCTACACAAAAGCAGACATACTACATCAGTAGACAGGAGGAGGGTAGAACACCAAAGTGGAGGGAGTGCACAACAAGAGCAGATCGAGGCAGGAATTAACTCACCTAAATCTTCTTTCTGTGGCATTTCCACTAGCCAAAACCTTCACTCTGGCAGCCTGAGGCGACTCCTGCACAACAAACACGTTCAGTATATCAAGTTCTATCTAAGCTGAAAGTCATCATCTTGATAAGCTACTGGCAAGATAAAAATTAACTTTCCACAGCTGATTTCTTTTAACTATTTCCATCCTCTTGTTTCGATCTTCTGCTATATTATGGGTTTAAATGGATCCCAAGCACGTCGAACAAATGAAGATGTGAAATCTACTTTGATGGTCTCTCAAATCTAGTTTGACCATTAATGTCTTCAATTATATATAAGCAAAAATTATAAAATCTGATGTTTAAAAATACACATTAAGATGAATTTAACAAGATTCCACGTACCTATACTATTAATACAATATAGTGAGAATATAAGGTCAAAGCTTTAAAAATTTGACCAAATTGCAAGTGTTGCAAGAATAATGAAATGGAGGAAATATTCATGACTCTTCAACTAAACCAAATTTAAAAGGCTAAAAACATTCAACCCAACGTGTCGGGTGGGGTCGGGACAGACCCAGTTTGAGCCAATAATTCTGGATTGTTCAGGGTTGGGTAAGAACGTTTGGGTCATATATTTTGTTCATGCCCCACTATTTTCGGGACCATTTTTTACAGGTCTAGCTGTCGGTATGCACACTATGCACAGTCAAACATATGTCGAACAATGATATCCAAATACTTTACTTAGGCTTACAAAAGAATATTGCAACTCGGTTGCAAATGTTTGGGCATTGGGATTCAGTCATTACCCCATGATCCCCATAGGCTTAAAAAATAATAACCCCCCCCCCCCCAAAACCCCCGCACACTATGCACAGTCAAACATATGTCACAGTCAAAAACTTTACTTAGGCTTACAAAAGAATATTGCACCTCGGTTGCAAATGTTTCGGCATTGGGATTCAGTCATTACCCCATAATCCCCATAGGCTTAAAAGAATATTGTACTTTGTACCTCTAGAAGATCTTTCTCAAGACGTTCCTTCAACTGTTGCATCGACGCCGTACCTCCAGCAAGCTGCAAGGAATAAAAAAAGAAAAATGTATAGCACCTAATTATTGATTCACGTAAAATATCACCATGGTCATAATGTTATAATCATGTTGATATTTCGTCATGTTACTACTCATAGGAACCAGTATTTAGACCCAGTGCATCATGTGTCTGTGTCTGTGTCTGTGTGTGCATAGCGGTGATAAAAGCAGCAGCCCAAATTCAGTCCATGTTCAGTCCAAGGTTTTTCTGGCTTGAATGCCTGATCCACACTAATAATTCAGGCTAGTGTTCCAGGGTTGCTCACCAGGATTCTAAAATCTATAAAAATCCTTTATCATTGGGCTGAAAAACCATATCTGTCCCAGTGTGAGGGACACATTTTGAGGTGAAAGTTGGATCTGGTCAATCATTTAGGTCATTGAAAATTACATCGGTTAGGGATGACCTAGGATCATGAGCATATGGCTAAATAAGGCCAGCCTCATAACTGGATAAGAGGAAATGCTCAACTAACACAATATATCTAATAACAGCTTTGAGCCTATGACCTAGCAGCACTCTGATCCTATTTAATATAAATAAAAACAGAACGAATGTATCAGATCCCGCATTCAATAAAAAATCCAAAGACATTAAGGTTCTGTTTGGTAACGACTAATTTCATGTGAGGACTGGGTAGCAAATAAGGTTTGAACAGACAGAACTGGAAAAACAGAATAGCCTCAGTTCGCAATTTAATCCACTGCTTACCCCCAGCAGTGTGAAAGAGGGATTCGGAAACAACAAGCTCGTCCAAAATCCGTTCATCAATTTACTTTCTTTATTATCTAACATAAAAACAATCTGTTGCTAAACAAATGTTTTCAGAAACTTGTTAAGTCGAAGCATAAAAAGAGGAAAAGAAGGTTAGAAGGAAGCTCGAAGCTTGCCTGATTGAGTCGCCTTAATGCATTCCCTCATATTTCACCATTTTGTCTTTTTATTAAGGTAGCATGGTTTTGGATGCGGCCCAGCTATTATTGCCTAGCTCTCTACAAGTGTTACCTAATGTAGCACTGGGTTTGGACAAAAAGACCAAGTCTTTGCTGGAGAGCCTTTGCAAACATTTTTGTCCACAAAGATAGGATATATCGACCGTTCTCTTATCTCTGAATAGAGCTAACATTACTGCAGTTAAGCTGAACTGAAATAAATTGAAGTGAAATGAACTTAGCTTATACTCCCTCCGTTCCCATTTGATGTTCCCATTTTCCTTTTTGGGATGCTTCTAAAAATTCTTCCCACTTTGAATCTTTTCCATTTTAAGAACTTTTGTTTTCCCATCTTACCATTTAACAACCAAATATTTACTACATTTTTTTACTTTTTGTCTTACACATGGGCCCACTTTAGAATCTTTTATTTCTCAATCACCCACTTTTCTTTCTCTCTCTTACTTCTTCAAAAACAAAAAGTAGCAAAGTACACTTTATATAATATAAAATTAAAAAATTCTCATCAACCTCACTTTGCATTGGTTTTTCCCCCATATTCCAAATGGGAACATCAAATGAGAACGAATAGAGTATTTTACAAAATGAGTAATGATGATAATAATAATAATAAAAATTGATATAAGTATTTTTGTCCGTTTTCTTATAATAATAATAATAGATATTATTATTGCTAATAGTACTAATAATTATAATATAACTTAGGAAAAAATGTTTACAATGAGTCAACCTTTATGTCATCTTCTAATATTAAGTTAACCTTCGGTTTATTCTAAAATAATATTCCAAGTTTGCGGGTGTCTTAACTTTCAATTAGTCCATGTGACCAATAAGAGTTGAGTACTAGGTATAAAAAAATTCTTTGCTTTCCCTTTTTAACCACCCTCTCTACAATTGACCACCACCACTACAAAACCACCACCATCTAATCACCACCACCAAAACCATCAACCTCATCACCCCACCAACACCACCACCGTAAACCACCTTCAACCCCATAACACCCATAACAACCAGACCACCTACAACTTAACACACACCACAAAATCAGAGACAACTCCCACCCGCCACCACGAACAACCCACCACTGGAATTCCTTTCTTTACTCTCACACCACTTTGCTTCACTTCAGCCATGGCATCGCAAAGTTGCAGCAAACTCCAAATTTCCCACCATTTTTAAGCCAATATAGGGTCTGAACTTCGATTCGTTCCCAATTTGCTAATAAATTTCATTAACAACTTGTAATTTATTCAACTCCTCGAAAAAGAATGATTTCGAATCTTTCAGTATCTAGCTAGCATAGGTGAATAATTAGGAAAATTCTACATGGAGAACTCTAACTATTGATTTTTCTACATGGTGGAAACAAAAAAACTAAATTTATAAAGTGACCTTATGGTTTGATATATTTAACTATAGTGTTCTATTTATGATTTAAACCACTAACCATAACCCTAAAACATTGACTTGACTAACCAAATCCTTAATAAACCACATATTTCATTAACCCATTAAAAATACCATCATCTCTCTGCAATCTAGTGCGTTTACTCCTCCACCTCTGAACTTCACCATTACCTTTTTCTCAACTGTGATTCAAGGTATTTTTTCTTATTCTTCTTATCTCTCAAAACTTTCTCTTGCTGAAAATCTGTCAAGGAGTTCGATTTATGATTCCTAACAATCGCAACGAACTCCAACTAATTTGTTTGGCAATCTGTCAAGGTAATTTGTGATTCATGATTCAAGGTAAGTAGTAAATGATTTATGATTCCTAACAATCGCTATTTCATGCTTCAATCGTTTGATCAAACAAGAAACTCAATCTACTTCGATTACAAGCCAACATTTTTCTTCCTGCTATTAATGGAAGAAGGGATGGAGGAGAGACGATTGATTTGGAGGCAGAACCACAGGTGGGACCCTCCCTGGTGGCTAAAGAAGGTGCATATGACCATGGATTTTGAAGGGCGTGGTGGGGCAGATTTGGAGTCTTGGAGATTATGCTGGCGAAGAGCAAGAGGGTGAATCTTGAGTTTTGCAGATAGAATCAGTGATTACGGAGGTACTCAGGCGTATTTTTTGTGGCTGTTGTAATGCCAGAGGTAATTGGGTTTTTTGTTAAGGATGAAGATGAGGAAGGTGGAAAGAGGCAACGAACTGGGCAAATAAAATGAGGAAGAAGGACTCATGAATTGAATTGGGATCATTGCACTGGATATTGTTTCAAGGGGTAATATTTTAAGGGTAGGCTGGTAAATTCAATGTTTTAGGCTAAATTAGCTATTTATTACATAATTAGACCACTATAATGAGATACACTAAACTATGAGGACACTAAATAGAATTAGTTTTTTTTTGTTTCCATCATGTAGAAAAATTAATAGTATGAGGCCACCATATAGAATTTCCCGAATAATTATTGCATTGGTAAGAATACTAATGTTGATCCTAGTAGGTTTTTGACCACTTTTGGGGCCACCACATTAGCACACGACCGATAAAACTAAGAGGAAGTCAAGATCAAACTAAGAGATAAAGATAAAGATTATAACTAAAATGGACAAAGGGATCATCGATTTCAAAATCTATTTCAAAGCATCCACCACTTTCGTAGCCACCACATTAGCACACGGCCGTATGATGAGCACCTCCTTCCTCCCACTAACACACGATTTTGAAATAGATTATCTCTTTGTCCATTTTCTTCCAAAGGAATCAAATTAGCGTGCAGGATCTTCCTCAAAATCAAAATCAAACAATCTTCGGTTGCCGGTTCCGGTTGTATAATTTGTTGTGGTTGCCAAGTCTAACTCATTTTCTTCTTCCAACTCGGTTTTAGGAACTCTTTAGTCTCTTCTTTCATTTGGGCAACAAGTATCTTCTCCCTTTCGGTTCCTTGATCACCATAAGTTAACAACACTATAGTCACTTCGAGAAAGTGTTACTCTATTTGGACACTCTCTAGCATAGTGCCCCAATCCTTAGAAATTTAAAGCAACTCTTCTTAGCTAACGCCGCTTATTCATGAGTTTCTCCTCTATAGGTGTAGGTGGAGATTCTTGTCCCTCGTTGGATGAAAAACCGCTTATTTCCCCTTTGAAATTCTTATAAGGCGTCGTTCTACCCTCCTTTTCCTTCTCTTTCTCTTGACTTTCTACCCTCAAAGCCAACTTATTACATCATCAAAGAATTTGAAAGTGCCCAGCTCCACCACCTTGTGTCGAATAGTAGGAATCAAACCCTTAAGATACCTCCCAATCTTCATGACTTCCTCTTCTTTCAAATCACACATAATACTCCATCATGCAAATTCACTTGTATGCTCAGCCTTGATGAAGTAAATTCAACTTTAAGTATTTATCTTGAACATATTGCAAAGGAACAAACTTGTTCTTTAAGTGTCTCCTCATCTCGGACCATGTATAAATCCTAGGTTCTCCTTCCCCCATCCTTTTCAATTCAGATTTTCGAACCACATGGAAGTGTATTTTACTAGTTTCAAGGTCGCAATATGGTAGGATCGTTCATCTCCTATCCCCTTGTACTCATAATACTTATATAACCTCCTTGCCCACTCGAGATAGTCATCCACATCCCCTTCCCCATTAAACTGCGGGACATCATCCTTCATATTCCTCTCGTCACTGTGATTTACTCTAGGAAAACCAACAAGAATCCCACCCCCACTTGTTTTAGACATAGTACAAACCTGAGCAGCAACCCCAATAAGTTGCTCTCGGATCACATGTTTTTAATTGACTTGTCGTGTCATAGTTTCAGTAACGAGCCATTTGATCAACGAGTGATTTTATCATAGCATTAGAATTCATATCCACATTTTCCTTGGTAAACTCTCAAATAAAATAAGCACTGAAAAAGCGCAACTTTATTCTAACCCAAGATAAAGAATGTACTCCAAAATTCGATAACATTACAGGCTTCGTAACCCAACCAAAACAACTTTATGTACAACGAAATTTTAGCCTTATATGTCTCAGTAATACCGAGCCAATCACTTGCAGTTTTTGTTTTACTAAAACCGATTTCAACCAGTTTTCAAGAAACTGCCCAGTTTAATAGTAACGACGACCAACAACTCTGAAATTTTACAGGTGTAAACAATACAAAAAAGAAACTCGGATTCTAAAAAAGAATCACCACAAAATTCCTTGTAAGGAGGGAGAACGAAGCAAAACAATCTGACCTTAAAACTAGATTTTTTCTGAAAACTGCAAAACACCTTTAAGAACACCAACCAACATCTTTATTATGGTACCAATTGATGTGGATCGAAGATCACTTTGGACCAAAAATACAGGTTGCGCGAATTTATGATATGAATTAAGGTTTTTGAATTTAGAAAAACCCTAAAACTAGTTATGGAGTGGACGAATTATTAAGTGGGTTTTTATGTGTTTAGTGTCAGTGTGAATCTAATTTAAGATCTGAAACTCTACTTGAAGCTCTAGGAGATCCGCTTCTCAACTCTAAATTCAAAAGAATCTGAAACTTAATAAGAAACAATTGATGCTTAACTCTCAATATTAACTAACTAAAAAAAATCTTTTCTATTATTTCGGCCATAATCACATACGAATAGTACAATGACTCCTAATATACTGTAGCAAAGCTTAAAAGACAGACAAAACTAAGAGATAAAGATAAAATCCTAAATCTAGGAAAAGATAAAGTAGAAGATAAACTACACCTTATCTCTTACAGAACTGAAATCCCTCCATCAAAAGACCCCTAATTAAAATCTAATTAGACTTACTATCACATTGATCTAATCACACGCTTATAACTTCAATTTTCAAGTGTTCAAAAGTCAACATACTAACAGACTCCTAAATGCATTAATATAAGTCAAAAACAAGAAAAACCTATTCCAAGTGGACTAGTAGAAACTTATAGGCAAAATGACACACTACTCGGGATCCAAGAGTTAGGGTTGGAGCTAGTTACAAGAAGACAATGGCAGAACCCCAGGAGTTGATTGATGAGGATAGTGGAGAAAGAGTGATCGGTAGGGGGTGTAAGAGGGAGGAGTGAGGAGAGAGAAAGATCGGTTGGGGGAATTTTTAGAAAAAATTACAAATTCTTGCCCAAACCAAAAGGCGACACATTTACATTTAACCTACAATACATGTTGGGTTCATTGAAAATTAAAACAACATTCCATAATAACCCAAAGGTTAACTTAATATTAGAAGATGGCATAAAGGTTGACTTATTATAAATATTTTTCTCGTAACTTAATATAACTAATCCTAATAATAGTATACTTATAACATTAATATAAATAGTAATAGTAATAATAATCATAATAATAATAATAAGTAATAAATAATAATAATAATAATTATTAATAATAATAATAATAATAATAATAATAATTGGAAATTTGTGTTGAAATTGTAATTAGACATTGTTGTTGGCTCTTTTATATTGCCACTGGTATTTTGTGTTGAAATTGTAATCAGGCATTAAAAACGGAAATATTACCGGATCTTTCATAGTTTTGTGTTGACATAGTAATTTGACATTGTTAATGATATCTATCGTAGCACTACTCAACGAAAACTACTTACCTACACACATTGTTAACTATTCAACCACTATGCTCTTTAGAATTAGTCGACGCTTAATATGTTTGATGAATATTGTGAACTTATGAATCCAAACACTTTAATAGTTGTATCCTATAAACTTTAATTCCTATAAACTTTAATTCCTCTACACCCGTGCTTCTATGTTGTTGATCTTTCAATGACATGTGGAGGTTTGCTAATATTATATTATTTCGAGCCAAATTGCAAACAAATTTAACTTTGTAAAGTAGAAATAATAACAACAACAAACAACAACAACAATAATAATTGTAGTAATAATAATATTAAAAATATCAAAATAAGACTAATAGTAATATATGTTTTATTAAAAGTGAGTATAATGATATCCAATAAGCAAAACAATAATATTAAAGAACATACTACCTCCGTAACATAAAAAATGCAACAATTTACGGAAGTAGTATTAGATATTAAAGCATTAAAATATTTAAGTTGAATTTCATACATTAATACAATAATAAATAATATATAGATAATAATAAATTAAGAATAATACCGAAAATGATGACAAAAGTCTTGTTAATAATAAGTTGAATAGAACAAACTGTACCGAAATTAATGGAGCTGAGCTGAACTAAAACTAATTTCAATTAATCTTCAAGTGAGTGACACATTCAAAAGTTGCATATAAAAGACTTTCTCCTTTCTATATTATATGACCGGTTAGAAGTGAATGTAGTATACTAGATATTTGTATTATAATTCAATAACCAATGCACCTATTAGAATCAGCTAATTACCGAACAGCCGAACGGTACCTAAATTTCTGATAGTTGCACATAAAGAGTCAAATATAGTTACAGAAACGAGTGATGTATGATTGATGTATATGAAGAATCAAATTTAATGTGAGTAGAACCAACAAAAGTCCTTACACGCTATAGATAACAATTATGCATGAGTGAAGTATCCAAACCAAAGATGATTTTTGCACTTTTATATCAGCATTCCGATATGCTACCTATCTTTCTTGCTCACTTCTTATAAAAAAGTGAGCACGCAACATGGCAATGCCAAATGAGTTTTGGATATGAGGAAGTGAATACACGTCAAATGCCTTAGTCCTCACAAGCAAAAAATATGAACAATGTTTCACGCAGACACATATACCATTATCAAACTATACGCTACTTTTTTAAGAAGTCTATAGTGGTACAAGCTCCCTTGAGAACACAAAACAAAACAATATTGAAGTGTATAGCATTAGAAATTACCAATATGCTACTGAAAAGTTCTCTTCGGATGTCAACATCACACTTATTTATACTTTCAATGACCTGCATCAGGTACCAAAAGCCATTACTATTGTGCACGAAATCAAACACGCTATATCACACTATTCTTCACAGCTATAGCAGAATATTACCACCCCATTCCCCGACAAAACATAGAAAATGTAATCTGAAAAAAAATTAGCATTAAGAATCTCAGCCATGGTTCGAAAATAAGGTTTAGGTTTCGGAAACGGGAACGGTCGTTGTTACGAGGTAACGGAACGGATACGTTGGTTGCGAACTCCGTTGCGGTTGTCGCGACAGGACTTACGTTTTAGACTTTGTCTTTTTGCTTCAATTAATCTTAGATCTTAGTGGATTTTCATAGGGTTTAGTAGTGCGGTGGTGCCTCTTCTCTTTCTTTTCTCTTGTCTTTGAGTCATTATTGGAGGTAGATCGGTGCTACTGTATAAGTAAAGATAAGAAAGCTGTAAAAAGATTTGGCCGAAACGGCCAAAATATCGGGCTTTCTAAATCCACCTTGTTGAACCGGTCGAATTCGGTTCGCCAAAATTGAAAACCGTTCCAACTCGGGTGAACCGTTCCAACACGGCCGTATTTTTGCACCATGATCTCAACCCTTCTAAATAATACAAAAGCAAGAAACTCCAATGCTTTTCTATATTCTAAATAATACTGTCAATTGGAAAAGATCGGACTGTCTCTAAATCACTAGTGTGTGGCCCTGGCGGTGCCTCGAATTTGTACATTGAGTAGTTCTTTTTTATTTTCAATTGAGACTGTTTAAATTTCTTTTTTTTTGTCCTTTTTCATTAATTTTGCTATTCAAATGAGAGATTTAAATATTAATATGTAGAGATGTATCATTACTTATGGTTGATCAAGATAAAAAGTGGAGCAATGTTCAATGATAGCATAATAGTGGTTGAGTGAGTGACGTTGCGTAATGTGATAGGCTCCAAGTGGCACGTAACTTTGTTAGGATGGCTTTTCAATATATTAGTATAGATTGATAGAGATAAACATGTAAAACTGTATTCTTCCCAATGATACCAGGAACGCGGAACGTGGGGGCGAACTCCGATCTGAATCGTTCGTCCCGGCGATCCAATTCGCTCCGAGTCGCGTACCCGTTCGTTGATGGCAGCGTCCCCTGACAGATCTAGGGTTTTCGAGGTCATTATCACGAGGAGACCTTGCAACACTCCTTATCTTCACTATCTTACCGCCGGCGTCGGAAAGTGGTGGTTCACCATTGTTGAAAAGAAGAGACTGACTGTTTGAGAAAGAGAAGATGAGAGAGGAGCAGACCACTGGTCATCGGGGGGGGAGAAAAAGAGGAAGGAGAGAGAAGAGAAGTTAATACCTGTGAATTGTTTGCCAGCTTGGCAAGCATCGAAGTATTTTTTTGGAACAAGCGTTAAGTGTTAACCACAAAATAAATGTTTGACAGTCAGGCAACTAATGGCAAAGTATCAACCCATGACTGAATCACGTGCCCCCAACCTTCTAATTTTTATTTAATGTCTGTTTTCTTTTTTTGAAGTCAAGTATTTTATTACTAATTTACCTTTAAAAATT
This sequence comes from Patellifolia procumbens, assembly GCA_947645195.1. NCBI lineage: Eukaryota > Viridiplantae > Streptophyta > Magnoliopsida > Caryophyllales > Amaranthaceae > Patellifolia > Patellifolia procumbens. The sequence goes on from CANSGD010000591.1 coordinate 943,085, forward strand.
GTAAAATTTATAAATATAAAGGATTTTATCATTACTTTACCTTAATTATAATATATTGAAGTATTTACCTTGAAAAATATTTATTATATTGCCATGAAGTTTACTTCTAATTATGAATTATTTTTACTAATATTCATTAATTAAATAACCTATCGTTCCCGATTCACTAAGGTTAGGCGTCCCGCGTCTCCGTTTTCGTTCCCCGTTTCGAATCGTATCCCGTTCCTTGTATCATTGATTCTTCCTATAAATATTAAAATGTTAAAATGTGTAATTTCTTCTCTGGCAATAAAACTATATTCTGATTTTCAAATCACTCCAGGCAAACCAACTTAAAAACTCTCTGCAGTTTCACCCTTCAGCCAAATTTATATAACTTCGGGCCACAAATATTTTAAGGGGGTAAAAATCTACAACAAGGATTTGGTAAGAGGCATCAAGTTAGAAAGTAACTTGGTAAGAGGCTCCATTTTCACCCTTCAACCAAAATTTAAAAGCTTCGGGCCACACAATCTTTCACAAAAAAGTTACCACCAGGATTTCGAAGCATCAAGTTAGATTTCAACAAAAGATTACAATTGGGCAACAATATGATAGCAGATAATAAACTTGCTTCAGTTTGGTATCAAATTTATAAACTTATACAAAAACACAACATAGCCTTAATTTCAGATGCTGAGCGGCGAATCAAGCTTACACAAACAGCCAAATCAGTGTGATCCAATGCAAGCTAAAGTGGAGCGGTGATCTACATCAACTTTGAGAAGTCCGGTTTAAGAGTGCAAGTTTCAAGACAGCGGGAAAGGCATTTTTTAAAGTTTTCTACTATATATATACAGAATTTACTTAATCAGAAAGAGAAGCAACATCAGAATCAAAAACTAGGATGCATAACCACCAAAAGAAAAGGCAAAACAAATAAATTACCATCTGAGGTAGGCCACGAGCTGAAGCAGCAGTCTCTGTGTAGCTCTCCATGCCTGGAATTGTCTGCACGTTCAATAGGTAGAAAGCATAAACAACAATTGCCACTAACTTATTACCATGTTGAAGGAAAGTCATACAGAGCATAATAATAGTCTACATGAAGTGTATGCATCAATAATAGTCCACATGATGAAGTGTATACATCAAGTTTGACTTCATAAATCAGAATCAGAAACAGGAGTTTTCCTAGTAAAATACACTTTTTGAGAAAAAGAATCGAACTCTAGACGTTAGGTTCACTAGTCCAAAGCGTCAGTTAGGGACAGCCCAAGGCAGGCTTATTTAATCCCTAAAAAACAAATCCATCTTGATCCTACACTCCTTAAAGATTCATTTAGAAAGGGGAAAACATCTGTGTTGATCATGCTAAGAGCTATTATCAATTATCTTATTCTTGATTTTTTTTATTTTTGGTGAATGAGAGGAGTCGGCCCCAAAAGAAAAACAACATACTCGCTTGATTCTAGCTTTTTTCATGATATTTTTAAGTGAGATGAAAATGTCACATGAATATTTATGTTGACCACTGTAGTCTAGAGATTAGACTTGTTGTTCGACCTCCATCAAAGGAAAGTTAAAGACCCAATCTAACAATGATATCCCTCTGAAAAACTCAACCGCGACCACTATATGAACTGCCACCCCCTTCGCTTTCTCTCCTGTTTTTCCTACTTCAAACCTCAATAACTTGACTTTATTAGATAATTGACTTAAAAGGCAGAAAAAGTTCAATTTCCTCCCCAATTAAACCCGCCCTTACCTCTCATGCTTGAATAGTACACTATATCAAGTAACAATTTCCATCCAAACACAAGTTTTCCGGTTCACAACATAATACACACGAACAAATTTACATATTATCTTCTCCAATTTCAATAATTTTTACCATTTAAGCAAGTTGCCAGATTCCGGACCTGAATAGTTGCCGGAAACCGAACCAGCAGCCAACTTCACACAGCTACTGCCACCTATCCCTCTCATCCTCTGTCTAAGCACCAGACAATTAAACTTGAATTTTTCACTTCATTTGGCTCTCACACTCAAATACTTTAATTATTTATGGCAACCGAAGAGGAAAACATTTCAGATTGGGTGGAACGCTTCATGATTTTTTGAGGGGAGATAACGGGGAGCTAGTCTCTTGTAGAGTTGTACAAAGATTGATGAAGAGAAATTACAAAAAAATAATCTTTAGATACAACGCAACCCGTGATTTTCCAACGTTGTTACTTACTATCGTTTCACAAACTCTACCCAAACTGTGCCTCCATCTCCAAAGTTACCCCCAACCTCTACCTTACCCAAACACCTAAAATTTAAAATATTGTGTCCTGACCTAGTCAAAATCAGGGTCACCTAAATCGAAGATAGTAGAGGTCAAAAGCGGAGGTCGAAATCGAAAATCCTACTTTGGGCATGGATTGGGACGATCATGGATTTGTATAACATAGAAATCGAAAACGAAATCGAAAAGTTACTGTAAACAATAGAAAATAAAATATTAAATAATACTTAAATTTTAATTTTTTTTAATATACTTCCCCCGTTTCAAATAGATGATACATTTCATGTTATTACGCTTGCCAATGCACTATTTTAAACATTAATATCTATAATTATCAATAAGTAAAAATGTATAAAAAGTAGATATTAATAAAACACATATTGAGACGAATCTAACAAGATCCCATATGACTATGTTTTTCCTAAAATGTAAATCACCAAAGCTTATTAAAGTTTAAACCATGAATAGTAAACACTATACAAATGTATCATCTATTTTGAAACGGAGGAAGTACATACCATCCCATATTAGTTGGGACACTTTCCATATATAGTTTTCCCATATTAGTTGGGACACTTCTATTTTAGGCATAGACCCATCAATATTTTATTATATATCCACCAACTAATATACCCCACTCATTCATTGATTTATATGAAAAATATTAAAATATTGCTCCCCTACTTTATTAACTTCCTAGAAGTACCACATCACTTTCTATCACATCAATTTTTACAATAAGTTAATATAACCTACAGTATACTTTATTAACTTCCTAAATCTATGTGCACAAGCTATTGTTGTGATTAATATCGGACGGATGGAGTATTAAAAAACTTAAATGTAACTTGCAAAAGGAGAGTGGGCCAAGTGTTGGTCACATTTAAAATCTTTCTCTTCTCTCTCCTCATATCACGTTCACGTGACCTCTTCCTCTTATCTCTTCTCTCCTCTCTCCTCCCAACTATTCCTCATCCGTGTCTCCTACTTTGCTCGTCTTTTTCTCAGTTGATGACCAGTCCTCTTCTCCTCTCTCATCTTCTCTCTTTCATCTTTTCTCAAACATTCATTCTCTGCTTTCAACGATGGCGACCACCTCTTCCCGGCGCCGGCGCTAAGAATATAAGATAGTAAATTTTTGTTCCGAAGACCTCGAAAACCCTAAATCGCCATCGACGAACGGGTATGTTACTTTCTTCTTCACTTCTGCCCTTCAGCCTTTCTAAAACAGAGATAGATCATTTCACCATATAGTTCGAAATCGAACTCCGATTAAGGTCGATCGATCGGAATCGGAAATCGATGGGGTACGGCAATTTATGTAACCCTCGTCAAAATACTAACATCTACCTCTAAAATCTACCCCAAACTTTACCTTACCACACACCTAACATTTATTAAACATCGTTTTAGACGAAAATAGGGGACATTATAGAGGGAAAAGGTATCTAGTAAAAATAGTGGAAAGTTATATAGTTTGAGAAACGACCCTCTTTGAAACCCTGTACCCATCGTGCAAAAATACAGTCGTATCGGAACGGTTGGCTGTTGCTGCTGTTTCGGTCGTATCACCTGTGACATCAAGAGTTCGCCCGTTTTTGCGCTAGAAAACGGATGTGTGCAAGTTTTGTGCAAATCTTTTTAGAGATTTCTTATCTTTAATTATACAGTAGCACCGATCTACCTCCAATAATAACTCAAGCACAAAAGAAAAGAAAACAAAAAAGAGAAAAGGCACCACCGCACTATTGAACCCTATATAACTCCACTAAGCTCTATGATTAATTAAAGCAAAAAGACAAAAAAAGTCTAAAACTAAATCCTGCCGCGACAACCGCAACGCGGTCCAGACCAACATATCCAATCTGTTACCCCGTAACCGCGACCGTTCCCGTTTCCGAAACCTAAACTGTATTCTCGAACCATGCTCGGCTTCCCCAAACTAAGTGTTATATATTCCTATATAAGATGTTCCAAATTAATTGCTACATTCCTTTTGGGTAAAATCTCTATGTACTTTTTCTTTAAAGTTGGGCCCCATATTCACCTCCCTACCTTTTTCTCTCTACTTTTTACGTCCTAAAAACTTCTGCTAAATGCTACCGTAGCACTTATTTTGTGAAGGAGGAAGTATATCTTATCTTATTGTTGAACGTTCAATTTTCCGACAATCCAACTTCATTTGTTCGCTTAATTTCAATAGTTCCTTGCTTTGATTATCTGTACTTTTATTTCCCTTAATTTCAATTTTTTTGTAACGAAATCTCCGTGTAATTTTTCTTTAAGTTAGGCCCGACATTCACATTTTTCTTTATAGTTGGGCCCAACATTCACCTCCCCTACATTTTTTCTCCCTAGTCTCTACTTTTTTCGTCTATAAAACTTGTGCCAAATGCTAGCATAGCACTTATTTTGTGAAGGAGGAAGTATACCTTTTGTTAATGCTGAAATTTCAGTTTTCAGTCTATCCAAATTCATTTCTTGTCTTAATTTCAATAGTTCCTTGCGTTAGTTATGTGTACTTTTTCTTCTCTTAATTTAAGTATTCCCTAGCAAAATTTCTCCATGCACTTTTTCTTTGAAGTTGGCCCCCATTGACCTCCTAGATTTTTTTCTCTCCACTTTTTTACATCCTTAAAACTTGTCCAATGCTAGAGTAGCACTTATTTTGTGACAGAGGAAGTATATCTTTTATTATTGCTGAATTTTCAGTTTTCTGTCTATCCAACTTCATTTCTTCTCTTAATTTCAATAGTTCCTTGTTTTGATTATACTTTTTCTTCACATAAATTCAGTTTTCCATAGCAAATCCATCTGTGCTTATCATGGTGCAAAAATACGGCCGTAATCGAACGGTTTGCCAGAGTTGGAATGGTTTTCAACTTTGACGAATCGAAGTCGACAGGTTCAACAAGGTGGTTTTAAAAGGCCCACAATTTGGTTGTTTCGGCCGCATCGCCCATTGACAACAAGGGTTACCGTTTTTTCCGCTCAAAACGTCACTTAACAAGTATTTTGCAAATATTTTTCCATATTTCTTATCTTTACTTTACAATAGCACCGACCTACCTCCAATAATGTCTCAAAGACAAGAGAGAAAAGTAAGAGCCGAGGCATCACCGCACTACTTAACCATATATAACTCCACTAAGATCTAAGAGTAATTGAAGCAAAAAGACCAAGAAATAATAGTCTAAGACTAAATTCCTGCCGCGACTAACGTATCCGTTCCATTACCCCGAACTGCGACCGTTCCCGTTTTCGAAGCTGAAACCGTATTTTGGAACCATGGTACTTATACTCTAAAGGTTGGCCACAGATTCACCTCCTAAATTTTTCTCTCTACTTTTAGGCCCTTAAACCTTTGCCAAATGCTATCATAGCACTTATTTTGTGAAGGAGGAAGTATATCTTTTATTATTGCTGAATTTTCAGTTTTCCATCCATCCAACTTCATTTCTTCTCTTAATTTCAATAGTTCTTTGCTTGACTATGTGCACATTTCTGCTTCTTATATCCAATTTTCCAAAGCAAAATTTGTGTACGTACCTTTTCTTTGAAGTTGGGCCCCACATTGACACTCCCTACATTTTTTTCTATCTACTCTTTTCGTCCTTGAAACTTGTGCCAAATGCTAGCGTAGCACTTGATTTGTGAAGGAGGAAGTATATCTTTTATTATTGTTGAATTTTCAGTTTTCCGTCTATCCAACCCATGGTTCGAAAATACAAGACCGGTTTCGGTGTAACAGAAACGGATACGTTCGTCGCGGATTGTGTCGCGGCAAGAAATAAGTTTTATAGTTTAGTTTTAATAAAAAAAATCGCTTTTGAGGTACTAAAGTTTCATGAAAGAAGTCGATAAAAAGTCTTTAACAATTGACAAGGGATAGCTTGACTAAATAGCATAAAGGTGAATAAAATAAAGGGGTGGAAAGCTAGTCAAAGTACTACTGCCTAAAACAAGGCAATTACGTGAACTAGACTCCTTTAATAAAAATATTCTTTTATTCATTTAGTACTCTATTTCAAAACCCAAAATAAAAGTTGAAAGAGATAAGAAGGGTAAGAGAGTAACTGAGGCACAAGATAAAAACTAGGAGGTTGGACCCTATAATTAATTGCAAGTTGAAATTAGCGGTTGTGCCCCACTTTAGAAATAACAACTACCAAGAAGTACTGCCCGATACCCCATTCAACGTTCATGTCCTTCGACAAGCCCTCCTCTCTCTCTTCTTCTTTTCTTTTGCAAAATCTTAATGGCGGCCATTTCTCTAGAACTTATCCGGCCATTTTCGAATCACGTCGCCGCTATGACCGAGATTTCGGTAAAACTCGGGCGAAAAAAATCCGCTGTTTTTTTAACAAAGCGTTATACATAGGGATTCATCAGGTTCGGATAAACTTGGACTCCGTATCAAAACGGCCGATCCGAATTGATGCGGCCGAGTTTTGATACCCTATTCAACCTCATTTCTTCTCTTAATTTCAATGGTTCCTTGCTTTGATTAGTGTGTACTTTTTTCTCTGATTTCAGTTGTCTGTAGCAAAAAACTCTGTGTGCTTTTTCTTTAGAGTTGTGCCCCACATTCATCTCCCTACATTTTTTCTCTATACTTTTTTACGTCCTTAAAACTTGTGCCAAAATCCACCGATAGCACTTATATTGTGAAGGAGGAAGTATATCTTTTATTATTGTTGAATTTTCGGTTTTCAGTCTATCCAACTTCATTTTTTCTCCTATTTTCAATAGTTCCTTGCTTTATTTATGGTACTTTTAGTTAGTTTCGTTTCCGTAGCAAAATCTGTGTACTTTATCTTTAAAGTTGGGACCCACTTTTACTTCTCTACATTTTTCTCTCTACTTTTACGTCCATAAAACTTGTGCTAAATGCTACAGTAGCACATATCTTTAGGTTAAAGTATTGTGACAGACGGTCAGACGGTTTCAGTTAATGAGCTTATGATTTCTGTTAAAGAATTTTGGTTTCAGTTACTCTTTTCAGTTATTTCAGTTAATGAATTTTAGGTTTCGGTTAATGAATTTTTGGTTTCAGTAGTTGTTTCATTGTTTCAATTAGGGGGGTTATTGGGCAGGGTAGTCCAATGGGTATAGGGCTGGGCCAGCAGGTTATAGGGTAGTGGACGGGGCTTTTGAGTTAATGGACAGGCTGTTATGGGGTATAATATTGTAGAGTTATTATTGGGCTTTAATCAGCAGCCCAATAATTTTAAAAAGTAACTAGGGTCCCTTAGAGGGTCAGTCTCCAAGCAGCTGTACGTTCTTCTCTATCCCAATTCCCAAACTACGTTCTGCTCTTCATCTCAAATGAATTTCTTCAAACTCGTTACTATGGCACTGGAAGAATTTCTTTTTGATTGTTCAATGTTCGATTCTTCAACATTGATTCCACTGCAAATTAACGATTCATTCTTTTGACAATCGCAGCTTGCAGAATATAAACCCTAATTTCGCTCAATTTTTTGCACTCATCTTCATCAATTGATTCGGGTTTGAATACTAGCTATTTTGTGTTTAATTGTTGAATTAGAGTACTTAAAACCTAGAAACTTGATTTGTGATTGTAATTCAGTTTTTATCTGATTTTTCCACTGGTTGTCACTTTGATTTTTATGGAGGTAATTTATTGTTGTAGCTACTATATTATTGTTCTTAATCAACTTCATTTCGCTCGTAACTTCACAAATTTGTGCTCAAGTTATGTCGTTTTCAGTAGTAATTGCCTTTTTGTGTTCAACTGTTGAATTAGAGTACTTAAGACCTAGAAATTTAATTTGTGATTGCAATTCGATTTCTATTTGACTTTTCCACTTGTCGTCACTTTGATTTTTTAACTTTCAATGAGCTGTATAGCTTTGTTTTTTCAATTATTTGTAAATCAATGCTTTATTTGTAAATGAAATAATAACTCTGATATGTAAATGAAATAATAACTCTGATTTGTGTTCCTTCCAAATGACATCAGACCAATAATTAAGTTTTTTTACCTTTAATGTTCTAGGAACTGTATATTGATTTTGATTTTTCATTTTGGATGACTTTGCTGGGAAATTATCTGTATAATAGTTCTTTTGGTTCAATGCTCTAGGTACAACTACCATGGAGGATGATCCCGAAGATGGGTACACTGAGTATGTCTTGCCTCCTCAACGTAAGCGAAAGAAGAGGTCCAAAGTGTGGAAAGAACTCGTTGAAGAAAGGAATGCTCAAGGTGAAGAGTAGCGATTTGTATGCATTGTAATGTTGTGTTGTCTGCAAATCGTGATAGTGGCACTTCTCATTTAAAGCGTCACTTGCTTAGATGTCCAAAAAGGCCTGTGGACCTTAGAGATGAGGATGATAGTGATGGGGGGGAATTTGTGTTTGACATGAATGAACTTCGGGAAGATATTGGTTTGTTCATAGCCGAAGGAGCACATCCTTTCTCTATGGTTGAAGAGAAAGGATTTGGGAGAATGATGGCTAGAGCTAACCCTAGTTTTGTCCCATATAGTCGTGCAACGGCCAAGAGAGACTTGTTGTCGATATATCTGTTGGAGAGAGAGAAAGTGAAAGATGAGTTGTCTAAAGTTTCTAGTCGAATTTGTTTGACAACGGATAACTGGAAATCGGATCATACTGGACAACATTACATTTGTGTTACCGCTCACTTTATTGATGATGATTGGAAACTTCGTAAAAGAATCCTAAGGTTTAGGGCCTTAGCTCCTCCCGCATGATGGAGTTAGTATTGCAAATGAGATATGTATGTTTTTAAATCAATGGGGCTTGACTGACAAGATCTTTTCTATGACCGTTGATAATGCTACTTATAATGATGTAATGGTTTCTACTTTGCAAAAAACGGCTTGTCCCTAGAGGGGGATTGACTTGTGGTGAGACTTTATTTCTGTCGTTGTTGTGCCCACATTCTAAATATTGTTGTGCAAAAAGGATTAACTTGCATTACGGAGATATTGGACAAAGTTCGAAAATTGATAAAGGCAATAATTGGGTCTTCTCATAGGAGCAAGAGTTCGATGATTGTGCTAAACGAATTTTCCATTTAGATGAGAGAAGAAAATTGAACCTTGATATGCAAGTTCGTTGGAATTCAACTTATGACATGCTAGATACCATTCTTTACTTCAAAGATGTCTTCATGCACTTATGGTCAAACAATGCTCCGTTTAAGCCATATATTCCTTTAGAAGGTGAGTGGGATCAAATTTGTGTTGTTTATAACTTTTTGGAGTTGTTTTATAACGTTACTTGCATGTTTTCGCTACTAAATATCCTACATCTAACATATGCTTCAAAGGGGCTTGGATGGTTCATCTTCATTTGGTTGAGGCATCAAATGGTTCGGTTGAGATTTTTGAAAGACATGGTTCAACCAATGATAGTAAAATTTGACAAATATTGGTCTGATTATAACTTGTACTTGTCTTGTGCGGCGATTCTTGACCCCTAGGTATAAAGTGAAATTTGTGGAATATTGTTTTACCAAGTTATTTGGTAGGGATGAGGCTTTAGGCAGAGTTAATTTGGTATTAAGTACTATGAGTCCTGTTTAATGACTACAAGATACAATATGTTGGGGTTTCACCATTGGTAGTAGTTGCATCTCCTTCTACCACGTTTGGAAATAGGGATTACTTTGGTGATTATAACCATTTTGTTGGTAGTAGTACTCAGTCTCAAGTAGGAAAGTCGCAACTCGACGCGTGCCCATGAATCTCCCCTTGAACTCAGCTCGGAGTTGGATATTTTTGAGTTTCTGGCATCAAAATTCTGTGAGGTATCCTGTGCTTTCAAAGATGACGAAAGATTTGTTGACTATTCCAGTGAGTACCATGCTTCCGAGTCCGCATTTAGTTGTGGCGGAAATACTATTTCAGCTACTCGCAGCTCATTACAGTCAAAGACGGTCCAAGCACTGGTATGTTTGCAAGATTGGTGTCATTCAAAATACGATGCGGTTGAGGAAGATCATGTTCTCGAAGCTACGATTGTTGGAGAAGAGGATGAAGATAGTGCAGAGCCATTTATTAGGTATGTACAACATTTTACTGCTTTCTAAAGCTTTACATAAGTCTGTTACATCATCCCTTTATCTGATGTTGCTGCCATTTTGATCTCTCCTGGTTTTGTTTGCGGAACTTTAGTTATGTAATTCTGGAGCAGTTATTAGATGAAGAAAGATTATAGTTGTATATCTGCTGTCCTGTCTCACGTTTTTTGAAGAATTGTGAGGATGCTTGATGTGGATTCTCTAGCTGAGAATGAAAATCCATCTCTAACCAATATGTACAATCAGGTTTTGTTTGCTTTCAAACCAGTCCAGGCCTTCCATCTCATGGTGGTTTCGACGTTTGCAGTCATGGACCAGAGAGTAGTACACTATAATACACTTATATTGTGAACACATTCTTGCATGAACAGATGCTCCCTTACTGAGATTCATTAAATTGGGCTGGCCCCATATTTTATGGTTGGATGATACAATGTTATAGCTCTGTCATGGCTTCTTTTAATTCTTTCTTCTTAACTGTGAATCAGACAGTTCTTTAATTATGTAATATATGAGTTTATTTTTCCTTAAATTTTTTTTTGCTGCTCTGGTTTTTCATTATCAACCTAGATTTATGTGTTTTTTTGACAGTGGTTGAACAGAACATATACAGTATAAATCATAGAGAACCTAGGTGGAGCACAAGGCAAATTCATCACATCTTACACGCGATTCGAGGGAGTGTCATAAAAAGTTGCCTTATATGAGTTGGCCCGTTGGGGCCCGTTTATTTTTTGCCTGGGCCCTGGCCCACCGCCCCTAAGACCCTGACCCGACCCTTTAACAAATCCGTGACCCGCCATTGACCCGCCCCTTTATTGACCCGCCCCGACCCGCCCAATAACCAGGACTAGTTTCAATTAATAACTTGTGATTTCAATTAAACATATAATATATTAGGTGAAACACAAAATAATTAAATCAAACACAAAATGTATTACGGTCACATGTGTCTAGCCAAATATTATAGTTACGTGTCGACCGAATACGCTCTCTATATTTTATTATTGCTCAACGTTCAGTTTTTCGTCTATCAACTTCATTTCTTCTCTTAATTCAATAGTTCCTTGTTGTGATTATGTCCAAGCAAAGTTAGTTCTTAGCAGATGTCCAACCGGAAATAGTGACTTGTGGACATGAGGAGGTGGCAATTATAGTGCTAGATTCCAGAAGATAAGGAGTATGGAAGAAGCCCGATAGGGAAAGAAGCCGGCAGACAGGCAAGGTGTGGATCCGGATCTGGAGCATGGCCACAGAGCCGAGGAAATGATCTTGAAGGGGGGGGGGGGGGGGGGGGGAGACTAGCATGACATGACGGAGGAGCTTTGAGGGGATGTTGAGGAGGGCGGCTGCCATAGTGGGGAGCCGCCTGATCGGGTGGAGAAGGAAAGAAGAAGGCAGGTTCATTGATTTTCGTGTTAGCTTGACCAAGAAGACAAGTCTAAGAGTTATTAGTAGGGCATGATGGCAAATAATTCAAAGGTTCCACGCGCTTTTGAGGTCACGTGCCTTGGAAAAAAAGGGAGGGATAATTCCAAAACTGGTAGAGAAGTCGAGAAGGGGGCGATAAAGACATTTGCTAAGAATTCTCAAGGAAGACATTAGGGTGATTTTCACCTTCTTGTGTTACGTGTATTAGATCAGAGAAAGAAGTTGGGGATTTATGTCGGGGAGAGGCTAGACATCAGCCCATTTAAGATAAGTGATTGTGACACCCGAATTGGTCCTGCCCACTTTTAGCCCGCCTTTTCTCTTTTTATGAGGAGGGCTTTTACTTTGAGACTAGTGGGCAGGTCTAGTTGTTAAACCAATCGCCAACTCTTAGACCCCCTAACCATTACAACACTTTTTCTTTCTCATTTCAAACCCAGACGCCTATCCAACCTACCCAAACAAAAGGATATATAGCCCATGTCTCACACAGTGTCACAAGTGTCTAATTCGCTAGGTGGTATGCAAATTTTGAATTGGTTACATCGAATTTGTTCCCAATTCGCCAATTGTTGCCTAAAATCAAAGCTTTATGCAACACCCGCAATTCGTTCCTCGTTAGTGATCTACGAATTATGTGACACTGGTCTCGCTTCACTCACTCAGGACGTAATTTCTAACCCAATCTTTCAAACCCATTATTTCGGCACTTTTCGGTTCACCTTAATTTTACTGAAGTGAACTTTATTTTACAGATCTGAACTTATTTTTACTTATTTTTGCTGAGCTGTTTATGAGTCATGTTGTTTGTTCTTTGCGGTGCGGATTTTTACTGAACTAAACTTATTTTTACCTTCCGAACATTATTATTTTAAGGTGAATTGAAAAGCCCTAAAAGAAAATAAATAAAAAAATTAAGTGCTATAACACTATCTCATAACTCATAATTAATAACTTATCATTTTCGAAGTCTTCTTCAGATGGCTGACGTACGTCTTTGAAATCTTCGGATGGCACGATTGGAATCGTTGACGCTACTTCTTTACCTTTGTTGAGTGCACCTAGACCAGCACCCGCCGCCTTAATGAACATATCAGCATGGCCTTTTTTACCCGCTTCAACAAGTTTATTGAACAAATCAAATTGTAAAATGCGCTGAGTCATATAGCTGGAAAAGGTGGTACTAGCTAACACCATTATTATCATTATCATGACAATTAGTATTATCCTTCCTATTCTATCTCCCTACATCGAGTATTTTTTTAGTGTATGGGGGTTGTGAAGACATGATAAGAATAGATCTCAAATCTTTGAAATTAGAAGGAATATTCTACCCAAACTATCTCTCGTTCTCTAGAGTATTCGGAAAAATGGAAAATAATAACACCCCCCCTTTGGCGGTCTTCTCAAAATGACCCGCATTCACTTAATTTCAGAATAATCCCATCTTTGACATCGTCTGCTCAAAATGCCTCTTTTTGTTTCAAATAAAGGTCCATTTTGAGCAAACGTATGACAAAGGTGAGGTTATTTTGAGCAGACATATGCCAAGGTGGGATTATACTTAAATTAAGTGAATGTGGGATTATTTTGAGAAGACTGTCAAAAGGTGGGATTTTTATTTTCCATTTTTCCTTTCATATATGAATATAAGGCTATATAAGCTGGATTATTAATGTTAGAAAGGAATATTTAATTGACTTTTGGTAGATTCAGTTTGGAGGTTCTATTTCCCGATAAATAAATAGTTATGATTACTAGCTAATATTGGCAGAGATTCTCTTCCCCAATAAATAGATAAGTTATGATTACTAGCTAATATTGGCGGCTAACGCACAAGTAGCAAAGCTATCTATGAGACTATGGCGTAAACTAAAATTATTTTGATCGAATTCCTTAACAATTTATTAGGGATTGAACTTGGTTTCATTTCATTTTGACCGAGCTTATTTTAATGAACTAAACTTATTTTAAATGAGTTGAACTATTAGTACTGGGGTGAACTTATTTTTACCGAACTAAAATTATTAGTACTAAATTTTTTTACTAGAGCTTTTTTATCAACTTAACTCACTTCCGCTTAAACCAAGCCAACTCTCAAAACTAAAACCAACTTACCATCAATCCAACCAGCAAAGTAACACCCTCAAATCAGAACACCTCATCATAGTAAGCTTCTAAAGGAGACCAGAGGATCTACTAATGATGAGCTTCAAGGCAAAGAGGGGGGTCCAATAGTGTCTTTGGGAACTGCTTATTGCGTCCGAAACCGAGGTTGTATTCTTGATGACTATCCACCTTGAGGACAAGGTGGAAAGTTTAGGAGGGCGGCAATGCTATAAATGATATTAGGGAAAGGGGCTCTCTAGACCTTAGGTTTACTAGTTGCTATTAGGAGCTTGAAAATTGAGTTGGGAGTTAGTTATAGATAATAGCTCTATAGATAGGAGTCATCAGGGAGGAAAAGGTTTCTTGAAAATATTAGAAAGGTACTCCCTCCGTCCCAAATGCTGGTTACACTTCTTGAATATATGTGAGGTATAAATAATAAAGTGTAACAAGTATTATGGGACGGAGGGGAGTGGTTTTATTTTGGGAGAGAAACAAGCCTCTCAAAGCTTGTAGATATTTTATTGTAGCTGCATTTTCAGTTTTCAGTTAATACAATTTCATTTCTTTTCTTTATTCCAACTGTTCTTTGCTTTGATTGTCCAAGCAAAGTAGGTTCTTAGGACATTGCCTAATTACAGAACCAAGGGGGCTAAGTAAGAAGATGAGATAAACAGGACAAGGATGGCTATGATTTGTGCTCTTAGCAGAACAATTGACAGCTTAGTTCCACCCAACGTTACCCGGTCCGCAATTCGATTCGATGCGGGGGACGGGAACGGGTTTGCGGAACGCTAGTTGTGACGAATCGGGTTCGATGGGTACGATTAGCCCCCCTTTTTACAAAATATAAAATAAAATAAAATAAGTTACGCCTAATAACAGATATAATTGTATATTAATAATCTAATAACTAGAAAAAAAAATTCATAAAAAAATAAACTGATAAAAATACACAGAACATTAAATTATTATATACTAACATTACTTAGTAGTTAAATAATAATGAGGAGTACTTTTTCTCCAACATCTCTTTATATCTCACAAAAATAAAGTATTATTATTAAATCCTATGCCCCACTATCTATTAAAATAATCCCCAGTTCCCCACTTACCCAGCTGTTCAAATAAAATTTTTACTCCCTACCCAGCTGTCCCCACTCCCCTCTCTCTTCTTTTAGCTGTGCCTATACCTAAGAATTAATTACTGCCTACCCCCCTCTCAAAAAAAAAAATTACTGCCTACCCAGCTTCCCTAACTCCCCTCTCTCTTCTTTTAAAAAGCCCACGTGTTCCAGCTATTTACCACTCCCCTATATCACGCACAAGCATCGTCTTCAACCTTCGAACCTTCAAAACGAGTTTCCGGCCAGAGGCCGGCCCGCCGAGTCCAAATGCGGTTGGATATCTCCGGCCAAAAGGTTTCGCTTGGAAGCACGAACTGGTACGCGAACTCAGGCGACCTGGGACGCGAACGCCCCGTGTTTTGGAACGAGCGACCTAGGTCGCCGTTCGGTGCTCAGACCCGCATTCAAGTAACAATGGTTCCACCATTTCGGAGGCAAGGTGTAACTAACTAATATAAAAAGGTGGTCCAATCAAATATCTCCAACTTCAGTTAGGTTCATATACTTGCATCTAAAGCTGAGTTTAATAAGGCAACAATTATGTAAAAAGTTAGCTATTGCATGCATCAGGAAAAGGCTAGTCACCACAGGGCATGATGACACCAAAAACACAAAAAAAAAGAAAAGCAGAAATCAATCAAAACATCATCACTATTTCTCTGTGAAATTCACAAACTAAGAGCACAGAGTATGCACATAGAAGAGAACGTTTTCCTCTAATAATCATGTTCACAATGCACCAAGATGGGTATAAGAAAAGGGGGACGTGCTCCAACACTGAAAAATAAACATTCTAACAGCATCATTTAGCACAGAGGAGCAGAAAGAGCATGGACAATAAGGGAAACATCCTAAACAGCATGATTAGAGCAAAACCATGTCTTGAGATGCCAATGAATTATCACTTGAAGCTGATAATCCATAAAATATCAAATCTAATAAAAACTCTCCTGAACCAATGATGGGTTGAATAATACATCGGGAGTCTTGAACCTATCTGCTCCAATTTCAATCGTCCTGTGATGTTTCCAACTAATAAGCATGCATGACCCGTAGTGACATAAATTTTACAGTTTAGGTTCCAAGAATACATCAGATCACTTAGATTATGTGCTAATACTGGCATACTGGCTGCGTCTCGGAGATATTAGTCACATAGTTTCACTTTCTCAAAATTAAGAATTTGGCATGGTTTTTTACCAAGACAGCCTCTATAACAATTCGGTCAGCTCCATACATTTTGGACAAATATAGACCACAAGGTGTAATGGACTTCTGCCCCCCCCCCCCTCCCTTCCCAGCTTCACACAAGTTTAAGGAGCAGGAAGGAGTCTCCTACCCATAATCCAGGCCAAATTTCCAACAGAGAGCTTGTTCACACTCTGTTCAGCTAGCCCTCCTGGTTTGAAGAATGATATGTAGCATGTCATCGTCATTAATAATGGAAAAACCTATGCTGTATCTTCCATAGCAGATTCAAACTCTAGATATCAGATCTTCATGGGTTAGTTTTTAGCACTGTACTGAGCCTCTTTAAGAAAATTTAAAGATTATAAGGCTCTGAGTGGAAGAAAAAAGAACGATGTGTTTGCTAATGTTTGCTCCCTGATACTAACAGAAAAACAAGGCTCTTCCTTTGGGGTGAAAGCCTTTTATTTCAACCAAGGTCTAGGGAGAAATCCAGAACAACGATATGGTCCAGCTTTTTATGTAAGGACCAGACAGGATTCTTTCCTAAAATGAGTGTGCTTGTAGCTTCTACAAGTTTATTCCCTTGTAAGAGAGCTTGCACAACAATTTTAAGGAAAATTCAATGGGTTCTTGTCTGACGTTGGTTTGCTTCACCACTAAAGCAGACAGCATCCAAATAATAGACATTTACACCTTATTGGAAATAAGGAGCAACCATGCAACATAGAACTTAAAAGAGTAATTTTGTAGTGCATTTGGTTTAAAACAAATGCTTGAAATTTCGCCAAAACTTTTTGTCAGTTTAAGTGTTTATGCAAGGGGAGCCCACTGATTGAGAAAAGGTGTTAATTTGCTTTCTTCTTCCAATACAAACTACAAAGACACCTTCTCTGCATTAGCGACATGCTTCTTTTCTATCATACAATTATGTATTTTCTGGACAAAAAAAAGCATCAAGTCCATGGTTTTCCTACATGTAATGGAAAACCTAAAACCCCCTTCCTCCCAAATTGTTTGCACCCTTGGCACATAATTTTAGCAGATCAGTTAGATGTGACAGGAGTTGGTGGGCATATTTTATTCAAGGAGAGATAAAATGGGTACTTTTTTAATAAGAAGAGGGGGTGAAAGGGGCAGGATAAGTACTAAAATAGAGTGAAACCATTCAAAAATAAAAGTGTTCAAACTAAT